>OX387191.1:5551378-5863502 GCA_947561395.2 Buxus sempervirens | reverse complement strand
TTAATTTAAATACCTAATTTAGATGGTTTTATAATTTTCTTCACAAAGGAAAAGAGAAAAGGGAAATAAGTAGTCTTTGTGACTAAAATCTCTATTGGACAAACAATGGAGGGGTCAAACAAGTATGCTTTATTTAAAAATCTACCTCTATTTTTTTTCTTTGTTGGTTTGCATCAACATGCAACTGTATTAATTGTTGGGTTATCCAACATTGGTTGTGGAAGGAGCTGGTGGTTGAAGAAAATATGACAACCGATGGAATGAGAAATCTCACCCACATCAATTTGTGGGAGCCTTGTTTATTTATAGGACTCTATTAACCAACTTAAATAATGACTTAGTCAAATAAACTTTGAATTCAAATGAATAACAAATAGTGATAACAACTAAAATATGAATTTAAACTTTAAATATTATTTCCTAACATCCCCGTCAAAGTGTGCGTGGTTGCCATGTATAGTTTGTCTCTCAAGAACTCTAAGGCAGCATGATGGGTGATACGAGTCTCATAACCTTGAAGTAGAGCTACAATGGCAGCAAGGTTGTAGAGGTTGAGTCAGTCTTCCACTTTTGATAATTTGAATTTAGAATGATTGTAGAGGTTGAGTCCAAGTGCTGGAAATCTAGGAGTAGCAAATATTCCCTCATTGAAATAGCTTTCTAGCTCTTGGCTTTCTACCCGAGCAAGGACTTGTTTACATGAGTAGATAATTCTCTGGATTAAGTTAGTATATTTTTGTTTTTACATCATAGAAAATGCCCTTTACTAATTAATTAAATTCCATTTTTAAATTATCTATGTGCAATCATGCCGCCTTATGTCAAGAAAGCAGAAAAAGTACTTGTAGTAGGTTATGTACCTAAAGATTTATTTATTTAATGTCATTATCACCACAGAGAAAAATAAGAAGGAACAAATATTTTATGTGTGCAAAAGCTAGGGACACTTATAATAATGTACAGATAGTAATTGTAAATACATATTAATGTAGGATTGATATCATCTACACTTGAACCGATAAAATGGTTCAACTATAACCAATTGCGAGAAGCAGCAGTCCTCAAAAAGTGGAAAAACCTTTTTCATTTGTTGGATATAAGTTTTTTCAAATGGCCACCTGTTCCATCTTGTTAAACAAAAATAAAAGTTATTTATGTTAGGGTTGCTCCTTTGGAGGAGTGGTGATTTTAGAAACTTTCTTGGGTATGAAATTAGAAGGTTACTATATTTGATATTTTGGAAACTTTCTTGGGTGAAATTAGAAGGCTTCTAAAGTTGCTTGAACATATGGTTATAAATAAGAGTGTGGGGATCTTTTGAAAGGTAGAGACAAAAGGGGAGAGAAAAATGTAGGCACTGGTAGGGGTGCTTATTTGGCTCGTGTGCCCATGCTGGGCCCTAATTCTGGGGCCTGTGGCCCGGTCGGCACGCAGATGGCGCGGGCTGTGCTAGGTTGTGCTACGTGCCCGATTGGGTCAGCCCAACATGAAAATGGTTAGCCGTTTTTAACCCACCAAAAGTGGGTTTTACCACTTCTTTTTCCAATTTTACCCCCCCCCCCCCCCCCCCCAAACAACCATATAACAACCATATTAGGGGGGTATGTTTGTAATTGACTGTAAATGACTATTTACACCCTTTTAACTACCAAATAACAGCCATATTTGAGGGTTGAGGTGGTAAAAAACCACTTCTTCTAAATCTCTCTTACTCTCTTCTACATTCTCTCTTACTCTCTTCATCTCTATAGCTATCAAGTAATAGTTAATTTTTTTAAATTGCTCAAGAATATCAAAGGTGGGAAGTGGACTTTGGAAGTTGAAGGCTTCAACTGCAAAGTTAAAGCTTCACTCTGAAGAGGTATTCTTCTATTTAATTTTCTGATTTTAAAATTATTATAAATATTATATAGATAAGTAAGTTTCTCCTTCTACCTTTCTTATTATTTTAAAACCTAGTATAGTGGGTGACATACTGTGTAGCTAAGTGCATCTCTAGGAAAGTTCTATCACAAAGGACGAGATAATTGCCCAAGGAAACTGGGTTTTAAGTGGGACCATTTGTGACTCCTCTAGTTACTTGGGAATTTTCATTGTGTATTTTTGCGTACATTATTCCTTACTTTACTATATGTAGAGTATAACCAAAAAATTTATTATTATATTATTTATTAAAAAAAATTTCTAAATTTGATAATGGACCCTGGTAGTATAACATCGAGGAAAGGGAGTTTCTTAGACTCTATTATGACCCACCTTTTTCTGAGGATTTTGATGAGACCCAACCTCCATATTGTGACCCTCTCATCCAAGATCATGAACTTGAGTTGCCTTCTCCCCAATATCCTACAAAAATTGGATCCTCTTCCCCATCACTTAGGAGCACCAAGAGGAGTAGAACCTCTGGTGTTTGGCTAAATTTTGCAATTGAAAATATGGGGAGTGAAGAGAGGGCAGTTTGTAAGCACTGCAAAAAAAAAAAAAAAAAAAAAAAAAAAATTAGTTGCAAAAGTTCAAGTGGTACATGGCCAAATAGATCTTAGGCAAGCCCAAATTTCCAACGGTAGTGTTAATTTTGGCAATTTTGTTTTCAATCAAGAAAAAATTAGGCTTGAAATTGTAAAGTGGGTAATACAAGAAGAATTACCCTTTAGACTAATAGAAAGTAAAAGATTTAACCGTCTAATAACCAAATATCTAGCACCAGGATATAAACCCTTCTCATGCCACACTTTAAGAAGTGATGCTATAACATTATATACAAAAATGAAAACAGCATTACTATAAACTTTTTTCAAATAATAGCTTTAAGGTGGCTTTAACTTTAGATATTTGGACAAGTAGACAAAACATAAGTTATTTAGCTATAACTGCACATTATATAGATGAGAATTGGAGTATGACAAAAGAATACTAACTTTTGCGTCACTAGATGCTAGACATTCTAGACGAACTATAGCAAATGCTATAGCACATAATATAAGAAAGTATAAATTACAAAATAAAATAATGGCTCTAACACTTGATAATGTAAGTGCTAATAATGTTGCAATAGACATACTAAGAGAACACTTAAACTTAAATATAGATGAATGTTTAGTTCATGTTAGATGTGCTTGTCACATTCTAAATTTAGTTGTGCAGGATGGCTTAAAAATTGTACAATATCATTTAATGAATATTAGAGATGTAGTAATATATTTAAAATAATTTAACACAACTGCTAGAGAATTTAAAAATTATTGTGCAAGTTTGGGAAAACAACTTAAAAAAATTACCCTAAATGTTGACCATAGGTGGAATTCAACATATTTAATGCTAGATGCTGCACTGGAATTGAAACAAGAATTTTCATTATTTTATAAAACAAAAGTGCCTGGAAGCGAACTAGAAGAACTTGACTGGCAAATAGCAGAAATTTTAAGAAATTTTTTAAAAGTTTTTTTTATGCAACGAGATTCTTATCAGGGGTTTATTACCCAACATCCCCAAATATTTTAAATATAATATATCAAATAAGTATTTACTTTAAACAATATAGAGACACGCCCGTTGCTAAGGATATTTGCCTTGTAATGGAATCTAAAATTTTAAAATATTGGCAAGAAATGCCCCCTTTATATTGTTTACAATGGATCCTAAGATTAAATTAGGAATGAAAATTTTAATAGAAGGAATAAATGAAAATATGAGATCTTCTTTTCAAATAGATATACATCAAATAAGAAACATATTAGAAAGACTTTTTCTGAATATGATACTAGTAGTAGCAGACATGGTCAAACTCAGACCCAAGAAACACTACTAGATAATTCTCCCTGAAATTTTTTAAGTGGTAGAAGAAGGGGAAAACAACCAGCATCTAATAGTGGGGGATCATCTGAGTTAAGGATTTATTTAGAAAGCCCCCCACTACTTTTACATACTATGGGTGAGCATAGTTCTTTTAATATTTTGACATTGTGGAAGCAAAATCAGGTTAGTTTTCCTGTGCTTTCATGTGTCCACTAATGGTTCTGGTGTCCACAGTTGCATCGGAATAAAATTTTAGTGCAGGTGGACGACTATAGGAGCAGATTAACGCCATAGATGGTGCAAGTATATGTCTTTCTAACAGATTGGTTAAGGGCGGAATTGAGAGATTAGAAATATGCGGTTGATCAACTTGCTAGAGACTTTGATGATTTGAATCTTGATGAATTTAGTCTTCCAGATTAGTCTAAGTTTTATTATATTTTTTGTAATTAAAGTTTAGAAACTTTACTTTCTTTCTTTTTTTTTTTTTGAAACTGCAAATGAAAGATAGATGAATGGGTGCCAACCTAGTTGGGATGGGCTCATATTATAGTGATGCAGTATTATTTGTGCAAGTGTATTATGTATTGTTGTATTTGCAAAGTTGTACTTGTACTTGTAATAATTAATTTATTTAAATTTTTTTGAGCAAATTCTATCCCAATATGTGTAAGACATTTTTGTGAATAATAAACATATTTTTCACAAATTTTTAATGGTTTTTTTTACTATTTTTCCCATTTTCTTCTTTTTTTTTTGCAAAAAAATGACCCAGGCCCACGCCCGGCCCGTTGGTCCCTGCACGGCCTAGCCCCAGGTGTGCCACGGGTTGGGCTGTGCTTGGGTTTTCGGCAACGGGCTAGGCACAAGCTAATTGTGTCTTGCCGTGCCGAGCTGGCTCGTTTAGCAACCCTAGGCACTTGGGGATTGAGAATAGGGTGTATGATGGTTCTGGGTTGTGAGACATGGAAATTTCATCTAGGATGACTTCCTATATCGTCACGCGGGGATCAATAAAAGTGAAGAGTCGCCACCATCCAAGTTAAGGTGTGAATGGACACCAAAAGGATCATTTATGCCAAATAGAGCCAAAGTAACTCTAATACAAGGAAAAAATCCAGAGATTAGGTAAGGGGAATTATTTATGAGCGGGGGAAGGTGTTAGGCACCCCCACTCATCCGTCTAAAACGGTTGCCACATGCTTGCCTATGCCAAAAATTGTTTGCTAGTACTAGAGAAAAATAAGAGGTGCTTAAAATAAGCACAATGTGTGTGATTATTCCACATGAGCAATCCAATGAAATAGAACTCTCTTCGTGGATATGTCACTTCAGAACTTCATGAATGAAGAAAAATCTAAGTCAAATTCGAAGAAAATCAAGCCAAGGTAAATCTGGAAAAATCATACTAAAAGAGCTTGAAAGCTTCGATTAACCATAACTCACTCAATTTAAATCCAAATCCATTGAAACCAAAGCCATTTGAAAACTGGTATATAGTAGAGTATACAGTAAAAATTTCAACTCAATCTGATTCAAAATGAGAGAGATATCCACATCTGAAATCTGCTGTTGTAACTTAGAAAAAGTGTTAAGTAGGCATTTTCAAAGTCCTATTCGTGGAGTTTGGCTTGATAGAAATCCATGAAAATTGGTATGGAGAAAGTATGTGGTGCCATATTTCCAAAGAAATAAGCCTCACACCAAACTCTAGTCAAATGTGACTTGTGTGCTCTCTTGAACAGGCCTAGAAGGTCACAGATTAGCTCTGGACTATGCCAGCGAGCACCTCTGAGTCAATTGAGCACCCAAGGCACAAATTAGATCAAAATCTGCTGAAACTAGTTGGAAATGAAAATAGACTTTTCAAGGAAAACTCAGGAACTGGAATCACTCAAAACGGATTAAAACTGAGCAAATAGTGCACCATCAAAACGGCAAGTTCAGCAATCTGGGCTGAACTGACTTACAAACTTTGAACAGATGTCAAAAATTGGCTCCATAACTTTGAACGAAAATTTCCAGATATGAAGTAGGCCAACTCATCTATCACATGTCTTTGGAATCACTCAAAAATTCATCTGGAGGATGGAGTTATGAGCATTCTAAGACAGGCCACAGATGCTGCCCTGTTTTAAAAAATTTTGAAGAGAAAGCCAAAATGGTGCATGTGTGCAAGTGAATTCGACCAAAACACTTAGAAATCAATCAAAATCAACTCATGAAGTTCTAAAATTCATTCTAAAGCCAATAATCTCAGATTTCCCGTATTAAACATGGAAAACCTAGATCTAGCCTATTTGATGAAAATGGTGAAAAGTGTGTGAATAGGTGGAAATCAGCTCTCTAGGAGAAGTTTGGAATCCATTGCTATTGAGAGCAAGGATTCACTCAACTTCTCCAGAAACACATGCATAAACATCAAAAAAACATTCATAGGCTTAAAATAACCAAGTAGTATGCTCATCATCACTTGTAGGTTCTAAGCCTAGAGGATCCATTCCTACTTCTTTTTCCCAAGGCTCTCTCTTCACGTTTTACAGCTAGAGAGGATTCCCAGGTACTTTGGAAGAGGTTTGGGGCCACAAAAATGCACAAAGGCCTTATAATACAGAAAGGTAGGAGATGAGAGTGCTGGAAATGTAAAGAGGAAGCTGGAAATGTAAAGAGAGCTTTACCTTAGGTAGCTTGAACTTTGAGTAGACAATCCAGCAGAGTTTCTCCTCTTCTTGCAGAGCTTCTGAGCTTCAAATTGTCAGCCATTTGCAAGAGGAGGACCCCTCTATTTATAGGCAAAGCCAAGGGTAGAAGAGTCCCAAGGGTATACCAAAAAAGCCTTATAGATTATTCCAATTCTCCTCCAAGGCTTGAATTGGAGTAATTCAGCAAGTTTCGGAGGGTGAAATAGGGAATTCAAGTCCCTGAGAGAGAGGTAATATGCGTAAATAAGGCTCAGAAATCGAACCATTTCGCAAATCCCCGAAATAGCCAAAACCGTATACTCAGTGCGGTTTCTACAGAACCGTCACTATATGTGTGGTTTCTATGCAAATTCAACCAAACCGCACATACAGGGCGGTTTCGATTCAGTTACGCTCATCATGATTGCTGTCGATGTGGCCAACGGCCGAAGCTTCCGGAAGCCACGTGGCAGCTCAAGCAACAAGCATGAATATCAACCGTGTTGTGTGTGCGGTTACAAGCGCACATACAGAGCGGTTGAGACCAAAATAACAAAAACCGCACATTCAGTACGGTTAGTACCTTTTTTGAGAGTTTTTGAGTTTTTGACATATGTCAAGGCTCAAATAAAACATTTAAAGTTCCTTTTGAGAGTTCTCTTATATTGAGGTGCAATTTGGGGTGTCTACATGGGTTTGGGTTTAAACTCAAAGGGGTTTTATTTTCTTGTACGGGCATTATTCTCAAGTAAAGAGCGGATTATTTTTTCCGTGGATGTAGGTAGGTTTTTACTGAACCACGTATATTTTGTCTTGTTTACTCTTATTGTTTTTTTGGTGGATGTGGGTGTAGTGTGAGTTGGATTGACGTATCCAAATACTTACGGTGATCTTGGGGTACAAATCCTAACAATTTAGACAAACCATTTAATGGATATTCGCACATGAGGGAATAAAAATATTTAAAAACATTTTGGACATGTTGCTAGTGACTGGTGCATAAAAGTTTGTGGGTCCTGTTTCATCGCTTCATTCTAAATTTTAAACACAAAAATATTTTTTCATATTTAATTTAAATACCTAATTTAGATGGTTTTATAATTTTCTTCACAAAGGATAAGAAAAAAAAAAGGAAATAAGTAGTCTTTGTGACTAAAATCTCTATTGGACAAAAAATGGAGGGATGAAACAAGTATGCTTTATTTGAAATCTACTTCTATTTTCTTCTCTGTTGCTTTGCATCAACATGCAATTGTATTAATATCACATTTTAAATGAGTATAAATACACAGGATTGAATTCAATTGTGGCTACATTATATTTTTGGAAAAATCAATTTTATTTTGACAAATTCAACATATTTTTTTAGTCATAAAATCAAAATAACTATGTGTATTTCTTGAAGCGAAAATTTTCCATACCAAAATTGCTATCTATTCAATCAACTGTATTTTGGCATGATCAAGAATACTAATATCTAATTGCAATATTTTGAGTCATTTCTTGTCTTGCAATTAGAACTCTTACCTTTTGCATGTAATCACTTTGCTACAAAGGTACTGTTTTAGTAATACAAAAAATAAGATATAAGGGAGACTATCCTACCAGAACAATAATAGGGTATTCTAAAAGGCATTTTGTAGAGATTGTGGATCTATACTTGGATCAGAATTTCAAATTCTAAAAATTTTGATTACAATTGCTAATTCTTAAAATAAAAAAACTTGTTTGATGATTCTAAAATTTAATTATGCGAACTAAAATCTAAAATTTTATTTTTGGTTGATGCAATTATAGTTTCTCATGTGATGAACATTTTTTTTTTGAATTCACTTGCATTTTCTTGATATATCTAATGTATTCTTAATAACAGTCCTCCCAACTACTCTATTTTCCTTTTTAATGGATTTTTCCTTGTTTGGTTTACCTGCTAGAGGAAAGGGAAGATCAATGAAATTATTGTTACATTCTCTTAACAACCAAAATAACATAATGGTTTGAAAATAAATTAATTGTTAATTGATGTCAAATGAGGACTAGTTTGCATTGATTAAGGAAAACAAAATTCAAGAAATGAATAGAAGAATCCAAAGTTATCTATGAAGGTGAAAAAAGAAAGAGTTGTTGGTTACAAAGAATTAATAGCTAGAGCAAGTTGGATTAGATATATTGTTGACATTTGTTTCGGTAAATCACAACACTTTTTTGATTTTAAAAACCTTCTATAACGGAAAATTGGAAATTCTTAATGATGTAGACTGACATAAGTAAGCTGCATTTTATGAAAAGTTTTACAATTGATTTATTCTGAAAAGTCCATTTATGTTTGCATTATATAGAAAAATGCCTTAATTTAATGAGAAAATATAAAAAAATTTTCCTTTTGTTTTTCTTTCTATTCCTCCAAGTTAGATGCAAAACCTAAATCCAGTACATCAATAATAATTTATTAAGGTACCGATTGGTAACGCTTTTCAGAAGTGCTTTTTTGCTTTTGAAAGCAAAAAATTGCCTTCAAAAGCAAAAGTATCGTTGGGTTATGTACACATGAAGCAATTTATAAGAATAAAAAAAGCAATGAAATTGCTTTTCAAGAGAAGCATAGAAATGTTGTTTCTCACTTTAACCATAAATTTACTTTCTTGCTTCTAAAACCCTCACACAAAACTAGACCTAGAAAAAATCGACCCAACCTGTTCGAATCCAACCAGAATAAACGGGTTTGGGTTAACCCGTGTAATAGTTTGGTCGGTTTCGGGTTGGGGATTTAGTAACCCGTTCATATTCGGGTCAACTTGAATCTAGCCTGATAATGATCTGTTTAACTCGATAAAGACCCATTTAACCCGATAACGACCCGTTTAACTCGATAATGACACGCTTAACTCGATAATGATCCGTTTAACCCGATAATGACCCGTTTAACCTTATAATGACTCGTTTAACTCGATAATGATCCGTTTAATCTGATAATGACCCTTTTAACCTTATAATGACTCGTTTAACCCGATAATGACCCACTTAACCTAATAATGATCCGTTTAACCTGATAATGGCTCGTTTAACTCGATAATGACCCGTTTAACCTGATAATGACCCGTTTAACCATAAATTGTATCACTAATTCACATTATTTTTTATAATTAAAAAATAAAAAATATTAATCGGGTTGGTGGGTTGAACCTGATTATTGATGAGTTGGGTTTGGTTTTGGGTTTTCCCAACCCACCAATAAACGGATTTAACTTGAATCGACCCTTCGATTATTGCTCAACCCTTTAGAATATATGTCAAGTATATTTTTAAGTAGAATGCATCAACTATTTACAGTAGTTTTATATGATAGCATAAAAGCAATTTATATGCTATTGTAGTTACTACGGGTGCAACTCGGTTCGGTTCGGTCCGGGTTGATGTCAACCCAAAACCAAACCGAAAATATACATAGTTAAACCGAACCGAACCGAATCGAACCGAATTGAAAACCGAACCAACAAAACCGAACCGAACCGAACTACATGAAAACTATTCGGTTCGGTTCGGGTTAGACCAATATTCTTATCTTAAACAATGGTTTTTTTGTAATATCATTTAAGTTTAAAGATAAACTTTAAAAGTTTATCATATATTATATTATATTATATATATATATATATGAATTCGGTTCGGTTTAGGGAAATAATGTATTCGGTTCTGTTTCGGTTCGGTTTCGGTTTAACCGAACATGAAACCCAAAACCGAACCGACCTAGTTTGGTTTAGGGATTTTTGGATCGAAACCGAACTGAAGCACTATAAAACCGAACCGAAGTCGGTTCAGGTCGGTTCCTGTTCGGTTTTAACCGGACCGAGTTGCACCCCTAGTAGTTACCAAACATGCTTTCTTGCTTCTTAGCAGTAAAGCAAAAGTTTACCAAACAGCTTTGCTTCAACAAAAGATCTTTTGAAAAGCAGAAAAGTACTTTTTTACTTTCTTGCTTTTGAAAGCAAAAAGCAAAAGCGTTACCAAACAGAGCCTAAATCTATTTCTCTAATAATTATCAATTAGGGTAAATTACACTTACCTCCCTTGAGGTATGCTATAATTACACTTACCTCCCTTGAGGTTTCTGAAATAACACTTTCCCCTTGAGATTTGTGTATGGGTCAAAATAATACTCTTTCATTGAAGTTTCCGTCAAAACAGTAGTGATAGTTAGTAAAATAATTTTAACTGGACAAGATTACCCTTTTATAAAGATGAGAACAAAAATTTTAATGGCTGAAGGCATAACTATCATTTAACTTAAATAGGGGTAATCTTGTCCAGTTAAAATTATTTTACTATCACTACTGTTTTGACGGAAACTTCAATGAAAAAGTGTTATTTTGACCCATACACAAATCTCAAGGGGGGAAAGTGTTATTTCAAAACCTCAAGGGAGGTAAGTGTAATTATAGCATACCTAAAGGGAGGTAAGTGTAATTTACCCTATCAATTATTGACTGGCCAACTACATTTATTTTATAACATTTTTTAACATAAGAAAATCCTTACTAGAAACCAAATTGCTCCTCAAACTTTCAATTATTGAAAATGCTATTATTCTAGAAGTAGAAAAATCTCCAATCCCTGAACGGTCATTTTTGTTGGGACCCACTATCGTCATACCACCTTGTCTTTTATCTCTTCCTGCGCACGTGCAGATGATGTTATTCTTTTTTTTTTTTGCGTCTTTCATTGGACCGGGCTGAAATCCAAGGATGGTACAAACGTGTCCTTCACGTGGACGTGGACGTGGACGCGGCCACAAGGTCATGCGGACCGCGTGTAACGTGTTGAGTTGATACACATCAAACTTGGTAGAGTTGGGTCCCACACTAGTACGTGACATATGGCTGCCACGTGTCCTTTCATCTATGGCCGGCCGCTCCTCTACATGTTAATCCTTGCTTTGACTCATCTATCAAAAAAAAAAAAAAAAAAAAAAAAAACACTTTTGATTGTACGGGAAAGAAAAAAAACCTTATTAATAAGGCACTTGATTTCATCTACTTATGATTTCTTTTCAAAAGAAAATGATATTTATTTGTAATATTCTTTTTGAGAAAGATTACAGAGTTAACATATTCCTTTAAGAGAATTTCTTAAATTTTTTTAAAAAAAAATATTTGTTTATCTATTTCTTAAAGTAAGGAAATAAGAAAATAATAAAATTTTTAAATTTCTTTCTTTATTATCAACCCAAGCAATTGCACGAGTCACTCATTTTTTTGTAATTGAATCATGCGCTATAAAATGCACACTCATAATTTTATTTCTGAATTAAGAAAAATGGTAAAAATTATAGGTTTTAAATTGAGAAAATTAATTTTTAGTGGTACTTTATCAAATTATTTAAGATTTAGTCATCAAAGTTTTAACTTTTAACTTTTAACTTTTAGTACACCTTTATCAAAATAATTAATTTTTAATGCTAATTCAATGTTACACATAAATTCTTCCAAAAATACCCTTATACAACTTACTTCCAAGACTTGTACAAGCAATAAATTGACTTGTACAAGCCATTTTACAACTTACTTTCGAGACTTGTACAAACAATAAATTGACTTGTACAAACCATTTTAGATTTGTACAAGCAATAAAATGACTTGTACAAGTCAATAAATTAGTTTGTACAAGTCAATAAAATGACTTGTACAAGTCATTTGGATGAATGATATAAGGGCATTCTTGGAATATCGGATTTGTAATAGTAAAATGACACTAAAAATTAATTATTTTGATAAAGGCGTACTAAAAGTTAAAACTCAAAACTTTGCTGACTAAATCTTAAATAATTTTATAAAGCACCACTAAAAATTAATTTTCCCTTTTAAATTTCTTTCTTTACTACCAACCTCTTTTACTGCTTTTCGTGTACGTCTCCCTGTTGCAGACTTCAAGTGGCGTAATGACACATGGACACATCTTTGTTTGGTTTTCTTAAAATATGTGAGTCATGAATAATGATGAAATACCATAAAAGATGGTTTTAAGTGGTTTATTCTAATTATAGTCTAATCTTACAGACAGTGAGATAGATAAATTAAGAGTTTTAGTTGAGATAAAATTAAAACTAATTTACTATAAAAAGAAGCCTAGATCTTCCATCTTTCTAGCTCCTCTAGCAAAGAACAAAATGTCAAACTTTTCTTGAAGAACACATGAACATGGTGCACACGTTTAACATGGGAGGCTTCTATTGATTTCTTCCGCAGAAAATTCTTTATTCTAATGATTGGAGGTAGGGTTGCTTAATAGACCGGCCAAGCACGGCACGAATACGATTAGCCTATGCCTGGCGGGCCATGGGACAACCCGGGCACAGCTCCCTTCCTTGACGGGCCGTGCCATGTGTGCACACCTAAATCTAGATTGCACACGGGGCGCACGTTGGTTCGTGCGTACCTCGGGACATTCGGAGTCGCCACTGCCTGAGAGGTGCAGGCAGACACGGTGTTTGCCCTATTTGGGTCTAGGTCTGGTTTGCGGCTTTTCAGAGTTCTAGCTAAGTCCTCGATTACGGTCCGGGGAAGTCCTAAGACACCCCGGTCCGCCCCGTCGGTCTGATGGGTCCCTCAGGTCTCCCTAGTTTTTTGAGTCAAGTTCACCCTTCCTAGGCCAGCATGCTGCCTTATTTGATCTGGTGGGACCCTCTGAAGGTGTGGGTCCCTTTTATTTTGATTTTATCTTTTTTATTTATCTAAGTGAAATGGGTTGGACCCGGGTCCCATTGGAAAACCCGTGGGCTGCCATGGTTAGGCCTTGGGCCCAGTTGGGTTATTGGGGAACCTATTTGGTTATTTTATTAAGTTTTATTTATTTACAATTTTAGTTTGGGCTTGGTGGGCTTGGAATGGGCCCATTAGCCTAAGTCAATTGGCCTTGGGCCCGTTTTGTTGAAAACAGGCCGGTCTAAAGTGGGCTCAGTGTGGTCTTGGTGGGCCCATCTGGGCCCATGGTCCAAAATGGACTCAGAAAAGTCCAATTTATTGAAAATGATCGGGTTAATCCATTCTGGGTCGGATTTGGGTCCAACCGGGTCAACAAATTGATTTTTTTATTGATTTTCCTGAAATGACAGCATTTGCTCTACGGTCTGGTCTTGATCGCAGAGGAACTGCGGTTTAGTCATGACCGCAGAGAGAATGCGGTCATAACTAAACTCCTTTGTGTCTACGGTTTTCACCACTTTTCGACTTTGAACTCCGATTCCGGTTGGGACTCCTTCAACGGCCTTCTCAGGTGTTCCGGCAGCTCCAGTTGGGATTCCAGATCCTTCAAAGTCCTTCCCTTTCTTCTTTTGGCCTAAAAGGCCTTCTTCTTCTTCCTTCCTCTTTTAACATGAAAACCAGCATCTTTTTTTGGATGATTCATGATCATCTTTTGGAGGGGGAAGTGGGAAATTACAAGGAATTCATTTAACCTCAAGAAGGGTTCAATCCTTCCATGTCAAAGAATTAAAAAGGGTTATTTGATTAGTTAATCAAAGTGTTCTTTAGACACTTTCTTTTTCTTCTTTCTTGTAATGATCAACCCTTTAATACTATCTTCTCATGGCACTCAAAACAGCAACTGAGTTAGTAAGATTAAAAGTATTTAAAAGAGACTAGAAAAGAAATTGAAAGTGAAAACATTAGTGATAATGTCATATTATAAAATCTAACATACTTACAATATGGTTTTTGCTAGTGATGATTTCCCCGGCGAATTCGGCAGCGCTTCCGCGTCCTAAAAAAACTCTTAAGTTGGGTTTGAAAGGGATTCAGTAGGTGGTTATGTTCAAAGGAAGATTAGAGAAGGTTTGGACATGGTTTTGGTGAGACAGGGGTATTTTGGGAACAAAAAAGGTTTGGGTTTAGGGGTGATGGCAATTGGGCAGAGGTTTGTCATGGGAACATCAGGGGAGGAAGGGGGGATCGGCCAAGGGATCAGGCTTGTTCAAATGAGGGGGGTGGCTTCTCTATTTATAGGCAAAAAAGGTCGTGCCCGTATTTAAAATACGGGCATGCCTTGCCTGTACTTCAAATACGGGCATGCCTTGCCCGTACTTCAAATACGGGTGAAAAACGCACATTTGCAAATCTTGCAGAATTAGCAGTACGGGACGCGTGTCCCGCCGTACAGTGATGCGCGTCCTCTTCTAGAAGCGTGCCCGTATTTCAAACACGGGCATGCCCTGCCCGTATTTCAAATACGGGTTAGCACGTTTTTAAAATGTTTGGATTTCAAACCTTTATTCAATTTGATTTTTATAAGGATTTTGTTTGATTTTTCCGATTATTTTATTTAAAAGCGAGATTCCCTTACTTAAAATATTATTAAAATTCTCTTACTTAAAATATTATTAAAATATTGATAAATACATTTATTTTATTGGTTTATTCCATTTTTTGCTGCCTTTTTGCCACATGGGCAGTTTTTCTGAAACTTCAACTGCCCAGATCTTCTTCATCCGTTGTCCGATTTCAGCAAACCTAGTGTTGTTGGAACCGGCTCGGAACCACCTATCCACTGGGATCAAGCTTGGCAGCTGAATTGGGGTTGAGAAAAAAGTCAACTTTTCGCTCCCCAAAAGTTTGACCAGCTCATAACTTTCTCATTCGGACTCCGATTCCAGCAAACTCAGTTGCGTTGGAATCGTGTCGAAATGCTCTTTTCAATGAGATGAAGTTTGATGGCCAAATTTACTTAAATAAAAAGTCAATTTTTTGACCCCCTTAGGGCTTGACTTTTAGCTTGAATCTTCATCTTGGGTGCAAAAATCAGGTGCTAACACCGTGCCTGGTGGGTCACCCGCGGGCCTGGGTCCTCTTTTTGCAAAAAAAATTGGAGAAAATGGAAAAAATTAGTAAAAAAAAAATTAAAAATTAAAAATAAATATGTTTATTATTCATAAAAATGTTTTATACATACTGGGATAGAATTTGCTCAAAAAATTTAAATAAATTAATTATTACAAGTATAAGTGTACAACTTTGCAAATACAACCATACTTACACATAATACACTTGCACAATTAATACTGCATCACTATAATATAAGTACATCTCAACTTGGTTGGCATTCATCTATCCCAACTAGGTTAGGGGTAAAATTGTAGAAAAAGGGAAAAAACCACTATTTGGGGTAAAAAATTTGTGTGCCAAAAGGGCCGGCACGGCCCAATTGGCCCACTTGATGCAGGCCATGCTGCCCGTGTGCCGATACGGCCAGTGTGCCTTAATGGGCCCCATGCCCGTACCAGCCCGATCCGATAAGCAACCCTAATTGGAGGTATGTGGATTATTTTATATTAATATTGATTGGTGTTATAGATTGCATTCATATGTCACTCATATTGTAATCAAATCTTCTGCCTCATAATGCACACTAGGGTGCAACTTGGTTCGATTAAAACCGAGGATCGACTGATTAAAGCTTTAATTTTTTGGATTGGTTTGGGTTGAGTTTCAAAGCATATGGTTCTGGTTTTCGTTTTGAAATTTGTAACCCGAACTAATTTAGTTTTGTTTTAGGTTAATATTGTAATTAAGTCCAGTCAAACCAAATTGAATCCCGAATTAAAAATATGTTTCATTAAACTGAATCAAATCGAACTTATATATGTATACATATTCAGTTCTATTTTCGGGTTGGAGTAATATGTTCTTAATGAGATCAGTCATACCAGGGTGAAGTTCCTAAGTATTTAGATCCAGCACAATTATCGGGAAGGGAATATGGCTGCAGACTTTCTAGCTAATTTTAGTATTGATAATTTCTCTTGTTGTTGGTTCAAGAAACCTCCTAATACTTTATGTAACATACTATTTGATGAGGCAAGGAATGTCGTGTACTCAAGGACTTTTTCTTAATAAATTTCATAATATGTAGTTCGCCAAAAAAAAGGACATACCAACTACCAGCTGCCAAACCTTTTGTCTCTTATGCTTGACTGAGGACCAACGAACACATGCTGCAGTCTTGCCTCTCGTTCATTCTTGAACAACACAATAAAGTTGATCGACTAGGGTTTTTGTGCCAGTTTGGAATTATTGGAGGAAAAGAAGTAAAGAACATCTTGGAGTTCCCACCCTTATTGCTCTCTAAACTGACATTTTCTGTTTCTTTTGAAGAATCTAAGAGAATAATAAATTCCGACCACACCTTTCATTCATTTACAATTGAGTATTAAATAGTGTACAACAGAAATAGAAACACTGTAATAGGAAACTATTCTAATTCTCTGTACAGAAGTAATGAATAAAAATAGAAACCCAGAAGTGGAACGTTTCCTTTATCATGCCCCGAAATCAAGAGTTGCCTTTAGCATGAGTCTTTGTCTTTCCTTTGTCATGCCCCCGCAAGATGGAGCTCTGTGAGGAGAGTCCAATCTTGGATTGCAAGAGTAGAAAATGAGCACATGAAAGTGGCTTGGTAAGAGCATCGGATAACTGATCAGTAGAAGAGACATGAGCCACTCAAATTGCCCCACTTTGGACTTGTTCACGAATGAAATGATAATCCAATGCCACATGTTTCATACGAGAGTGAAAAACCGGATTGGAACACAAGTTTGTAGCACCAACATTATCACAATAAATCACTGGTTGTTGAGTTAGTGTAACACCAAGTTCACTAAGTAGTGAACAAATCCATCGGATCTCGGCTGCAGCAGTGGCAACCGATCGGTATTCAGCTTTAGTTGAAGAACGGGCGATAGTGCACTATTTCTTAGAGCTCCAAGAAATAGGATTGCGACCAAGGTAAACAAGATAAGCACTGGTGGAGGTGAAACCATCTTTATTACCTGCCCAATCTGAATCAGAGAATGCATGTAGAGAGAGGGATGAGTGGCGATAGAGAACAACACCATGATCTAGTGTCCCGCAGAGATAGTGGAGTAGTCTCTTGACAGCAGTCCAATGGTCACTAGTAGGGCGATGCATGAATTGAGACAACTTGTTCATTGAGTAAGCAATGTCAGGACATGTAAGTGACAAGTACTGAAGGCTGCCAACAATAGTACGATACTCAGAGGGATTAGAGAGTGAGTGTAGGCGCAGTGGCAAGAGGTGTAGCAACAGGTTTGGCATCTGTCATATGTGTGCGAACAAGAAGGTCCTTTATATATTGACGTTGAGTTAGAAATAAGCCTTGAGAATGAGGAAGCACTTCAACACCAAGAAAGTAAGATAGTGGTCCAAGATCCTTAAGAGAGAACCGACTAGCTAGGAGATTGATGAAGTTTTGCACGTCCCCGTGACTAGCACCTGTAATAATGATGTCATCGACATAAACCAAAAGATAAATTGGAGTACCACCAGTGTTGGAGATGAACAGAGGTGTGTCGGGCATGAGAGTTGACGAAGCCAGAGGTGACAATAAACTGGCGTAACTCATGATACCAAGCTCGAGGAGCTTGTTTAAGACCATAAATGGCCTTATGGAGTTTACAGACATGATGAGGATGGTCACGATTTGTAAAACCCCAGTTTTGAGTAGAAAAATATATATATATATATATATACACATGGATTTATTTGTAGGTTTAATCAAAAATTTATTTAAAGCCGAAGATTTGTGGTCATTAGTTGGCAAAGAAAATAAGTAGAATGCTATAAAGTTATTAAGTGCGAACTTAAAAATTTTTTTGTAGTGAATAGGAACTTAGCAAATAAATAATTCGGGTAACCTCAACTTTAAATGAGTGGTAGATGTAGACACCCCAAATTGCACAAACAATCATCAAAAATCATTATCTCCTGGAAAGCCAGCACAGAATTTGAAGAAAATAAACTTTTACCTGTATCCGGATACAAGTACCCTTTCTCGTATCCGGATAGTCATACCGGATACGTGTGATCCTTAGCGTATCCGGTAGCATGTACCAGATACCTTAAGGCACTTGGTTATCCGGTCTGATATATCGGATACCTTAAGTTTGCTCAAAATTAGGGTTTTCCGAGAGCTTTTCACTTTTACCATCATGTCCCTCATTAAATGAGGGGAAATCGCAGAAATAACCTTAGGGTTTAGGTTGGAGTGGTTCTAGACATTAATTTGTGTCTACCAATGACCCTAGCCTTTGCCTATAAATAGGAGCCTCCTCCTTGAGCAAATGGCACACAACTCTTGTTTTGAATTCTCGTAAAGAAGAACTCCAAGAGAAGAAGAAAACCGCTGTGGAATCGTCTCCAGAACTCAGGTAAGCCTCAACTTTTCTTTTTATTTTCTGTCTTTACATTCCTAGATCTAGATCTCTTCTTCTACCTTTCTGTAGTGTAAAGCCTTGTTTGTATGTGTGGAAATCCTTCCCCGGCTCAAAGTATCTCAAGACTCCCCTAGCCGTAAAACGTGAAGGCGGATCTAGGAGAAACGAGGCTGGGGATTGACCCTAGTGCTAGAACCTATGTAGCATAAGGCCTTTTTGATTGATTGTAAACAGTTCCATATTCAAAGTACCCTTGATTATCTTAAAGAGAACAGAGGGAAACGATAATGGAACGGAACCCTAGGCTATGCTAGAACCTATTTTGTTGAATCTATATGCATGTTGTATTGATCTTGTTTGTTTTTTTACACTTGCACATACATATCACTATTTTGGCGGGATAGGCTCATATTTGGGGTTTATTGCATTTATTGTGATAAATCTCAAATAAATGGCCTCAATCAATTCTGGAATACCTTTCGGATGATTTTGAAGTATTTGTGTTCATCTTACACGAATTTCATTTTTTATCAATTTTCGGATTTGGTTTTTACTCAAAAGTGGCTTAGCTTGACAGCACCTGTACCCTTACTTCGGACGCCCGTAACTTCATCATCCGGATGAATTTTGGGGTGATTCTAGAACCATGGGAAAGGTGAGGCTGTCTAGTTTATGTCCACCAAATTTCATGAATTTTCATCTAGCCGATTTTTGACACCTCTTTGTCGAAGTTGAGTGGACAGTTCAGGTTCAAATACAGAACTTGTCACTTCGACGGACCGCCATGTGTTCGTTTTAAGTCCGATTCGAGCGGTTTTTATTTCTGAGTACTCCTTTTTGAGTCTATTTTCAAATCCAGTTGGTTTCATAATTTTTAGATTCCATTTGAATTATTGGTAGCCAATTTACTCAGAACTGCTCATTTGCATTTTTCTGGGTAAATCTGTGATCTTCGGGGCCTGTTCGGGAGACCACCCAAGGCACGTCCGAAGGGATTTTTGTATGAGGCTAGTTTCTCTGGAAAGATGGCCATACAGACTTCAATCACACCAAATTTCACGGATTTCTATGTAGTGGATTTTTCTAGACAATTTTCCAAAGTTGCCCACTTACCACTTTTAAAAATCCCCAGCAGCAACTTCAAAGGAGCATAACTCCTAGGATTTTATCGGATTAACTTGAGGTTTTGCATGAGTTCCTTATTTATCATAATCTTTCAAATGGAGTTGGTTTGAATCAAGTTGAAATTGGATTTGAATGATTTCAAAACAAAGGACCTTACTTTTTACCAAAATTCCCGGATTTGCCTCAACTTGGTTTTGGCCACTTTTACTTTGATTTCCATCTTTTGAAATACTCCAGAAGTGATATTGACATAAGAGAAGATCTAAAATCCATTTGGATCTTCATGTGAATATATCATACATTGTTCCTTTTTCAAGGCTTTTTCATGATTTTTAGCAAGCTTCTTATTTTCTTTTTAGCATGAACGTACACTTGGCAACCACTTCGTGTGGATGAATGGGGGTGCCTAACACCTTCCCCCGTTCATAATCTAATCCCCTTACCCATCTCTGGATTTGATTTTCAAGTAGGATTATTTTTATCCTAGAATTTGTCTTTTGGCTATTTTTGCCTACTTTTGAATCTTTGGTGTCCATTCTCACCCCAAAATCATGAATGGTGGCGACTCTCCCAATTTTTGCGTTGAGCCCGTGTGTTGACGGAGGGATGATCACTCCGGTGATTTTTTCCCATGTCTCACAGTAGATATGGAAATCCCGAGGGTTAAGTTAAGGCCGGGGATAAATTAGGTTAAACCTTGCAAGGTCTATAAATAGATTGCTAAGATAAAAATTTTCGGAGGTTGGGGAAAAGTCGCTGCCTGGTACCTAGGGCATCGGCCTAAAAGCTTGGATCTCTGGAGGCCGAAAAGCTTGGATCTCTGGAGGAGTCTATCAAAAGGGTTGGAAGCTAGAAGAAGATCCTCAGTACAGGTGAGTAGCATCGTTTTAAAACTGGGTTTTGTATTGATTCGTGAGTTTAATTTGGATGCATGTGTGTTTTCTGGAAGAAGATAGTCCGAGCGTGAGTTTCTTTTAGGACTGAATGAGATAAATAAAAATGTGTTTAGAATAATTTCAAAGTGTTTTAAACGTCTTCTGGGGATAGTAGGAGACTAGGGAAATGGTTACAGACAGAAAAATTTTGGTCAGTTGTGTAGATCTGAAAATAACAGAGAGTCGAAGAAACTAGGGTAGCATCCGCCGAGTGGGCGCTACCTAGCGCCAACTACTTGTAGTCGGCGAAAGGACATTTTTCCCCTATCCGCCGAGCTCGCGCTCATCGCCCGCCTAGCTCGCGGGACCACTTTTCTTTCCGCCCATCTCGCGCTAGTCTCGTGCTTATCGTGTGCCTAGTTCGCACTTACCTCGCGCCTACCCAATTGTAAGTAAGCACGACTTATATTTTTAACCAATGACTATCCGCCGACCTCGCGCCTAGCACTGGAGGTCAGCGCAAAGCCCAAAATTTTGCTGAAGTGGAGTTTTGACCAAACTAAGCTGGATTTGATGATTTTGAGGGTTCAAGCACTTGACTAATGAGTTGTTTAGGACTTTAGAAACATTATTCCCTATTAAATTTTCTCTGAGAATAAGTTGAAATTCTGGAAATTCTTAGGAGCATCCAAGGTTAATTCTAAAGGGCTAATGATAGATGATCTCATTGTACCAAACACTAGGAGTTCTTGATTTAGTTTCCTGTTGTTGTATACTGTACTTGAATGCGAATTTATTTAATCTGGTTTTACTTGATTGCAAGTTCTGAAAAGTATTGTAAAGATTTCTCTTGGTGTAAGTAAATGAGTTATTACCAATGGGCATATCATGAGATTTAAGGAAAATACTGAAAGTACATGAGGTACTGTTTTGGTCCAGAGGGACATGTGGTGAACTGGTTGAGTTATACATGATGTTGAACGTATTGTTTTATTGTGATGTCAGAGTTGTGATTTTACGTTGGTTTACTGTTTTGGTCTAGCTTGTCTTGGATCTAGAGTCTAAGCTTAGTAATGTGATGCCTTTGTTTTATTGGAGTAATGGCATGGCCATAGAGTGTTGCTACGACCGGTGTAGAGCAGTCAGAAACCCTGAATAGGCCGGCATTGGATGATGAAACCCTGAGTAGGCCGTGTAAGACATGGAAAAATCAATTCAATGACTTCCTCATCCTCACGCGGGATTGGTAAAAAACACAGAGTCGCCACCATTCTGTTTAAGTGTGAATGGACACCAAAATCTCAAATAAGCACAAAAAGGCAAATTTAGGGTAAAAATAACCCTATTAAAAAAACAACCAGAGATGGGTAAGGTGATTAGATTATGAATAGGGGAAGGTGTTAAGCACCCCTATTCATCCACACAAGGTGGTTGCCAGGCGTTGTTCATGTTAAAATAAAGGAAAAAGGGCTTCCTACAAAAATCATGAAAAATCATAAAAAAGACAAAAATGTATGGTTTTTTCATACGAATAGCCTGATTGATCCAGAATTTTCAAATATGATCATACCATTCTTAGGGTTTCATGATTAAAATAAAATTGAGATAAAATCAAATAAAACCAATCTAAAGTGAAAACTTCAAAAATCTGGCTTCAAGTTAAATTCTAGAAATCTAGAAAATATGATTTTTATAAAATATTGAAGAATTGAACTTGAACAGTCCAGGACATAGATATAATCCAAATTTTACATTAAATCAAGAAATCAAAACCAAAAATACCCACGATGATGAAGAACATCAAAAGGGGAGAACTTAGACCGTTGGGTCTTCTCTCAAACATGAAAAACAACTCAAAAACCACATCATGAAACCCTAAGAATTACTTTCAGGCTTCTGAATCTAGATCTATCATATAGATCATGATAGATCCAGGATCTTAGCCTAAAATCACAAAAATCACGAAAACAGTGCTGTAGGTGCAAAAGTGGTGAAAATCCAGATTTTAGGAGGAAAAGAGGATTTCATGCTATAAACATCATGATCATCATAGATTCATAGGATTCATTCAGATTCAATCACTAGATCATTAAAACATTAGCAGGATATCCAAAGCAATCACATCTCACAGATTAGAGCATATGGGGGTCTACCCTACGAATCCACTTATTCTCTTTTCCCCTAGCTCTCTCTTCACGTTTTACGGCTAGAGAAGATTCTTGAGGTACTTGGAGACAAGTTTGGGTATACAAACACAATCAAAGGCCTTATTCTATGAAAAAGGAGAAAAACAGATATGGGGTTCTATTCTAGGGATCCACCTGTTCCTCTTTCCCTTAGCTCTCTCTTCACGTTTTACGGTTAAAGAGACTCTTGAGGTACTTAGAGACAAGTTTAGGAATATAGGTATAAGAAGGCCTTATTCTACAGCAATGGAGAAGATCCTATTACTTCTAAAATTGAAGACAGAAAATAAAAGGGAAAATGGACTTACCTGGATTGAGCAAGCAGAGCAGCAGGGATTCCTTTCTTCTCTTGGAGCTCCTTGGACTTCAAATTTTTGTGGCCCTTTGATTAAGGATCTCATCTCTATTTATAAGCAAACCCAGGGGTATGGTTGGTCCAGAAGGATATACCAGGATCCCACCAGATTGGGTTAAAAATAGGGATAATGCCCATCCATGGTCAACAAGGATATTTTGAACGAATAAATAAACAAATTCACTCACCAAGAGATATATTAGACTGAAGATAAGGCTCAGAAATCGAGCAAAGATCAAATTCGCACAAATCTAATGCGCCCGTATATGTATTGCGAGCAAGTGGTGTCCGCATTTGCATTACGGGCGCTGCGTGCCCGTATACAAAATTCGTGCGCAGTCAGCCCGTAGATACAATACGGGCAATGCTTAAATGATTAAATTTCATGCATTTTTGGCTTGTTTTAAATCCCAATTACATGTTTTCATTATTTTCTCATTTTGTAGTGCGATTTGGGGTGTCTACAGGCCATCATTTCAGAGTATCCGAAACCCTGAGTAGGCCGGAAGTGTGTACATGGAGGTGTGGAGGTCGCTCTGGCGTGTTGATTAACCAATCAAAATAATTACATGACATTGACCAATGTTGGGTTTTGTTTTATCTAGTTAAGACATATTATTGGATTGTTGTAGAAATTGGTTTTCTCGAGACATGGATATAATGATATTGTTCCTTTTGCAATCATCTGGATTTTGGTGATAAATGTATTCAGATTTAAATACGTACTGATTTTCATGAATTATATCTTTGGGTCAAATGAATTATTGGGAGTTTAGTCGGTTTTGTCGAGTTATTGTCTGTGTTACTCGTGAAATTAATCGATCCATATGTTTACAACTAATAAATTGTATTTGTGCATGGATGTGCTACTTGCTGAGATATTCGTATCTCATTCCTTGCTTCTGTTTGTTTTTTCAGAGACGTATGGAGAGCCGATACTTGCGGGTTGTTTATTTGGCCATATGAGTTGTTACTTTGGGGTTATTTTAGCGTACTCTGTTTCATAGTTTTTTTTTGATCTCATGTTTTCCCTTCACTCTGATAGTGCGATCCTGCTTTATATAACCTCTGGAGACGAGTTACGGGTTTTTCCACGTGACTCGGATCTGGGGCGTTACACGATCTATGAAGCCTAGTGGTTGAGACATCAATACATCCTTTGAAAGAGTTCCTTGGAGAAAGGCATTGTTAATATCAAGTTGCCTGAGAGACCACCCACGGCTAACAGCAAGACTAAGGACAAGCCGCACAGTAGTGGGCTTGACAACGAGACTGAAGGTGTCATGATAGTCAAGTCCAGGACATTGGTGAAACCCCTTTGCAACGAGTCGAGCCTTGTACCTGTCTACATATCCATCAAGTAGATACTCAGTATGAAAAATCCACTTGCAACCAATCAGATTTTGTGTGTGGTTGGGAGGAACTAGTTCCCATGTCCCATTTCGAACAAGAGCATCATACTCATTAGACATTGCTTGACGCCATGCGGGATCCTTGAGGGCTTGGGTCACGGTTATGGGTTCAAGGTTAGTGGATGGGGCAAGTTGAGTAGTGAGGTTTAGTTTGGTGATGGGTTTATGAATATTGTTTTTGGATCTTGTGACAATAACCTGAGGAGTAGTGGAACTAGAAGTGGGAGGGGTGAGATGCTGGAGGTGGGGAGGGGTGGGCTTTGGCGTTTTGCTCCAAATGAAGAGAGGACTCAAGAGGAACAGGGACGCCATGACTTGGGGAAGGAGAGGGCACAACACTCATGTTCGGGCTTAGGGTGGGTGTAGGTAGTAGTGAGATAGAATGGGTGGGGTGAGTGGAGGACGGGGTGGTGGAAATGGAATCCACATCAGATGGGGAGATTGTTACCAAGGATGATGTGCCGGTAGCTGGAAGGAGGGACATAGAGGGACACCGGTGAGAGAGTGTGTCAGAGGAAGGACGAACTAGGTGGGAGTGAAGAGAAGTAAAAGGAAAAATGGACTCAACAAATTTGACATGACGAGACGTGTAAATGTGAGATGAGAGGGGTTCAAGACACAGGTAAGCACTCTGAGTGGGAGAATAACCTACAAAGACACAAGGAGAAGAACGAGAAGCAAGTTTGTGAGACGTATAGGGCCGTAGCCATGGATAACAAAGACATCCAAAACTACGTAGCTTAGAGTAGTTGGGAGGAGTACCAAAAAGTTTGGCATATGGAAAGAGAAGATGAAGAGTGGGAGTAGGTAGACGATTGATAAGATAGACAGTAGTGGTAAATGCATAGGACCAATAAGACAAGGGCATGGAGGCATGGGAGAGAAGTGAGAGACCAGTTTCAACAATGTGACGATGATGACGTTCAGAGTACCCATTATGTTCTGGTGTGTGAGGAGGGGAAGTGAAATGAGAGATGCCATGGGTAGCTAAAAATGATGATAGAGCTTGATACTCCCCCCATTATCTGAATAAAGTGTGATAATCTTCTTGTTAAAGAAGTTTTCAACAAGAGATTTGAAGCGGATGAAAACATCATGAACATGAGATTTTCGTTTGAGTGGGTACAACCAAATATACTTTGTATAGTGGTCAACAAAGATAACATAGTACTTAAAAACGTCAACAGAGTGAATGGGAGAGGTCCAGACATCAGAAAATATAATTTCAAGAGGAGAAGTAGTAATAAGAGAAGAACTTGAAAAAGGTAACTTGTGACTTTTATTGCATTGGCACGCATTACAATTGAAGTTCAAATTTGAAGGACTCGACAATTCAAGATGAAAAGTAGAAACAATGTGCCTATAAATGGAAGACGATGGATGCCCTAATCTATGATGCCACTCAGACGAGGTGGTTTTAGCACTTGAGAAAGCAAATAATGGAGAAGACTTGATGGAAGAGACCAGCAACTCGTACAAACCATCCTTAGTGCGACCTTGCAATAGGATTGCCCCCATGCTGAGATCCTTTACAAAAAGGAAGAGGGTAAGAATTCAGTTGAGGTATTATTGGATTGACAAAATAATTTCAATAGTTATTAATAATAATTTCTCAAGTCTATGCTCAAATAGTTATTAATTATTGACAATAGTTATTAATTATTGAAAGGCAAACTAGAGTTATTTTATAATATTTTTAAAATAAGGGAATCCTTTCTAGAAACCAAATTGCTCCTATATTGGATTGGGCGCATGCAAGATATTTACGAAAAACACCTAAGATGTTCCATGTGACAACATCTCAACCAGGACACATAGAAGATTTAGTAAGCCTTTTAGTACGGGACTTGTTAACTATCGTATTGTACGTACGATCCAAGGACGCTACAAACGTGTCCTTCATGTGCACGCAAACCACAAGGTCATGCGGAGGCGTGTAATTTACTGATTTTATCCTTTTAATTTTTCTTTTAAAAGAAAATGATATTTATTTGTGATATATTTTTTGGAAGATTACAGGGTTAACATATTCCTTTAAGACAATTTCATAACTTTATAAAAAAAATATTTGTTTATCTATTTCTTAAAGTAAGGAAATAAGAAAATAATAAAAATTTGAAATTTCTTTCTTTATTATCAATAAAAATATAAACAATTGCCCGAGTCACTCATTTTGTAATTGAATCAACCGCCATAAAATGCACACTCATAATTTTGTTTCTTAAATTAAGAAAAATGGTAAAAATTATGAGTTTTAAATTTCTTTCTTTAGTACCAGCCTATTTTTGTGCAGGTCTCCTTGTTGCAGCCTTCAAGTGGCGTAATGCCACATGGACAAATCTTTGTTTTGGTTTTCTTAAAATATGTGAGTAGTGAATAATGTCGTGATACCATAAAAGGTGGTTTTAAGTGGCTTATTCTAATTATTGTCTAATCTTATTGATAGTGAGATAGATAAATTAGGAGTTCCAGTTGAGATAAGATTAATACTAATTTAGTGTGAAAAAGAAGCTCAGATCCTGCATCTTTCTAACCCCTAGTTCCCAAAATAAACTCCAAATGATGCCATGATGATCCGACCTTGTCGTGTTAAGATTTGAATTTCGACTGAAATCCTATCAGATTCAAGATTGGTAGGTCCGAATTAGAATTCGATTCTAAGTATGGACCGATTTTAAAAAGTTTCAACTGTGAACCATTTGAATCGTCTGCAGGGTTTGCCTATGAGAAGAGTTGTAGTTTGTACACGTGCCTCCTCTTTTCGAACCTGATGATCCCCCGCGCCATGACACAGTCTTCCAGGCCTAGCTGTATCGTCTCATCTACAGAACAGAAAATTTCTAATACAGCACAACCCCAAGTCAAGCAAGACTCGATGCATGTGGTCTAACCAAACAAAAATATTTATTATTAAAAATTATATGGCCCGTGGGACCCACATGCATTGTGTCCCTAATCTTGTCTTTAAAATTAATGGAGAAACCTCCACGTACGAGTTTCTTGACGGGGAAACGCAAACCATTTAAATAAGGGCATAAGACCAGAGATTTATGATATTCATGGGGTTCAAGAATAAAGACGATACCGACAAACATGGTCTTCAAATTTAATCATGCACATGCATTATACTGCAAGCAGATCCTTGGCAACTTCAATATTCAAATATTGTTACTTAGCAAAACGATAAAAGAGGAGGCCGAAATTTCAATGTAACACAAGTTATTAATGAGTGCATCCTTCTTGGAATTAATCCATGCTACTTAAAGGTCTGAAATATATATATATATATATATACACCCAGACAAATCTTTGTCTTTTCTTTCGCAACATCCTAGTCCCACTATAACTCACACAAACCCAAAAACAAGGAAAGGACAGAGATCTTTTAGATTTGAACATTTCTGGACTAAAAATATCACTTTTAGTTGTCAACTTAAGAGGTGGAACAAAGAAAAATTTGGAAACATTAACCTTCATGACTAAAAATAGCACTTTTAGTTGTCAACTTAAGAAGTGGAACAAAGAAAATTTTGGAAACATTAACCTTCAAGAAGTCTGAGGATCGATGCTAATTAACTCAATTATAATACCAAAAGATCCTCAAATACCAAGAATTAATAAGCTTAAGATCAGTTAAGTTGGACTCCTATACGAAAAGCTTTGAATAATATAGGTTTCAGCCAACATTGAATTAATAAGCTTAAGATCAGTCAAATACCAAGAACTAATATGCATCACGTCTGTTAGTTATAGCATTCGGGGTTAATAGGTCTTTCAGTGAATGACATCGTCTACAGTGTTTCATTGCAGTTGTCATGAGATGCTGTCATGTGGAGCATTTCATGGCTTCTGTTTTTTATTGTTTTGCATGGGGCCCACTTGAAAAAACAAAAGCCGTGAGATACTCCACATGGCAACAACTCCACATGGCAGCATCTCATGGCCACTGCAGTGAAATACTACAAACAATTTCAAACCAAAGCGTGGGATTAGACAGAGGGATGACGTCTTCAATCTCACACAACTAATGCTTTCTGTTGCTTTTCACCAAGCTGAGATTGAAGATCTGTGAAAGGCATTTATATAAGCCTTCACTTGAGAGAGAGAGAGAGAACTTTCTGTGCTTCCCATGGTTAATTAGTGGACATAGAAAGGGCATTGTGTACGAATTAATACATTCACAAGTAATTGTAAAAATAATTCATCAGAAACATATATTATGCATCAAAGGGAAACGTATATGTATTCCAGCTCTTGTGAGTAATTCATCCTCAAGACTCGAAGAGTTGGTATTTTAATTACATAACCTATGTCTATATAACAAAGTAAAAAAATAAATAAAAATTGCCAAATATATCCCCTTTATGATAAGCCGAATGTCATGCTTTGGTCCGTTCTGTTAAATTGGTTCTCTTATGGGGGCTGGGAAGTATCCATCCCATGACCTTTTTATTCAGGCCTCAGTATACTTACGGCCGGCCCTCAGTACTGTGTGCAATGCACTACTTGGGCTTTCTAGTGAATTTCATGGGCCTTAATCTTAGATTGTTTACCCTCTTCTGCCCACAATTTTTCTTTAGCAGCCGCGTTTCCGTTCTAAATGATTCACGGATGAGCTGGTTAGATGAGTTTATTTTTCATGGTAAGCATGGCAAGAGTCCAATGGATCCACAAAGTAGATTATGGTAGGGAACCAGATGCTTTAATTTCATCAACATAATAGAGAATATTCCAAGAAAAATGTGTTGCAGATGTTTTCTTTGTGCTGAAGTACTCGTACTATTGAAGGTGGAGGGTACGCATATATAATGCACATCCAAAAGCTGTTGAAGGGCTTAATGAAAGAGGTTTTCCAATAACATGTACTACTTAACTTAATTTGAGAGACACAACTAATGTTATTATTCCTTCTCTCTCCCTCTCAAGGTTATGACTTATGAAGATTTCAAAGTGCCCAAGTCTCAGAATTTAAGAACATAAATCGACCTTGGCAAAATCATATATAGCGCGGCATTTCTGTGATTTATTATTCCCTTGGAAAGTGAAATGTAAATGATTCTCATCCATTCAACTCTATTTCTGGTTCTCTGGGATGTTTTCCCAAAGAACTTGAATATTGAAGAAGCTACAGTTTTTAATTTTGTCTCCGGGCAGGAGTAGGAGGAAGCCCCCTCGATTGTCAACACCCGCACAATGATGGTGCTGTCTGCGTGGGATAAAGGCGTCATAGCATGCGCACTCATGCGAACACACACATGCGCACACTCTCTCTCTCTCATATCATAATTCCAAGCACATATCTCTCTCTCATATCATAATTCCAAGCACATATCTGAGACCTTCCTAGCTCTCATGAATTGGCTAAATACAATTAGTAGATATTATTCATAGAAAGCAGGAGTGGGAGTGGTCTAATGAAAGAGGTTATTCGGCTTCCAATGGCTTATAAAAAAAAAAAAAAAGGTGAAAGGTTTATTCGGCTTCCATGAGTGGGAGTGGATTTATTGCTTTGCTTTAGCCTTTCTCTTACATCAATGCATGGCAAAGCCGCGAATCCGCTGCATTGTAAAAGAAGAACGCATCAGCCCAAAAGAAAAGAGAGAAAATAAAAAAAAAGGATGTGAGAACTGAGACAGAAAGCACAAAACACCCAAAGGAACCATCTTCGATCACTGGTTTATTGGGGCGGTGGAACACTGAAAGCTTATCTACTTCTTATAACCCATCATACCTTTCCATGCTTCCTACCACAAACTATCAACAAGACGTGACTCCATCAGTTTTATTATTTTTTCTTGAAAAAAATAGTATGATTAATAGGTGATAACTGGGAATTATTCTGGTTAATTTGGTGCTCTTTCAAATAATAAGTCGTAAGGACCAATTACTTGAAATTCTTCAATAAGAAAATTTTTGTAGAATTAACTTTGCCATTCATTTATCACACTTCAATTAACCTATATCCTTGATGATCCTCTATCTTTCGAAAAGAAGGATTAATTAAAAAAAAGAAAAAAAGGGAAACAAGATTCTCTGTCTTTCTAATCCTGGTAATTACCATCATACTCACAGTTACAATAAGTTGACGACTTAAACCATTTCTTGTTTACCTCGTGTCGTATTAAGAAAAGCAACGAAGATTTGAGTTTTGATTAAGGAACAAAATAATAGAGTAAGAGAAAGTTGGGATTTCTATTTAAAAGGTTCGAGAGGAGCTCTTTGTGTGTTTGTCTTCTTCACTTGACTTAACCTTTTCCTTCTAATTGTCTAATTTAGGAGTGGGCACTCACTAGATACAGATAAAGGTTTTTTCTTTTGCTTTTTTTTTTTCTCTTGGTTTTCTGTTCTTGGGTCAGGAAAAAAGATAGAGAGAGAGAGAAGACTGGCAGTGGTAACATATGGTCTCTGTTAGTTGAGTTGCATGCGTTTAATTTATGTACATGTACATTCGATCTCACCTCCCCAAATGCACGCATGCATGAATGGAGTGGTCATGAGTCTACACATACATCCGTCCACGAAACAGGCATTACCATCATCACCAACATGTACGTATTAAATAACAAAGTGAATGCATGAGCATGTTGATAATCATCAAGGCCTGTGTCTCTTTCCCTGGACAATTGATGCCAATAATACGTTATTTTGGCAAAATTTGCTGGTTCTATATAGTTTTTGGATTTCATATATCTCTCCTAGTACTTTCTTCCGTCCTATTAAAAACCAATGGGCATTGGTTGTAGACAGCCCCTCACATTCATTGTGTGCAGCCCCACAAATGAATGGTGGGCCCCCCACTGAATGTGAACTTGGGGGTGTATACGGCGTAAGCTGTAGGGAATGCGAATCGGTTAAAAACTCAAAAAAGCAACTTGCTCGTTTTATACTTACCATAAATTATAAGAAAAAAAAAACTTGCAAGTTTTATATAATCTTTGGGGAAAATTATGAAAAGGGGTCAATTTTTTAAAAATATTTATAAAAACAGTTCACTAAAATGCCGAATTTAAAAAAAAATTGATCTGAGAGGTTACTTTTCAAAAATAATTAAAAAATATTGTCATTTTATTATAAACAAACATGTTCATGTCCACGTGTGATGCGCTCGTATCACATATAGAATGCGCTTGTGTCCTATGTAAGATGTGCTTATGTCATATGTAAGAAGTTTGTCTCCAATGTACAATGTCTCAAGTAAAGTGATCTTCAAATTTAATTATTTTTAAAAAGTAATCTTGTAATTTAATTTCAATGGAGTTTTTTATAATTATTGATGAACAGTGGCCCTTTTTTGCAATTCGGCATCTTAGTGGGACTGTTTTTATAAATATTTTTAAAAGTGACCCTTTTCATAATTTTTAAACAATCTTCATACGTATCTCTTAAGAAAACCAAAAAGTAAACACAGGTTTTGCTCCGTAGAATAAGAAAAAGATTGAAAAGAAAGGCCTTTGATTAAGTAGAAGGTCATGAGCCTGAGCCGCAGACATGCCATTGCATGAAAAGGAATAGCGTAAGCTGGAGATACATCAAGAATGTTTTTATACATAGAATTATTTATGAATGCAGTGATCAATGCCCAACCCGGCCCACCTGTAATGCCTACGTTTGTGAGATTTGGAGAGACGAGGACATTCGATATAAATGAGGTTTGAGTTTATCATTCTGTCTTTCAAAGAATACCCTCCATCTCACTGAACTGGATCATGTTTAATTATGAAGGCAAGATCTTCTGCCTTCCTATAGCAAATCATCTCTGGTCGCTACTCGCTACTGCTAGAGAAGCCTAATGGCCAGGATAAAAAACATTCACTGGATGATACTCAAGTCGTTTCTTGTTCCATTATTATAACTTGGTTAAGCTTTGGGAATTACAGTATCGACTAACATAGTTATATTTTGCTTGGCTTTTAAGGGCGAATGAACTGCAACTTAAGCCATAAAAATAACTCAGCCACAAGTAAACTATAAGTTTGTTTTTTTTTGGGCACTAGTTTTGATCATTTTAATAAGTTTTGATTAGACATTTCGTTAAATTTAGAAAATGATTTCTTCTAGAACCTCACCTAAACCTTAACCTAACACCTGTGCTCATAATCCACAACCATACATATTCATGGTTCACTTGTCAATTCTAGACCCAACACGACCAGCTGATACCTAATCCAAACTAATTCTGCAATTCTTGTTATGTTTTGGTGGGGCGAAGGAGAAAATCGCATGCATTTGACATTGAAGGCTACTTTAAGGTTGGGTTCTGCCGATGACAGTCACATTCACACACATTTTGACAAAAATATGAGCAGGTCAAGACCCCAAGAATTTAGTTTGAAAACCAAGGCATAAGAACATGCCACCATGTAAGTTACCAACTCCAAGTTTGTTTGTTTTTTTTGTTTCTGGAATCAAACAAAACGTTTACAATACATGCAGTCCTCAATTGTATATTTTACAATCGAACTTGGAAATTTATCAACTCAAACTTATTTCTGATTATAATTATAACCCAATTTCGTTGCTGCATCGTTCTTATAATACAATAACCAGCTATTCAGTGACAATACCTCCTTTCTGTCGATTAATCATCTCAGCCTCTTAGTTTGATCCCTCATTAGCCCTCAAGAAACCAATAAAACCATGGATTTTTAATTAAATTATTTTCTTACCGTGCAAATAAAAAATATAAGGCTGCATGCAATTCCCAAAATGTTTCCCTTTTTGCCCCCGCTCCCCCCCCCCCCCCCCCCCCCCCCCCACTCCTTTTAAAGTGCAGGGCATCGGTCTTCGCTTTCTGTAAAAGAGAGACTTGCCTCAGCTAGTCAACCCGTTGGTCAGCCTCGACTTTTTTATTTTTGTGATGGTCTCGATTACGTGACAGCACACAGAATAATGATGACTTTATGCAGAACCATAAGTTTGGAAAAGTGCATGTTTAGCGGGTGCAGCTTTGTTCGCTTAGGGTGTAGAACCGATTGGGTTGGGTTCCAAAGCATACGATTCGATTTTAGTTCTAAATCCTATAACTCCCAAATGTCTCAAACTCTCAATTAAACAGTTCTGAATCGAACTCAAAGCTGCCTTAAAATGTGTTTCACTAAACTGAACCGAACCAAATCAAACTGAACTACATTACTATTGTCTGTTTGATTTTCGGGTTTGAGTGATTGGTTTAGTTTGGGTTGACAATTACAAATTGGTTGGTTTTGCATTTATGTCAGCTCAGACCAAAATGATTATTGTTAGGGGAGAAATAATTATATTTAATAGTTACTATCCATAGTCTTGGAATAAGTAGGTCTCCTCTAAACATCAATTTTTTTTGGGGGATATTTTAGGGCTGATCCCAAATTAAAGCTAAAACCTTAAATCTTACTCTAATACTCTAACTTCTCTCTCTTTCTCTTTTTCCATTTTTTCTTGGGAAAATTGGTTTTTAGTGATGCTATCTCAAAATAATTCAGATTCAGTCTGTCAATTCTTGATAATTAATTTTTAGTAAGGCTTTTTTAAAATAATTGACAATCAATGTTATTTTACTGTTCATTAAGAGTTTTTTTCCAAAAAAAGCCCTCAAAAAGACTTGTAAACTTCACTTGTAACAAAATGAGTGAAAAGATTTTCAAAGTCTTTTGAGGGCGCTTTCGAAAGAAACTCTTAATTACACCAATTCTCAATTATGTTAAAAAGTATCACTAAAAACCAATTATAAAAAATTAACCGATTGAATCTGAATTTTTTTTGAAAAAACATCACTAAAAACTAATTTCCCCCTTCTTTTTTTTTCTAGAGTGGGCACGTTAAACCAACTAGGGAGGCACCCTACCTAGGGTGTCTTAGAGTGGGGTTAAGGAGGTCATGAAAACCAAAGACTTTAACCGCTGGAAGATACTGGCATTTTCATAACCTCACCCTACGTACTCATCCACGGAACCAACTTTGAATGGGGAAATTGGTTTTAAGTGATACTTTCTAAAAATAATTTAGTAATTGTGGATGTAAGCACCCAAATTTTGATCAAACCAAAAAAGGAAAAAAAAAAGAAAAGAAAAGAAAATAACAAAACAAAAAAAATGTGCTAAAAAACTGCAAAACAGCTCAAAACCTTGGCAGAAAGTCAAACCCCGAGGGGACAAAAAGTTGACTTTTTGATTAAGTGATATTTGGCCACCTTGCTTTATATCATTGGATAGAGAATCTCGACACGATTCCAACGCAACTGAGTTTGCAGGGATCGGAGTCCGGATGAAGGTTCTGCGGGCGGTCAAACTTGGGCGAAGCCAAAAGTTGACTTTCTGCTAAAATCCGATCCAGAGGCCTTGCTTTATATCATTGGATAGAGAATCTCGGCACGATTCCAACGCAACTGAGTTTGCAGGAATCGGAGTTCGGATGAAGGTTCGGCAGGCGGTCAAACTTGAGCAAAGCCAAAAATTGACTTTCTGATAAAATCCGATCCAGGTGCTTACCCTTATGCCATTGGATAGAGGGCTCCGATACGATTCTAACGCAACTGAGTTTGCCCAGATCGGAGCCCGGATGAAGAAAATATGAGCCGACAAAATTCCCGAGCAGCAAAACCGGCAAATTGCGTACGTAGCAAAAAGCTGCACACGTGGCGAGTTGCGCAGGAAAATATCTCGGGGATCAAATCCGTAAATATCCAAACATTCAAAAGATCCCAAGGACCAATCTGAAAATATTTGAAAATATCTGAATAAAATAATATTAAACCAAAATATCCCAGAGACTATATCTTAATTTTCGGATTTTTTAAACAAACCCGCGGCGGCATTTAATGATTTAATGATTTTGTCTCTCGCGCCCAGCGACAGCAAGTGGGCACGAGCTGGGCGCCGAAGTCGGCGGATACCCCTTCCTCTTCTATAAAAGCCACAACCCCCTTCATTGCAGGGGGTTCGGATTGTTGGGGGTTCGGATTTTTGGTTCGACATTTTCTGAGGTTGGACGTTTTTTGCCCGAGGCATTCGAAGGTGGTCTTGGCCATCCTCTTCCCCAAAGAAAAAAACCAGACCCCCCCCCCCCCCCCCCCCCCCCCCCCCCCCCCATTCTTCTCTTCCTCTTCTTCCTCATCAAACCCGAAGGAGATAAACCCTAAGGAGATCTTGCTGTGGGCGTGGAGAGGTGTTGCTCCGGTGGCTGCTCGCACAAGGAGGCTCCACCCCCTTTGGATAGGTGTTGAAACACCCAAGTAATGTTCCCGACGAACTCTTGTCCAAAATAAATAAGTTCATTGCGATATCCTGTTTTCTAGCATTTTTGTTCTTCACTGCCATTACTTGTTTGATTGATTCGAAGGGGGAGCATGTTCCCCCATGAGTTCTCCCTCTCTGTTGTATCCCGATAAAGCCCCCAGTTCCCTTCCTTGTATGTTCTGTTAGAGTTCGGGTATTCGGACTTGCAGGTTTGAAAGGAGGTTTGATCTTCACAAAATGTGTTTAGATTAAATCCAAAACTAGTTGGGAAGTGTTCGGGGCATATTATGAGACTAATGGAACAATTACAGGCCGAAAAAGATCGGCCAGAGATGGATATCTCGAAATAACAGAGAGTTGAAAATCGCAGTGAGTAATCGCCCACTTGGCGCTCACTTGCGCTCACTTAGGAAGTAGGCGCCCTTTTATTTCACTACCCGCCGAGCTGGCGCCCACGTGGCGCTCAGCTCGCGCTCACTTAAAATCATGCGCAATTCTAGCGCCCATCTCGCGCTCACTTCCCGCCCAGCTCGAGCTCACTTAGTATCGAGTGAGCGCCAGGTCCAAATTTTGCCTGGTTCTTAGCGCCTACTGGCGCTCACTTCAGGAAGTGAGCGCATACCCTTAAAACAGGCCGAATTGCTGTATTTTTGAAAAATTCCGAAAATACCCTTTACTGGCCCACAGGGGCCCCGGGTACCTCCCCTTGGACCCAGCATAATGAGCTAATCTCTCCTTGCTAAGTATTAATTTTGATATGTTTTTGTGGCCTATATTCTGTAACCTACTTTTGCTAAGAATGAGTGGCATTCCTAAATCGAGCCAAAGGAACCGATAGGGTTTCCGGGTCACCCGGGAACCCAACCTAGGACCCGGACCACCCAGTCTGACTTGATTTCCAATGGGCCCTCCAACGGGGCCCACCCAGCCCGAACCATTGAATTGTGCTTAAATAAAATAATCAAAGGAACTGGGCGGGCCGGACCACTTGAGGTCCACCCAAGCCCTATGTGGGGCATGCATGCTTAAATTAGGTCGTGGTTTAGCCGAGACCAAGGGCAGGGCCTATCGGGCCCACCAAGCCCATTAACCAACTAAGGTTAGGGTTTCAAAACCCTGACTCAGGAAGTCTTGGGCTTTCAAGCCCAAGCCCAGGTAAAGGGCCCCAAGCCCAAATCCTGGCCCACTTTGGAAACTTAAGCAAGATAAATCTCAAATTATTTGGCAAACAACTGTGGGGCCTGCTCAAGGGCCCACAAAGCAATCCCGGCCCGCTTTGGCATGGAAATCCACTTAAATAATCAAGCTTAGACTTAAAGTAAAATCAATTCACTTGAACCAAAGCCCAAAGGGCCTCTCAGGCTAGACTGAGGCCCACCAAGGGACACGTGGGCTCAACCAAGCCCACCAAGGGATCCGTGGGCCTTCCAACAGGGCCCACCCAATCAGACTCACTTCATTCAATAATAAGAAGATAAAATCAAGTAAAGGGGCCCACACCACTTTGGCAGTCCCGCCAGGCTTAACCAAAATTGAATGCTGGATTAGGCATCGGGTGAGTGAGAGACCAACTGAGTTGACTCAAACCAGGGAAACTTATGGGACCCGTCATTCGACGGGGTGGACTGGGGTGTCTACGGACTTCTCCGGACCGTAACCGAGACCCTACCTAGAATCTCAAGCCGCAGACCGCCTAATAGAAAAACCTAGGCACCCAGGTGTCTGCCTGCACCCCATCAGGCAATGGCGACTCCAACATTCCCGAATTACCCTTTAGGAGGCGTGCCTACCCGTACGACCATGCGCACAGTGGACTAGTACTTTTTTTTAAAAAGTAAATAAGAATCAGTGTTATTTGGGTGTTCATAAAGATTTTCTTCTTAAAACGCCCTCAAAAGACTTCAAAACATTTTCACTCCTTTTGTTACAACTTACAAGTGAGGTTTGCATGTCTTTTGAGGGTATTTTTGGTAGAAAATTTTCATGAACAGTAAAATATTTTAAAATATATGATTCCCAATTATTATAAAAAAGTATAATTTAAAACCAATTTTCCCAATTTAATTTCAGTCTCACTCTTTCCTTCTTAAATCTGTTTTAAAAATAACAAAACGACCACTGTTTATAGGTGAGACAATTACAAAACCAGACTTAAATAGACAAATGTTATAACTTTCACTTTTTCAAGTAAAGGAGAAAGGATCGCACGGCATAACATAAAGAATTTTGCAGGTTTTAATAAAGATGAGTCCTTTTTTCTTTTTAATTTAATTGTATTTTATTTTAGTTAAAATAAATATTGAGTATGATTGAGAGGGGATTAAGAACGAACAAAAAGAAAATATAGTTAGGATTTGGGTTTAAGCATTAAGCAATTAAGCAATTTAGCATAGAAAAAACATTATTATCTCCGTTGTCGCTAAGAAAAAACAAGATTATCTTCCGAGAAATTACCCGTATGTGTTCTCGTGCTCGTCCCATTGACGAAGACGTTTACAGCTGCATCCGACGTCTCCTTCGAGAGGATAAAAGAAAAAATTTAATTTTTCCGCCTAAACTATCAGATTTTCCTTCCCAATAGAAAAAAATTAAAAGTTAAAAAAAAGTAGAAACAGAGAGAAGTCTGATAAGAGTGTGTTGGTACGAAGTGCAGGACAGAGAGGCTCCTATAGATAAGAGCGCTGTGAGGAGTGAAGTTCAAGGGGTTTTTCTTCTTTAGAGACAGGCCAAGGGTGTTTCTCTCTCTACAATGGCTTTCGTCCGATCTTCACCAGGCATCTGAGGTGCAGGGGAGAAGAAATGGAGTTTGATCTAGAGAATCCAATCACGACCTTCGAAGAGCTCACTTCTGATAAGATTTCAGCTCTGTTCGCCGCTGAATTAGACCACATGCCCTCGGGAAATCACTTTCGCATCATCAAAGCATTAGATTTTGATGTTTCCATTCGAAGAGAGGCAATCTCTTTGATTCTAGAGGTAAGTAGAAAGCAGAGTCGAAAACTTTTGTTATTCCGACTAACTGGAGATTATTTTGTGTTTTATGAACTTGTTTTAGTTCGTTTGGTGCAGCTCTCTTGCAATTTCGATCCGTTTACACTTTATCTCGCCGTTAATTATCTCGATCGGTTCACCTGCAGACAAGGAACGCAGGTGAGGAGGAATCTCATCTATTGGAGCTTAAGGCGATTTTGTTTCTATATTCTTGGGAAAAAGAAAGGATTTCGCTTATTGAGACTATGTTTTAGCTTGTTTCTGTTGTGTCTCTAGTAGTTATCGGTTCGATCGCTTGAAGATCTAACTGATCTTAATGTTGCAGCAAGGGAAACCATGGATGCCGAGGCTACTTGCAATAGGTTGCTTATCTCTTGCGGCGAAGATGACCAAAACAGAGTTCGTGATTGACTTTCAGGTAAATTTGCTCTTCATTTCTGCAGGAAAAAATACCTGTAAATTAGTCCATAGTCTGGCATCGATATTCAAGAACGTTCTTCAATTCAGAGGGAAGAAGGTTTCATCTTCAACACACGAACGTTTCTGCGAATGGAACTCGTGATCCTGGGAGTTCTCAAATGGCGAATGCGATCGATAACACCCTTCGCCTTTATCTGTTTCTTCCTTTCTTTATTCAAACTGAAAGATCCGCCACTTAGACAAGCGCTGAAAGCTCGAGCTACAGAGATCATCTTAACAACTCAACCAGGTAATCAGCACAACCAGACCGATTAGGCGATTACCAAATCCATGTTTTGTTTCCTCGTTTTTTCGCATTGCAATTCAAAATCTGATATGAAAATCCTTTTGGCCTCAGAAATCAAGCTATTGGAGTTTAGGCCGTCTATAATTGCAGCATCGGCGCTTCTCTCTGCTTCTCATGAATTGTTTCCCTTGCAATTCCCTTGTTTCAGAAAAGCGATTTCCTCTTGTGTACATGTAAATAAAGTAAGTAATAGTAAAAATAAAGGGCAAAAAGAAAAATCTTCTTCTATCCTTTCACTTTTCAATCTATATCTCTGTTCTTCCATTATAAACTTTTGATTAATTAATATTTGTTGTGATGGATTCAGGAGAACCTGTTCGACTGCTGCAATGTTTTGCAGGACATAGCCATGGAAGGCTATGAATCAGCGATCGATCTGGTATGGAGCACTGAGACGCCGGTCAATGTGCTTGACCGCCTTTGCTCGGGCTCGGAGAGTGAGAAAACCACAAGCTCTGTGGCTATCACTACTATAAGACCGGAGAGGGACGTCAAACGGCAAAAGATCAGCAATATTCGCGACGGGAATGAGTTCCGGCTTTCTCAGAACTAGCGCTGCTAAATGCAGGTACTGGTTGATCGTCTATTGCGGGTTCTTGGGAGAACGACATCAACAGCTCTGCAGTACGAAAAGAGAAGAAAAGCTGAGCGAGAGGGAGACACGAGAGAAGAAGTCGACGTATCAGACACCAAATCAAAATGACAGGAAAAGAAGGAGAAAAAAGGAGGAAAGAAGAGATAGAAATCTATTTCCAGGGAGCAGAGGAGTTCACGAGAACCAAAAAGGGAAAAACGAAGGGGCGGAATACGAGAGTTGAATTTGCAATCCTGTCTAGGTTGTCGCTTAGTTTTCGGCAGAGGAATATCAAATATAATAATAAATCTCTTCTTTCGGTTGCTTCACGGAATGTAAATATATTATACGTTCGTTACTTCCTGTCAACGCTGGAAACTTAAAAAAAAAAAAAAAAGAAAAAAAAAAACCGAAGAAAAAGGGTGTGAAACCCTATGAGATGTTTGCGTTTGGGCACCTGTTACTTCTGGCGGGTGTTTCTTGCATAACTATGAATTATAGTCTATTATATCTAATAGCTTAATAATTGTCAAAGGGCATTTTGGAAAATAAAAAGCCAAAAAGCTAAGTTACTAATTTACTACTCTTTTAAGAGGGTATTGTAAGGTTGTTTACAGAAAAAAGAAAAGTTTTCCATGTTTTTCGAGAGGATAGCTTCATGAAGTGATTTTTGAGGGATTGAAATCTTCTACTATATTCAATTGAATTAGGCCTTACTTTAACCGTGAGATGCTGTTATGTGGAGTATCATACAGTCAATGTTTTTCATGTGGGGTCCACTTGAAACATTTACTATGATGAGAAAACAATGGTCATGGCCAAAATAGGCACCAATTTAGGCTAACATATTAGAAGATTTCATCTCATGTTTGAGTGTTATATGACTGACTGAAATGATTTTTATAGAGTAATAAATGCACCAATTGTAGCAACAGGTCAGGCTGGTGGGTTGGACGGGTCGCAGCAATTGTGTCCTAAAAATTTAAAATTTTATCAAACCTCTTTGCAGGTGTACATTTAATTTTTATTGAATTTTTTAACCACCTTATGTAATTATTTATGTTTGTATTTAAATTCCCCTGGAATGGAATGTGCAGCTTTCATCAATCGAGACATTGTTAAGCCTCTATGGGCATTTTTATTTGGACCCTCCATAAGATCATGCCAAGTATTTCAAAAGCTGCCTAAATGGTATAACTGTAAATTTATAATTACACTTGGTATAATCTTATAAAAAGCTCCAAACGAGGGTGTAAATAGAGGCCAACTCCACAATCAATATATAGCTGTATCTTGCCTAGACTGCATGAGACATCTGACGCCTCGGCCATTCACCTTTGTCTCACCTTCTTGTTATTTCTTACTTGTTTGATTGGACACGGGCACAGAATCACTCTTTTGCAGGGAGCACTGTAGCAAACACCAAACAGTTTAATTTTGGCATTTACTTGAACATTATTTTACTACCTACAAACATTGACAGTCACGTCTCAGTTTTACGTACGGTTTGACTTCGAATTTTATGTCCAAGTCCCAATTTGGTGTGTTAAGGCCCCAACCACTAGTCCGGCATCATCTCTTAACAATTGCCCTAATTCTCCGCTTGGATAACGTCTCTGCGAGTTTGTGTTTAATCTTCATGCTTATTTCTCTAGTTGTTTTGTGATTTCTGCAACAGACCTAAACCTAGTACATAAGTGCATAACTATGTGACCAATTTATATTTATCATCAGTGTATTCCAGGAGTTCTGCAGGGATCAACATTTGCCAGCTGTCGTACGCCAGATTTGGGAAGAAACAAATATTCTTTCGCTCTCCATGACCGGCGACTTTTTCCGGTAACACTGGCTTAATTAGTCGTTGCTTAATGGCTACTGACAGAGAATCATCAGGTCACTTGAAGAGCCACGCGTAAAGGTTGTTAAGGTCATTTACGGTTCGATGATTGATGATTCCTCAATATGGTTTGTAACTGAAGTCCATTAAATGGCTATTATGATTAATTAATGCCATTGATATGCTGAATCTACCATGGTTCTATCATTGCCCAAACGCTATGAACACGGGTGCAGGCTCACCCGAGTCTACCCTCTTCAATGAGATCCCCTCCCTTGAAATCTTATTATGAAATATGGTTTTCAGGAGAAGAGGCTAATCTTATGGAGCTGATATGGCCTGGAGCGCCTTTTGTTTCTTCATCTTGTTTTAATGGCAAAAAACTGTTGTAGCTGTTGATTCTGTGCACACACGTATGCATTTATTCCAACTGTATATTGCCTATATGTATGTGAGTTTTTATTTTTAATTATCGGATTAAGGGGATAGGGGGACCCGCACATAGCCGGGACTCACACACAATTTGATGAGGGTGGGACTAAATCCCATGACCTGTGCTATTACCAGCACGGTGCCCTCCTACATGCATGTGAGTTCAAACTATTAGGGGTAACAAAATTTCTTCCAAACTGGAATTTGAATGTGTGCCTAACTGCTAGTTTATGCTAAAAGGTTTCAACCATTGGACTGGTTGACATGGATTAGGTGGATAGCTGAGGATTTAAGTCCATTTAATAAATTGTGCTAAAAATTCTCATTTCTAATGCCTAGTTACTTAACGCGTGGATATGGGTTGAAATTACCAGATACATGTACTTAATGGATCCTCAACTCGACCCAACACAATCCGTTTCAAAACCCCCTTCGGTGGCCCGTAAGACCCACCGGCCTGGCCTGATTGTAGACGGGCTCCAAAACTTAGGATAACAAATTACGGGCCATTTATTAGTCGGTTGGTCTCATGTTAGCTACTTTGTGTTGCAGCCTCGTGCCTACTACCATCCCTTTTGTTTAGCATTAAAATTTTTTTTTTTGGAAGGGAAAATAAGACTCACAATATATGTGAGTGGATTCGTTATGTTGGAATCAAGTTATGATCATGATACTAGTATCATTAGTTTTGCTTAATTTATGAACTTTTTCACAGTATTTATTGAGTTTTGATGTAAGAACGTTTCCCTTTGAATCTTAGTTGCATTTGGAGTTAATTTAATTGATGTACTCTAGATTTCAATGCAAATTTTGTAATTTTGCTTTTGTTATTGATTGTGTCAGGATGATTTTTATAATGTTACGATACTCTATTGATGCATAATCTTGTATATTGCGACCTGGGTTCAAGGCGTTACAATTTTATAATCTTGTAGATTGCGACCTGGGTTCAAGGCGTTACAATTTTTTTTTTATCAATATGGAAAAACAATTGGAATATAAGCCCATTGTTCATGTGAGCGGGCTCACCTTGGCCTTCAGTGTTTATACATAGGTAAGCCATTTTTGGTATTTGTAGGGGTGTATACCTTGTATGGTGGTTACGTTGGGCTATTGTTTTGTGCCCTTTTTTGTTGTTGTGTTGACAGCATGCCCAGTGCATGTGGAGGCGTTTCGTAAGCCTTATGACTAGATGTACATATTTTCTGCTCTTTTCGAATACAATTACTTAACTTCTAAAAAATAAAAAAATTGGAAAAACAATAGGAAGCATTATCGTATGTTTAGAATATTTTTACAAATAAAACTTCACTTTATAAATTTGTAGTGGACTTTTATTAATTCAGATGCATATAAATATTTGCTTTTCTTTTTTCGAAACATAAAAAATTCTCTAAATGTCTTCACGAGCCTTTCACTAATAATAATAATAATGTCGGAAATATAAAAAACACCTTTCATTAATTCTGTATTCATCTCGTCTGGCTGACAAACAACTAGATGCTTCTAGATGTCCCTTTTAATTTATTTAGACCCCTTTTCCCGGGCTGAAATCGTCTACCGCATGAAGATGCGGCAGACGATACCGCCCTCTCACATTAAAAAATGTGATGTGGCAGACATTTTTTCACATAAAAAAATGTGAAAAATGTGAACGGTGAGATGGGAGCATCTCACGGTTCACGTTGTGGCAGTATCGTCTGCCACATCTTCATGCGGTAGACGATTTCAGCCCCCTTTTCCCACCCTCCAAAATATATGATGCTTACGGGTGACACAGAAACATCATTAGAGTGACGTCTATTTTTGGTTTTTTTTATTATTTTATTATTTTATAATTTTAGGGGTGGAGTGTGGCGTGAGTAGTTAATAATATAATATTGGATTAAAAAGAATATAAAAGCTTTCTTCAAAGTTAGGATTCATATATATCCCGTCCAGTTAATTAATATCTTGTACTATAGTTAACTTGAATTCAATTAAAACATGCCTCATATTTTAAAATTACGGATCATTATTAGGCTGGTTGATTACTCAAAGAGTTTTGTTTCGTTTTGTTTTTTTTTGGCGAAGTGTCAGAGTATCAGCGCTAGAGTCTATTTAGATTTAGGGCGTTTTTTTTAATGTAAAAACAGAAATTTTTTCATTCAATTACAACATCTTACATAAGTTCTGCCATGGATGTCATCTAACAAAGTTAAATACAAGAAAACTGGAGCCTTACTAATCCAGGTACATGTGAAACACAAGTACGTTCATTATCAAATTTAATGAGAGGGAGAGAGAGATCAGATGATGGTATAAGTACCGTTTCATCTGGTACCAGCGTGGAACGGACGGGTGGATGCCCCGTTTCAATAGTGGGCCCCACACCCCCCAAAATACATAAAAGGAATTGCTAAGATTCTAGCTAAATTACCCCCACTTACCTCCCTATTTACACATTATTCTCGATTTTTGAAATCATGACTTATTTAACTCTTAATTTCTACCCACTTGGCAGTTAAATTATTATATATGCCAGATGATTTCAATCTGTCGAGGTACACAAGGTTTGTGACTTTTGAGTCATAAAATATGTTATCTTCTTCGATAAAGACAAAAATGGTAGGAATCTAATCCATATGCTGGAATATTAAGAAAATTAATGCTGGCTTATAAGAAACATATATAATAACAACCTTCCATGTGTTTTGCGAAAGCCATGCCATATATCATATAGACTGGGTTGACCAAGTTTAGGTATAAACACATGACCTTGGTTGCAATGGCTCCATCCATCTACATCATGAACATCAATAGTACCATGGTTTTGACCATATATGACCGATTTTAATTTCACAAGTTATCCAAAGAATCTGCTATGACAAGTGGAGCAAATACGAATTTGTATCAATTAAACCCTTAATTTGTACTTAGAACCGCAGATGTTTGTTTATAGAATAACTCCCAGCAAGGAAATTTGATGTTGCCGTGTTGCCAAAAAAAAAAAAACTTACATCTGCATTTGCACAGTTCATGTTCCTTAGAAATTCTTTTCGGATCTTATGTGCACAAATTCATGTGTGCAGGTACATGAAATTCCATACCTTGATATCTATCAGTGTAAATTAAAGGTTAATAGTCTGGTATTCAAATCTTCTGTGCCAAAATAAGTTCTTGGCCCCAGATCCTACTCAAGTATCAAGTGTTAACTAGCCCAACTTTTCGTCAGGCAAATTTTTCCTATTTCATTCGTTTACCTTGCACAATGATGAAAATGGATGAAACCATAAGATCAGAAAAGTAAAACTCGAATAAATTGTGCAGAAGTTCCTGATAACGATAAAATTAGCCTGATATTGTAGAAAGATATATAATTAAAAATGCGGAATTCAAGAACAGCTTCTCTTAGATTTAAGCTAATTAAGGAGCTGTCCAGCACACATAATTCAGGACAGAAGATATACATGCGTGGGCATTCTTGATTCTACACTGATCAGAATCGTACCAGTATGGTGAGTACATACACTTTGATAACCACTAGTGGATGATTTTCTTGTATGTCGCTTCATTTTCGTCCCCGATGAGACCCCAGAAACACGGAAGAATTTCAGCTCTTCAGTTGCAGCTATCAGTGGAGAAACGAGTACTGGGTATCTGAAAGAATCGATTGGTCGAACCACTCAACTGAATCATCCGAGTATTCATAAAAGGGGATTGGAGAAAGAGGAAATAGACTTATAGGGTCGAGCAAATTTGGCGCAAAATCATGCTGGATGTAGGAATTTCCTGCAAAATATGGCTCTGTCCAGAAATCTCCTATTGGTTCTGCAATTGTTTCTGAGGAAGCACTATCATCTTCTACGGAATGTCCAGCCAAATGTGGTTCTGATCTGAAGTCTATCTTTGGTTCTGCAGTTGTTTCTGAGGAAGCATTGTCATCTTCGACGTGGCTTGTGTCGCTTTGAACTATGGATTCTGAATGTTGTGAAGTGAATTCACTGGAAGTCGATTTTAGGTAAAACGGAAAGCTTTCAAGAATTTGGTATGGTCGAGGTGCTAGTTCTATTTTCTTGTCTTCTTCACTTTGGGAAACTTCATGGGACTCCAGTTTAGCTCCAGACGCTGCTGAATTTTGCTTCAAGCGTTTCTTCAAGTAGGTGTGCCAATGGTTCTTTATTTCGTTGTCCGTTCTTCCTGGTAGTCTGGCCGCAATAGCAGACCACCTGCAACAATTAAACAAGTAATGGAGGACTCAATACAAGCTAATGCTTATAAGATTGTAACATTTGCAGTAGGAAACTTTCTTTACAGGCCTATGCTTGAGAGATTTGCTGTAATGGGAAGCATCCCAAGTATAATATATATTTTCCTTAGTATTCTGTAACTGTAGAAATCATTAAACCCACAAATTCATGCCATAAACTCATTTAGAATGATTGATTGATATTCCTTGAGCATCTTAGAAAAACACACTTCCATTCTAATATTTATCACCCGAATTTTGACAGATTTTAAGAAAAATAGTGTGATCATATATGCTCGATCTTATGCTGATCTCCAATACGTTCACAGATTTTGTTCATGTTTGCTAGTATTTACCTATTCCCGAGAGATTCATGTAATTCCATGATGATTTCCTCTTCTTCTCTGGTGTAGTTTCCTCGTTTGATATCAGGCCTTAGATAATTCATCCATCGTAGTCTGCAACTCTTCCCACATCTTAACAGACCTGAAGAAGTAAAAAAATAAATGAGGATCTATGCACATAGGAGTTACAATTTCATACAACAGGGATCTCAACTAAAAGCGCTTTTAGTTGAATTACTGAAGTGTGACAAAAAAAGAAAAAAAAGAAAAGGAAAAGAAAGAAGAGTGGCTTCTTTACCTGCATATTTTGGGAGCTCACGCCAATTCCAAATGCCATATCTCTGAATGTAATCTGTGAGCTTCCGATCTTCTTCAGGAGTCCATGCACCTTTCTTCACTCCCGTTTTATCACAACAGGGGGTTCTTCCCATCTTCGATCACAACAATCTCCCCACTCCAAGCTCTGAAACTCACACTCTTCCCCTAGACGTACCAGCGCTATTTATTCAAAGTTGGAGAGACAAAAACGTGTTTGCAGTAGTTTAATGTCTGTCACTACCAAAAAAAAAAGTAGTTTAATGTCTGTTTACCAAAAAAAAAAAGTAGTTTAATGTCCACCTGTCCGGTCTAGAAGAAAAATCCAACGGAGGGTCCCTCCTAGAAGATGCAGTCAATATTTCTTTAACGGTCGTTCAATACTAGGATGCAACGTGGATCATTCCTTAATGTTGACAAGTCAATGGAAGAAGACGATAACCTTGTTGAACTTACTATCGGTTTTACATGCTTCCATATATCCTTTCAATCTGATTGACAAAGCTACATCGTTAATGGGTACGGTTGACATTATCGTAATCTTACGTATTGTCACTGTTCTAATTTCCCCAAATATATTTGACCATTAAAAGACCAGATGAGTGTACAAATTAAAAGGACCAGGATCCGTATCATATGATGATTAACATTTTGGTAGAAAAAGGCATAGTTGTAAGTGTAAAAGGTGATTGATTAGATTCATGTTTCATATTTCGGTTAGAGATGAATTACACATATTGCATGATTTACATTGATAATGGATATATTTGAACTAAACAAGTCTTGAGAGAGAGAGAGAGAGAGGAATCTTAATGGCTGGAACACCTGTTTCTGACGTGGTTCACAGATGCTGCTTGGAAGGGGAGCGTAAGTACGTAGTGATGAGTACGTCAGGAGTGGCTTATGACTTAAACGTCAGCATTCATCTAATTTTCATTTTTTAAACCAGCTGTGGAAAATTCTAAGATAAAAAAATTAAGTCGGAAAAAAGAAGAGGAAAAGAGACGCAAACAGGGAGAGACTAAAGTTAAGTATTCCCCACCAAGTTTGAACATAAAATTTGTTTTTTGAATCACGTGTGGACTTGACATAATAAATCGTTTCTTTCCAAGGCATGATTTTATAATCTCAGAAGGTGTAACAATTACTCCGTGGAAAGCATTTTCCGAGTAAAATACATCTCAATCAGCTGGTGGAAAGATATCTGGCCGGACTATATAATTTCTTACAGATGAAAAGAAAAGTTTTAACCGTTCCCTTTGTTTTTTCCCCACTTTTCAGGTGGGATCCCATAATTGTTTCGTATTGATCTGCTATAAATTAACCTTCCACATATTTGCTTCCAGCGAGCTTAATAAGAACCCATATTAAGGACCTCAAGCCCTATGACTATTTGTTTAGTTGCATGAGAGAACAGCTCACAAAAGGGAGATGGTGCAAGGCACACCAGTAAGAATTCGAGGGTTAGTATCGTCAAACTCAAAAACAAAAGTAAAAATGAAAAAAGAAACATGAATACCCAATCCAAGCTTCCATTTTGAATACTTCAGCATGATTTCACGCGTTTAGACTGACTAAAACTGGTCGCTGGACTACTTAACATTAACAATAAATGAAGATTCACATCATCTGCTGGGTGCCCAGCAGTGCTGGGCATCCAGCATCCAATGTGAATCTGCCACATCAGTGGCAGCCCTAACACAAACCACATATTTTTTAATGTGGCCCTGATGTGGCGGATTCACATTGGATGCTGGATGCCCAACACTGCTGGGCACCCAGCAGATGATGTGAATCCTAAATGGATGGGTAAGAATAAATTGCACACCTAAAAAAACGAAAAGGAAAGGACATTACCTCGAAAAGGACAAAGTGCGTAAATCACGTGGGATATACTATAGACTAAATTGACAAATTTTGAGAGAGAGAGAGAGAGCTGTTGCTGTCAACCCCAAGTCAATGGCTAGAGCCCACAAAGTCATGTAGAATAGTACTTATTTAATGATTCCCAAAAAAACAAAAAAAAATAGTACTTATTTAATCATAAATCTGAACATGCATGTTGCTTGACATGGCAATATTCAAATGTTGGGGACCAAACCTTATGCGGATGGTTCCTGTCATACCCCAACCAATCGAGAGGATGGTTCCTGTCCCATTTTATAAAATTTTCCGGTAAGACATGTTATATCAAGTTTATACAAATGACTGACAGTGCCCACATCTCCCGTCGGAATGCCCGGCGGTCAATCGTGATTCTCACATCTGTTCATAAGATCTTCTTTTCCATAAATACATTTATGTGATTTCCTGAACTTAATTTACGTATTATTATATATATTTAATAAAACTTAAATTTATTCGATTGGGCAATTTTCCACTACTATCGTTTACATTTATCATTGCAATGTCAAATTTAAAATGATTAAGTAATCAAATTTATGTTCGCAAAATTTTTTTTAATTAAATTAAAAATTGGTTTTATCAACTTGCCAAGACGTGTCACTTCTATTGAAAATTCAAAAGACAAAAGTACCATTTGTCATCCGACTAATACTAAATAAAGTCGGTCGGTTACCAAAAAATGATCCATTTGTATATAATAACTTAGAGTTGTAGTGTGATGTAGATGTCTTGACTTTCACCCATGTGTCTTGAGCGATTGGTTCTATATGACTTATACACAAGACTGGGAATGAAATCCTCTGTCGTGTTTCCTGAGGTGACCGTGAGATGCTGCCATGTGGAATATCTCACGGCTATTGTTTTTTATGTGGGGCCCACTTGATACATTTATAACATATGAAAAAACAGTGGCCGTGAGATGGTCCACATGACAGCATCTCACGGCCACATCAGGGAGCAAATCAGGGAGACAACACAGACGATTTCAACTCACAAGACTGTTTCGTCGGATGGTGCCATCGTGAAACGGACTGACATGTGCCTATGTCAAGAGAGGGCCTCACACCCCAAACCACCATCTGGTATCATGGTACCATCGGATTCTGCGACTAGAAGAAAGGCGTTGGACTTCTACTTGTGGCATGAGGGCATATTACGAGACCATTTCATCTGGTGCCGCTTATTTTGAAAAAACACGAATCAAGATAGCAAAATAACAATAAAAGGAGAATGAAAACAAGAACAAGACAAACGATTTGCTTGAAACGCCTATGTCCACAGAAGAAGATGACGAGAATATTCACTAGAATATGGATGCAAGATACAAAGTTGTTCTTCACAGCTGAAATCCCTATTTTTCATGAACTCAATTTGAAAGCCTAAAAACTCCAACTCCATCGATGAATCTTCGGGTCCTTCATCGTCCCATGGGAAGGCCTAATGGATATTGGGTATTGGTGAAATATAAGACATCTTCATTACACCACTTAGTGGTACTAGCATGAAACAGGGATGGATATCCATGTCAGGAGGGGGCCCCACCCATCCATACTCCATCCCAACCAGTGGTATCATGGTACCACCAGATTCTGGTACTAGATAAATTGCATTCGCATATTATGCCCCTTAAAATTACACGTTAGCAAGCTCGTCTTATAACAATACTTATTTGGCCATTGGTCAATGAGGTAGGACAAAGGTCTATATTTCGTCCAAAAGAAGAAGCAAATCATCTGCAATTTTTTACTGAAATGGGATGCTTCCACGTGGAACATCTTATTGTAAGTGTTTTTCAAGTGGGTCCCACGTTAAACATTTATAAAAAAGTGAAAAACACCTGCCGTGGGATGCTCCACATGGTACCATCCCATGCCCACTTCAAAAGCAGGGAGCAATTCACTACAAAATTGTAGACGATTTCATTCCTCCAAAAGGTGACTCGTTAGTAATTTGCATATCAAATTTACAGTGAGAGAGAGAGATAAAGCTGGAAGTGAAGTCAGACGAAACATATGATGGTAGAGTGCGACGTACGTGCCCTTTCATCTTCTGGAACGCATATCAAGTCAATGGCACTACCTGCTTGTTCTATCTTCGCTATGTAATTTCGGGCGTACGTTCCATTAATTCCACTAAAGTTTTGACGGTGAACTACAATGTCCCCCCTTGTGCAATGCGTAAATGCGGACGAGCGATGGTGAAGTTTTACGAAAATTACAGAGATTTAGTAGAAGCAACCTACGCAAGGTTGAGAGTCAAAATTTAGAAAAATCTCCTACCAGGCGGAAGACCAAACCGAGCGAGAGCATTTTTCCCTTTCTGTGAGCTTGGCAAATTTTCTGGGGAGGTGAGTTATGCATAGAGCTTCATATCGATCAATACCCTTTTCCATGATATACCTCCATGTCTTGTTGATCGAATCATTCTCTTCTTCCCATGATCATCGAGTGAAGTACTAAGTAATATCTGTTACCTAAGTGATCCTTTTCCGTTCCTCATTTGAATTGTGAAGGATTGTATGCTATTAAGCATCTAGTGCTGGTATATAAGAAATACAATAAAACGCTTTCTATTGTTTGTCAAAGCCGGCTATCAGAGACTGGGGTGAGCAGTATCACTTCAGTAAAATGGAAAAATCTCGAGATCATTAATCTCCAGACTACGAAGTTTTTTTTTTCTTTTACACCAAAAGAGATGTTTAACAATTTAATCTAATAGCCTATTATGACAAGAATACGTAGCCAATGCAAATTTTTAAAATTTTCTTCAAACGCTTAATTGGTACTTTTTTTTTTTTTTTTTTTCATGATATACGCTTTTATGACAAGAATACCCTTTTCCATGATATACGCTTAATTGGTACTTAGAACTGCAACTGTTTATTTACAGAAATCTCCTGGAAAGTTAATTGCTTTCAATGAAATATGATGTTGCCATATTGCGTGCCCTAGAAACTTACATGTGCATTGAATTTTCACAGTCCACCCTACTCAAAACTTCTACTTTGAATCTCTTTTTTGAAGCTTTGGGCACCAATTCATGTGTGAATATACATGGACACCCATCATTCTCTTATTTATCAATGTAAGCTCATCATGCTGCTCTTGAAATGCCCCCAGATTCAAAGTATCACCTCCTGCTCAAGTATTAGATGTTAATAATTAAGTAGCCCAAGTTTTTGTCATGCAATTCCTATCTCATTGGTTTACATTGTATAATTATGAACGGGCGAAGACATAAGATCTGAAAGCTACACTTGGAAAAATTCACGAGAAGTTCGTGATGAAAAAGAAGAAATGCAGCACTTAATTAACAATAACTTTTTGATTTACGCAAGGAGCTGTCCTGCACACATCTCAGGCTAAAAATATATATATACGTGTGCATTGTTGATTCTACATTCAGACTAGTACGAGATAGTAAGAAGAAGGTGCACTTGTAAAAAAATCTTTAAGTGTGAACCACTAGTAGATGATTTTCTCGAACGTATCATATTACTTTCGTCCTCAATGAAATCTGAGAGGCGAGGAAGAATTTCCGTTTTCCAGTTGCAGCTACCAGGGGGAAAACAAGTTCTGGGTATCTAAAACAGTCAATTGGTCAAAACACTCTACGGAATCATTCCAGTAAGTCCCGTGGGAGGCAAAAGGTTCATAAAGAGAAATTGGAGAGAGAGGAAACAGACTTATGGGATCTAGCAATGTTGGTGGAAAATCTTCTTGGATGTAGGAATTTCCTGCTAAATATGGTTCTGTCCAGAAATCTCCTAATGGTTCTGCAAATGTTTTTGAGGAAAGATTATCATCTTCTAGGGAATGTCCTGCAGGATCTGGTTCTGTCCAGAATTCTCCCTTTGGTTCTGCAATTGTTTTTGGGGAAGCATTATCATCTTCCATGGGGCTTGTGTCGCTTTGAACTGCAGGTTCTGAATTTACTGAAGAGAATTCACTGGAAGACGGTTGAAGGGACAATGGAGAGCTTTCAAAAATTTTACATGCTCTAGTTGCTGGTTCTATTTTCTTGTCTTCTTCACTTTGAGAAGTTTCATGGGACTCAAGTTTTGCCTCTTTTGCTGCTGAATTTTGCTTCAAACGTTTCTTTATGTAGGTGTGCCAATGGTTCTTTATTTCATTGTCTGTTCTACCCGGTAGTTTTGCTGCAATCGCGGACCATCTGTAACAATTAAACAAGTAATTGAGGATTCAACAAGCTAATGCTTCAAAGATTGTAACATTTGAAATGTCATAATTCTATTCGAGCTTATGCTTGAGACATTTGCAATAATAGGGATCTCGTGGAATAACGAATGAGATGATACAATAACAAAGAACAATAACAGAAAAAATAGAACACAGAACGTAAAGATTTTACAAGGTTCGATTTTTTAATGCCTACATTTATGGGCAAAGATAATGAGAAGATTTACTAAAAGCATGTGACATCCTGGCTATCTAAGTACTGGACAGCTGTGATGTGGGCGGGGTGAGAGACCTGGGCAAGCTATCACACCGACGAGCTACTAGGCAGGGATATGCACATGGTTGGGATCCCACATTGCCCGGGTGTGGAAATGAAACTGTGCTATTTGAGTAAATCAATGGATCTCCTTGGTATGAGGCCTTTTGGGGCATAGCACAGGGGTTAAATCCCTTTGGAATTATGAAGTTAAGTGTGATCGGGTGATAAGCAGTGCTATGATGGGTGACCATTGGAAAAAAGGTGGTTTAACCTTTAATGACTACATCAATGGGTGAAGATAATGAGAAGATTACCCTAAAAAGAAATGGAATTAGAAAGGATTCTTCTATGGCAGAAATAAAGCTAAACAATTCCCCCAAAAGGTTACAAAAGAAGTTTCCTAAAGAAACTTCAGCAAATCTCTGCATGTTCATAGTGTATGCACACTTAGAATGATTGATCTATATTTCTTTCATTGAAGAATTAAGTAAAATTAACTTTGAGACTTTTAAAATACTCCCAGTGTATATTTATCAGCCGAATTTTGATAGTTTTTGAAAAATATTGCAGACCATCTGTAACAAAACAAGTAATTTGAGGACTCAATTCAAGCTAAAGCTTAAAAAGTTTGTACCATCCGTAACCAAACAAGAAAAATGAAAATTCTGTACAAGCTTAATAATCAGAGATTTGTAGTTGTATGGAACTTCTCAATATCAAGCAAGAAAAATAAAGTAGACAAAGACACATAAATTTATGTAGTTCGGCAAAGATCCTTGCATCCACAGATGAGGAGAGAAAGTACAATTCCTCTACCGATCAAAACTGCAATATTCCTCACTCTAGAACAGAAAATTTATTTTGAGTACAAAATAGATAAATACCCAAATTACAAAGCAAAAACATAATAACTATAATGATTGATCAATATTTCAGCCTTAACCAAGAAATAGCTAAACCTTTGATCAGCCTCTTAGAAAAACGAACTTCCAATTTTGGCATATTTAGAAGAAAAAAATTTCAAGCAATGTAGTGCGATCATTCGTGTTGGATCTTATGCTGATCTCCAATATGTTCTATTCATGCAGTCCAGATTAATTAATCTTTACCTGTTCCCTAGAGATTCATGTAATTCCACGATGAGTTTCTCTTCGTCTGTGGTGTAGTTTCCTCGTTTGATATCAGGCCTTAGATAGTTCATCCAACGGAGTCTGCAACTCTTACCACATCTTGATAGACCTGAAAATGAAGACAAATAAATGATGATCCAAGCGCATAGCAGTTACAATCTTGTACAGCTGTTGCACTATAAAACAGACTGTCGGCAGAAGCTAGAAAGCATTACGAATTACTGAAGTGTGTCATGGCTTCTTTACCAGCATATTTGGGGAGCTCACGCCAATTCCAAACGCCATATCTCTGAATGTAAGCTGTGAGCTTCTGATCTTCTTCGGGAGTCCATGCACCTTTCTTCACTCCCGTTTTATCACAACAAGGTGTTCTTCCCATCATCCAGTACACAAATCTCTCCAATATCTAAGCTCTAATCTCTGAAACTCACACTCTTCCCCAAGACCACCACTATTTATTCAATTTTGGAAAGGCTAAAACGTGCCAATTTGCATTATTTTTAATGTCTCTAGATGAAAGAGCCAGTGGGTGGGGGGGCATCCGAGAAGATGCAATCAATATTTTTTTGACCTTCGATCAATACTGAGATGTAACCTAGGTCATTCCTTAATACTGACATGCCAAAGAAAGAATGTGATAACCCGATTGAACTCGGTATCAGTTTTCATGTTGCACTCCTTGTATCCTTTCCATCTGATTGACATGATACTAATTGTATTGTCATTTTTTTTTTAAATTTTCTGTAATTAATATATTTGACCACTGAAAACCAGATGATTGATCAAATTAAAAGGAACCGGATCTTTATCATCTGATTAATTGGATAAAAATTTGGGGAGAAAGGTATCTATGCGATTGATTAAATCGATGTTAACTTACATATTTCGGTTAGAGATAAATTATGCATATCTGATGGCCATATTGATTATTGATATATTAGAGAGAGAGAGAGAGAGAGAGAGAGAGAGAGAGAGAGAGAGAGAGAGAGAGAGAGAGAGAGGAATCTTGATGACTAGAGCAACTGTTTTGTACTTTCTAACGTGGTTTACACATGCTGCTTCAAAAAGGAACATAATAAGCTGAGATGAGGATTTGAGGTGATGACATCTTGCAATGCTTTAATGTTGTGATAATGAGATGCTATCATGTAAAGCATTTTACGATTAGTGTTTTTTCAATATTGATTGTGGTCATAGAAGAAAGTAATGCAATAAACGTTGCAGAAGATTTCATCCCATTTTTCAAGAAATGCCTATATGATTTTTGTTTTTTAATAATTAATGAAAATTCATTAGGTATCAAGCAAAAAAAAAACGTGTACACCGACCAAGGAGATGCTTTCAATTTCAACGTAAGCATTCCTCTAAAACAGTTGTGGAAATTTTTAATATAACCAACATACTCTAATAATAAAAAATAAGGTGTGAAAAAAGATCAAAGAGCCTGTCGAGGCCAAAATTAAGATTTTCCCGTCAATTTTGAACAAAAGTTTTGTTTTTGAATCACGTGTGGTAGTGAAAATAATAGATCTCTTTCCAAGAAAGTAGCATTTCGTACTTTTAAAAAGGACATAATCCAAGAAGGTATAACAAAATCTATAGAAAAAATTGTGCGGCTGAAAACATATTTCAATCAGCTGCCTTAAAAGATATCTAATCAGACTGATTTCCTTAATAATTTTTTTTATTTGTTTCAATTTTCTTTTTTTATTTTTAAGTTGGGATCCCGCAATGGTCTGCTGTTGATCTGCCACTGAACATTCCATGAATCAGCTTCCATTGAGCTTAATAAGAACCCATCTAAAGGCTCTAGAGGCCCAAGACTATTTGTTTGCATCAGTGAAGGGCTCGAAATACGGAGATGGTGCAGAAGAATGCTCATAAAAATTGGGGGGTTATAGTTAATTATAACATCAAATCATCAAACTGGAAAATAAAATAATGTTGACAAGATAAAAGAGCCACGACTGACTGCCAATCCAAGCTTTCTTTTTGAATACGTTGTTAAGATTTCACGCCTTTCGACAAACTAAATTAAATCAGTCAATAAAGTCTGAATAACAAATGAATGATTAAGGACAAATAGCACAAATCACGTGGGATATATTATAGAGTAAACTAACAAAATTTTAAAAGATAGCAAGCTGTTGCTGTTTGACCCAATGAGAAGAGCCAATAATTCACATAGAATAGTAGCTATTTATGGATCTGAACATGTTGTTTGACATGGCAATGTTATTCCCCTTTGTCGATCTCTTTACGAAATTGCAGGCAATATTAATTCAAAGGTTGGAGTCCCCACAAGTAGATCAGACTCCTAAGGATAAAGCACAACCTCGATCTGAGTCACCCCTTCAAGAAGACCCCCCAACACCTGACAGAATGGTTCTTGTCCCATTACTCATGTGGTCATTTGCATATATGCACATTATCAATTTTTATTGGAACAATTTGAATTACCAGTATGAGATGTTACACATGAATTATATATTGTTAAAAAACGAGTAAAAAAAAAATAAAAAATCAAAGTAAATAGGACACACGATTTACATGGTTTGGCAAAGATGCCTACAGTATAGGAGTTCCTTCACTAAATTTATGAAACTAGGGTTTATAGTACTAAATCCGAAAATAAGGTTAAAAAGTACAAAATCCTCTCCTGGCTTATCGTCAACTGCAATGTCTCCACTATAACCAAAAAATCCCTAACAATGTGTTAGCACATTGATCATGGAGTGGTAGACACCTTCATATGGAGCATAGTTGACCTTTGCTTTCGTAACTAAGATCAGTTATTTAGACTGTCAACGAAAGTGTCTAATTCCATGATATATTTGATTCATGAGGATAGATAGGTCTTTAAAACGTGCATATAGGCCATGTCCTTAGAGACCAATCGATGCCTTCTTAAATAGACTTTGTTGCATTAGATTGGGAGATTAATAACAGATATATACTCAGCTGAAACTGCAAGAACAAAAGACAACATGATAGACAAAAGTGCTTATGCTAAAACGGGGTTCACTGCTCAATTCGTTTTGTAAAGGCGCAGGGATGTAATGGAAAAAAAAGGAGTGTGCTTTTCTGCTTTTAAGGTATGATTATATGGCTCAGATAGATCATGTCTGCGAGACCATGATTGGTCTTCCCCTTCCTTGTTCACTCTTCTTCTCTGCATTCCTACATATTGGGGGACTGCTTGTGCTACGTGCGAAGTAAATTTTGTAGGATCCACTTACATAAACAGCAGATTCAAATATTATGACATTCTAAATAGATAGTTATAATGTGTTTAAATTTGAACGTGGGAAGAACAATAATGGTATAGCGGGGATCGTTTTGTTTGTGATGGGCAAAGTTTGGAAAAAAAAAAAAAAGGGACCAAAATCTCAAGGAAAATATTTCCCACTGTTCTCTTTATTAATAGCATAGATAGATGAGGCATATTTAAGTAGAGCCGGCAAAAATCGAACCGACACGACGGGTCAACTTGACTATAAACGGGTTGGGTTGACCCGTTTATTAATTGGGTCGGGTGCGGGTTTGGATTTCCCCAACCCCCCCGACTATGACCCACCAACCCGATTATGACCCGATTAAATAAAAAAAGTGCAAAAAATGGCATGAATCAATCCGATTATGACCCGACCTCGACCCGAACCCGACCCAATTATCCCATAATCCTATTTTAATAATATTTTTTGAAAAAATAAAAAATAAAAAATATATAATCCGATTACGACCCGTTGCTAGCTCTAATTTAAGTTTAAGAATAAGTTTATTCCCACCAAATTGTTATTTGGGGTATGGGATTTACTGGATCAAGATTTCCATTTACTAGTGGGCCGAAATTGAACGGAATGGGCCAAGCAAACCGCAGGCCAGATTTGCAGGAAGAAATGTTGTATACAATTACTACATAGTACATAGGCCAGGTGTGGAAAAGCCCCAGCTGTCTTAAATTGTTACTGGATTTATAAATCGGTAGTACAATGCGTCAACGCAAACTTTTTTTTTTGGAAAGAAAAAACGGTAAACCAATATATTACTGCGAAATTGAAATACATCTAAGGAAGGAGCGACCGTAGAAGTCGTCCTTTAAAGCAATAGCCACAGAAGGAGGGAAATTGTTGAACCACAGACAAGAGAAAAAATCAAGGCCAAAATTGGCGAGGCAATCTGCCACAGCATTCGCCTCCCGGTAAATGTGATTAATCTTTATATCTTCAAAGAAGAACATAAGCTCCCACGCTTCTTCGATAAGATTAGCAATCTTCCAAGGCAGGGGATTCTTTCTCAACAGACAATCGGTTATGGTTTTGGAATCACTTTCCACTGCAACTTTCCTGCACCTCTTAGCTCTGGCCAACTTAAGACCCTCCACCACAGCGTGAGCTTCTGCTTCCATTGATGCTGTCATCCCAATCCTTGCCGCAACAGCCGCAATAGCAATTCCATCTGAGTTCCTTAACACTGCTCCTAATGCCGCCTGACCAGGATGCCCTCTGGCAGCGCCATCTGTGTTAAGCTTAAACCATTCTCCTTGGGGTCTTTTCCAGCCTACTATAAGTTCCTCCTCCTTCTTACTTTGGTTCTTTGCTTTAATCTTCAACAACTTTTCTGAGTCTTCCTGCAGAGCAGAGAATTGCGACATTGTGAGGTTTAAAGATGGCTTAATGTTTTCGAATATTAACCTGTTTCTTGTGAGCCAGACGGCCCAGCTCAGATTTGCCCATGCTGCTGCAATTCTTTGTCTTAGTTCTTCATCCCTATGCTGCACCTGCATGACATTGTTAAAAACCCAGTCTTTGCAATTCAAAACTTGATTCAGCTCAGGCATTTTACCCCCCATACATGCAAACCACAAAGCCCTTATAAAATCACAGTTAACAAAAAGGTGAAAATTTGACTCCTGCTGTTTATTACAGAACCCACATAATTCAATTCCAGTGCCCAGACGGTAGTGCATCAGCTCATTTGTAGCTGTCCCACCTTGAAGGTACTTCCATAGGAAGAGTTTGATCTTCTGAGGACAAGGAAGTCTCCAAAGCCTGAGCCATTTGTTTTCCTCTAGACCATTGTCCTCATACTCATTTTGCAATTTATAGGCAGAGGATACGGAATAGTGCCCAGTAGTAGTACCCTTCCAGATCATCATGTCCTTGCTAGCACTTTTGCTAATAGGAATGGTAACCACCTGTTGGACAATATTATCAGACCAGACCTCCTTCAGAAGGTCAACCCTCCAGGATTTAGTTTGCTGGTCTATCATATCAGCCACCCAGACCAGTTGTAGATCTCTGCATTTGGTGCTATTGATTTTCTCAGATTGCCTAGCCCACCTCTCGTCCTCTATACCGATTGATCTCCCATTAGCAATTCTCCACCCACCTCCCATTTGAACCATATCCTTAGATTTATTGATCTGTCTCCACAGCCATGAGGCATTTCTCCTTACCCTGCTATTTAGAAAATCCATAGAATGATAGTACTTGGCTTTAAACAATCTAGTCCACAGTTTATCCACTTGAGTCGTTAGAGACCACACAATTTTTCCAAAAAGGGCCTTATTGAATTTCCTACCATTTTTAATGTTTAAGCCCCCATACCTCTTGGGTTGACAAAGTTTCTCCCAACAAAGAGTGTGGAGAGTCCTCTCTTGATTAGGTTTGTGCCAGAAAAAGGTTCTAGCTTCTTTGTCTATTTTGTCCACCACCAAAAGCGGAACTTTCACACAACTCATGAGATAGTGAGGGGAACTACTCAACACAGAATTAATTAGGGTGAGCCTACCAGCTTGAGTAAGCAAATTGGCTTTCCAACCAGCCAATCTATTGTTGATTTTCTCAATGACATAATTGAACTGGCTGGCCTTAGGCCTCTCTAAAAAGGTGGGAACTCCAAGATACTTACCTGGTTTGTTGGTAGTTTTAATACCAAATCCTCTGGCAATTTTGCCTCTTTCTGCTCCTCTTATGCTAGGGCTAAGAAATAGTTCAGATTTATCAAAGTTGATCTTATGCCCTGCCATCTCACAGAAACAGTTAATAACATTCATATAATTGCAAGCTTCAGATTCATTAGCTCTGCCGAAGATAAGGAGATCGTCAGCATAAAGGAGGTGACTAATAGGCTCAGCAAACCTATTAGCCTTTATTCCATGGATAGTTCCCAACTGTTCAGAATTTACCAAGGTAAAGGATAAAACCTGTTGAATGATGACGAAAATAAAGGGGGACAGAGGGTCCCCTTGTCTAATGCCACGGGAAGGATGGATATTGCCACAAGGATTTCCATTAATCAATATGCTATAGGAGACAGTAGAAATACAAGCCATGATAATTTCAACGAACTTGTTTTTGAAACCAAAAGCCAAAAGGGTATTTTCAATGAAATTCCAATCAAGTTTATCATAGGCCTTAGCTAAATCAAACTTGGTAGCAAAAAGACCCATTTTGGACTTTTTTTTTCTTTCCTTTGATGGTGTGGAACAAATCCTGGGCCACTAATATATTGTCATGGATGTTTCGGCCAGGAATGAAGGCACTCTGGTGAGGGTAGATGATTTTAGACATCAAAGGTCTTAGTCTATCCACAAGGATTCTGGAAATTATTTTGTAACAGAAGTTACAAAGGCTGATAGGTCTAAACTCTCCAAGTTTCTTGGGATTCTCAGTTTTTGGAATGAGCACAATAAAGGTATGGTTAATGTTTTCCTCCATTTTACCCGTTCTAAAGAACTCTTCTATCATACCACACACTTTTCCTTTGACGGTTTCCCAATAATTCTGGTAAAATAGGCCTTGAAAACCATCGGGGCCAGGGCTTTTCATGGCCCCAAGTTTGGTAACCGCATCCCATATTTCCCCCTCATTAATAGGTCTCAGTAAAACATCATTATCCATATCAGTGATAGAAGGGTTAATTTGGCTGAGGATAGAAAAATCTTTATCAATTTGATCAGCTGTATAAATATCGGAAAAATACTCAATGAAACTCTTTTCTATCTCCTTGGGATCCTCAACAATTCTGTTATCTTCATTCCTAATAGACAAATTTTGTTTTTAGCTTTTCTATTGATGGTAGTGATGTGAAAGAACTTAGTATTGATATCACCATCCTTTAACCAGGTGATTCTTGACTTTTGGTACCAGTGTTGCTCCTGGGCTCTAAGGGCATCCATGTACTCTTTGTTGGCAATTTTTTCAATTTGGATGTACTCAGGCTTATCAGAGATTTCCAGGATTTTTTGGGTTTGTTTCAAATTCTCATATTTTTCCAAGACCCTTTTGTTTATGTCTCCCACTTCTTTTTTACTCCAGGTACTCAGACTTCCCTTGAGTTTGGATAGTTTATTGTGAAGGCTGCCCACCCCATTATTCCAACTCTCAGAAATCACCTTAAAGCAATTCGGTTCTTCTATCCAGAATCTCTCAAATCTAAAAATTCTATTGATTTTTTCCTTTTTTTTTTAGAATTAAACATAGAGGCGCATGGTCTGAGCCCACAATGGGGTCGATCCAGAGGGTGGCATTGGGGAAAAGGGTGTACCAATCAGCAGTACAGAGGGACCGGTCAATTTTTTCTCTTATTCTTCCTATTCCCATTCTCCCATTGTCCCAAGAAAATTTCAATCCCTTACTAGGCATTTCAATCAGATTGCACTCATTAATAAACGAATAAAACTGTTGAGCCACTACAAAAAAGGACACTTTTACCGGCGGTAGCTTACCGCCGGTAAAACACCAATTACCGCCGCTAAAACCATTTCCGGCGGTAACTCCTCTTGCCGTAAAAGATGCCGTCACTAACGCTTATAGCGGCGGTAAAAAACTTACCGCCGCTATTGCTCACTCATTAGCGGCGGTAACGTTACCGCCGCTATTGCCCATTCATTACCGGCGGTAGGTTACCGCCTCTATTGGTATCACTCATTACCGGCGGTAAGTTCCCGCCGCTATTGCCCATTCATTACCGGTGGTCGATTACCGCCGCTATTGTTATCACTCATTACCGGCGGGAATCACCGCCTCTAAAAATGGTATTTTAAAAAATAAAAAATGCCATCATGACTTTTAGCGGCGGTATTTTCGGCTTTTTGCGGAGGGAAATACCGCCGCTAAAACTCATTTTTAAAAAATAAAAAAAATTACATCATGTTTTCTAGCGGCGGGAAATACCGCCACTAAAAATCATATTAAAAAATAAAAAAAATTTGCTGCTGTCCTTCAGCAGCATACATACCGAGAGATGGAGAGAGAGATGGAGAGAGATATAGAGAGAGAGAGAAAGAGAGAGAGAAGTAGAGAGGGAGAGAAAGAGAGAGAGAGAAGTAGAGATGGAGAGAGAGAAGTAGAGAGGGAGAGAGAGAGAGAGAGAGAGAAGTAGAGATGGAGAGAAAGAGAGAGAGAGAAGTAGAGAGGGAGAGATAGAGAGAGAGAGAAGTAGAGATGGAGAGAAAGAGAGATAAAGAGAGAGAGAAGTAAAGATGGAGAGATAGAGACATACCTTGAAGAAAAGAAGAGATTCGGCGGGTATTTATAGACTCAAGTTTTAGCGGCGGCATATAGATTACCGCCCCTAAAACTTACATTTTCCGCGCCCGCGAGCTGAATTCAATTTGAAAATCGCGCTTAAACTTTTAGCGGCGGTAATTACCGCCCCTAAAAGTACAGTCAAAATTGAAACGCGGGAAAAATTCCCGTTTGTACCATTAGAAATGGTCTTTTAGCGGCGGTAACTGGCGTATCGCCGCTAAAAGTAATTTCTGGTTTTTTAATAAATGGCTTTTAGGGGCGGTAATACGGTTACCGCCCCTAAAAGGGGCCTTTTAGGGGCGGTATGTACCGCCTCTAAAGGTCCAACTATAGTAGGAGTCGGTTCTTCTTCAAAAAATGAAAAAGGTCTTTACCGGCGGTTTAACTGCCGGTAAAGAACGTGTTATGGGGTTATTACCGGCTGTTTTTAAAGCCGCCGATAAAAGTTGCACATTATTTTGCCGAGACAAATTTTTTTACGACGGTAGGCGCCTTAGAGCCCCTAAAATGGACTTGTAGCGGCGGTAAAGACACTACCGCCGCTAAAAGGGCCTCTTATGGGGCAGTAAAGACGCTACCGCCTTCGAAAAATGGCTTTTAGGGGCGGTAATAACGTTACCGCCGCTAATATATGGCTTGTAGGGGCGGGAAGGATCTCACCACCCCTGAAACCATCTTTTAGGGGCGGTAATATGTTTACCGCCGCGAATATATGGCTTGTAGGGGCGGGAAGGATCTTACCGCCCCTGAAACCATCTTTTAGGGGCGGTAATATGTTTACCGCCGCTAAAAGTGTTATTACCGACGGACTGATACCGCCGGAAATAAGGCTTTTTTTGGCGGGACCTTTCGCGCCAACGTGTTGGCGGCGGTAGCTATGTTGCCGCCGGTAAAACTTACTATAGCGGCGGTAGGTACCGCCGCTAAAGGCTATTTCGCGCTGAAAAAATGCACGCCATAAAATTTTCGCGCGAAAAAAATGGTAAATTAATTTTTAGAGGCGGAAAGTGCTTTTACCGCCGGTAATAGTGCTTTTAGAGGCGGGAATTACGTTACCGCCGCTAAAAGGTGCCGCTAATTCTATTCATTTTTGTAGTGAGCTTTGTGTACCTGAATGGATGAACCTCCTCTTTTTTCATGTCTCTGCAACACTACATTGAAATCACCAAAAGTGCACCACGGGTGATAGCTAGCTGCCGCAAGTCTTCTGAGGACCTCCCACTGACGAACTTGCAAATGTATCTTAGAGCTTGCGTGCACGAACGTGGCTTCAAAGTGTTCTCTGTCAGCAGTGGATATTTGGAGGTGAATGCACCACTGGAATTCTTCTTTCACCGTAACAGAACAGGTATTATCCCAGAGCACCCAAAATCCTTCTGCTCTGTCCTGGGCCGTGCTCCACCACTAGTTGGGAAAACCCCACTTCCTTATTTTCCTTTCAGAATTTTTGTTATTCATCAACGTTTCAGATAGAAGAATGATGTTCAGCCTGTTCGTGCGAATCAGATTTCGCAAGTGCAGCCTTGTCGGGGGCTGGCCCATCCCCCGACAATTCCAGGCTACGATTTTCATGTGCTTGAGTTAGTCTGTTCCAATACAGCTTTGTCGCTAGAGGAACAGGCAGGAGAAGATGGGAGACCCGAATCACGGGAAGATCCAAACCTGGGTTTGGAGAACTCTGAAAGCACAACGTCAAGGGCTTTCCTCTTTTTAGACGGATAAAGGCTCCCCACACCCCCACGGTCAAGGTCCAGGTCCATAGTCTTAGATTTGGGTCCTCTGTGTTGGATCTTCGGTTTAGGTTTTTGGATGGGCTTTTTATGATGAATAAGAGGGCTTGGGTTTAATTCCTTGAGGGTTAGGTGAGGGGAAGCAGAGAGGTTGAATTTCGGGTTCGGATCCAGCCCAGGCGATCCAAACTTAAAAAAGCCAGAAACCAACAGGTTGGGGCCATTACCGGTGGGCCCATTGAACAACACAAAGTTACCGTTGTTACCACCTACAGGTGTGGTAATTGGCAGCTCATTCACGCACGTCTTTGCAGTCTGACGAGCCCCAGAAGAAGAGACAGAGAGGTGAGGCTCAGAAGCCTCTCTGCCATACGGCGGCGGCGGTTCAGTAACCGATGAGTCTTGGTTCAGCTGCACTCCTGGACCAGGTTGACTCACCAGATGCCTCGTCTTCTTCCTCCCTTCTTCAAACAGAGGGTTTCTTCTTCTCCGCATGGGAATGATCATAGACTCATCGTATTTCCTGATATCTTCACCATTCAGGCTTGGGGATTTTCTATCCTTGCTCAAGTACGGGCTAGGACAGGATAGAACAGCATGACCTATGAGGCCGCAGGACATACAAAACCGAGGAAGGTTCTCATATCTGAAGTCCAGCCAAGTTCTCTCTCCTTCGATCAATTCCAAAAAAATCCCCGGGGGGATAGGTTGATCAAGGGGGAACTTGACTCGCGCAGAGACCTCGAAAGGGTTATGACTTTCATCCGAAATTTCAAATTCCAAGCCTTCACCAAAAACCTTAATAAGATCAGTTAAAAATTTCCCGTCATGATATCTACGCGGAAGGTTGCAGATCCAGAGCCATATAGTAAAAGATTTGAAACCTAACCGCATGGCTTCTTCCTCCGATTCTACCAAGTCCATGAGCAATAGGGACGAGTTCAAGACCCAAGGCTGGGAGAGTAGGATTTTCTCCTTGTCCTCTTTGCTTCCAAAAACCAGCATGAATCTCCGCTGACTGATTTTGATGGTCGTTGTGATGTCAATGTTTCTCCAGAGTCTTCCACATATGTTTTTGAAAGCATTCAGCTGGAAATCTTCGTCGCATGTCTGGCACACTACCAGGTGTTTCCATTTGTTTGATAAGTGGTTTTTATCCTCTTCGCAAATCTTGAAAACCACTTCAGGTCTTGGCGGAATGAAGAGCTCACGCAGGCTTTGAGTTAGGTCTTCCATAGAATAGCAGGCAGACAGCACAGGGCTGAAAGGAAACCGAAACCGAAGATGAGCACCAATACCAACACAGAGGTGAGACTAAGACCACAGGAAGGACCGAGAACCGCTTGGGGAGGGGGGGAGCCTTAGAGGGTTAGTGTGATCTCATAGGTGGGAGCGCACAGAGCTAAAGGGGTCGAGAACCTAGGAAACCCTGGAGCAAGAGAGCCGAACTTTCTAGCAAGCCTTTCATGCGTCAACGCAAACGCTGAGAGCTTGCGTGCGTTAAATTAATCCCACATCGGCTGGGAACGGTCCATTCCCAGCCGACCTCATCTATAAAAGGGAGGGACCCTTATGTTTTCCAACGCAATTTGTCTTAGCTAAATGATTAAAATAAATATAATATTTAAATAACAAATCTGATATAAAATCGGATATTTATTAAAATTTAGAGATGTTAATAAAGGGAAGCGATGATGAAGGAGCGGAGAAAAAGGAAGAAGTCATCTGGTGATGCCGGCGTTCTCGACATCTTGCTCTGAGGAGAAGTTTTCTGAGGTTTCGGAAGATGAAGAAATACGGGCTCCGAAGAAAAAGAGCGCCAGCTGGGCCTTTTCTCGTCTTCTCAAGACCATGACATTCATGACTATTACGGCATGTTCTTTTGTGTTTCAAATCTTGTTGTTATGGATTCAATCGAACAGAAACTTTTATTCTTGGAACTCCTTTTTGTTCTTCTTTTTTGAAAATTTTCTTGCTTAATCTTTGTCTCTTGCGGAGAGTTGTTCTTGAAGACAGAAAGTTAACGGCGGGAATGTTGGACAAGAATTGCATTGGGAAAAGAGAGAATCTTTCGGAAGTGAAAGACCAAGAATCGGTGTATAGGAAACTTTCAAGCGACGACGCCGGGAAGATTCATTTCTCTGCTTCTCTTGTATCTTCGTATTCCTGATCTTGTTCTTCTTCTTCCTCCCTTGCCTCGTTCCTCATTTCCACATGTTCTCAATCCGAATCGAAGAGCTTGATGTCCTCATCCGATCTTCGTTCGTTAGAACGGAAACATCGCATGAACCGTGGCGGAGACCCTCCAGAGAAAACGAAGATCGTCACTGGATATTAATACAACCCCAACTGCGGACTGTATTTGCTTCTTACGTTCCGTGTGGTTTTTATTTTCTTTGGTAAGCTTCGGGCTATACTCTGCACCTCGGAGTGGCTGTACTTTGGTCGTTGCCGTAATGCCGCCAAAGATGGTCTGGCCGGGAAATATGGTGAAGTCACCTGAAATAAATTTGAAGGAGTACAAGAAGAATTTATACTGGAAATTCTCATTTTCATGTTGGGTACATACTTGTCTCTCTGTAATTTAAAGCCATGATTCACACATTATCCCAGAACTCGCAGAACCTGAATTAAACCTGTTGGAGTTAATTAAAACAACGAAATGGCTAAAACCGCAGAGCCATTCAATTGGTGGAAAACAAAACACGGTATTTAAAATTGATTTCAGATTCACTGTTTGATAATTACTTTACAATTTTGTATATTGAATTCTTGAAGATGATCGACGGTGTTGGTCTGGTTGAATGCTTATTACTTGATGTAAGTGCATTAAAATCACATTAAATAGGCCCTGTGATGGGAAGCAACATAATGGATTTCCTTATGCCTAGAATTCTATATAAATTCAAAAAAAGAAAAAAAAAAGTATAATACCAAGCAGATAAATGAGATCATTCAATGAAGATGGTGACAGGTGGACCGTAGGAGTGGTAGTAGTTGGTTTCAACTGTAAACCGTGAAGCTCGTTTAGTGGGTGGGCTTTGAAAAGTAAACTTAAAACACAAGGAGATAAGTGAGCTCATTAAATGGAGATGGCATGGATTGGTTAAGTTGCTTTATGCTGGTTGGTCATCTTTTTTTTTTGAAAAGAATGCTGGTTGGTCATCACCTTGCTGTTATCCGTTACAGGCTTTTAAAGCCCTATAAGATAAAAGAGTTCTAAGTCTAAAACTAGGCTATCTAAAAGGGGAACCAAAGCGGCGGAGTTGGCGCCGGTTTCTTTATTGCAAAAGGAGCAAAAGAGGCGTGCCCAAGGCAGCAAAATAAAGGGTCCTAATCTCCTTCAGCATGCACAGGGCAATTAGGAGAACGTTCTGTTTCATTCTCATTGTGTGCTTTGCTAGCTAGATTCTACAATTTCAGTCTTTCCATAATCAACGTGATCGTGAAGTCGAGTTTAAAATTCAAGGAAAAGCGCCAATGATCTTCGTTGACGTGACAATGAGTTCCATATCCCTTCTTCTCTCCTGTGACAGAATAACAAACCATACCCTGAACAGGTTCACATTTATTTAGCTTTTACCTTTGCCCAATGTGGATGACAGATTTGATTCAAACTTTTGTTTTAGGAGGTCATTCGTCGTGAATTCTAAACTGCAATATGTGGGAATTTTTTGCCTTTTCCAAAAGAGAACTGTTACAGAATCATCTTTTGTTCACTATCTTGATATGCCTCGTGACATTTTACTGTCTTCCATCATCGGCGATGTTTGGCCATCACAAAATCAAGCCTTCTTTGACACTCTCAGTCGCAAACATTGATATCGAATTAGGTTTTCTGATCTTGAGATAGTCATGAGATTGCAGTTTTCAACCAGGAGAAGGTTTTTGTACTCTATAACCCTACTTCCAGAGATTTAGCGAAGTAACCCCATCAGACATCATTACCAAACGACGTAATTAAATTGTCTGTCACTATCCACTTTAATTTTTCTTGTTTGGTTTGCCGTTTTAATTTAAACATTCAATTATATCAACCACCCAATGGATCATCTTCAAGAATTCAAGATTCAAAATTGTAAACTAATTATCAACCAGTGAAATCTGCAAAAATTGTTGAATAAAGTGTTTTGATTTTCACCACTTAAATCAATAATATATATAAATCAACAACTTTTTCCCCTTTTTCTTTTGTGTTATAATTAACTCCAGAAGCTTTAATTCAGGTTCTGCGATTTCAATGATAATCTGTGATGGATTTAAATTACACAGAGAGAAGTATGTTCCGAACACGAAAATGAGAATTTTCACGCGAAAATTTAATGTCCCCTGTTTTGGTGCTGGTAATTCTTTTCCAGTAAGCCGTCCATGATGACTTTCTTCTTGTACTCCTTCAAATTTATTTCCGGCGACTTCCCATATCTCCCGGCCCATCTTCGACGGTACTTTGGCAAGGAGCGAAGTACAGCCATGCCGACGTGCAGAGTATAGCCCAAAGCTTACCAAAGAAGATCAAAACCACGAGGCACGTCAGGAGCAAATACAGTCCGAAGTTGGGGTTGTAACTACATCCAGTGACGATCTTCGTTTTCTCTGGAGGATCCCCGCCAAGGTTCATGCTATATTTCCGTTCTAATGAATTCGATCGCATACGCTTCTTCTGATCGGATGAAGACATCGAGCTCTTCGACTCGGATTGTGAACATGAGGAAGTCAGGGAAGCAAGGGAGGAAGAAGAGGAAAAAGACAAGGAATAAGAAGATCGAAGAGAAGCAGACGAATGAATCTTCGCGTCGTCGTCGCTTGACAGTTTCCTATACGCCGATTCTTGGCCGTTTACATTCGAAATATTCTCTCTTTTCGCGTACTCCAACCGATGCAATTCTTGTTCAACATTTCTGCCATTACCTTTCTTAGTCTGTCAAAAAACGCAAGATCGCTGCATCAGAATCATGAAGCAAGAAAAATTAAAAGACTACGGAACAAAAGGGAGTTTGAAAAATAAAAATTCCTTGTTCGATTGATTCCGTAACGACAAGATTTTAACACAGAAGCACATACCGTAAGTTTCAAGAATCTCACGGCCTTAAGAACCCGAGAAAAGGCCCGGCGGGCGCTCTTTTTCTTCGGACCTCTTGCTTCTTCCTTATCTTCTGAAACCTTTGAGAACTTCTCCTCAGAGACGGATGCCAAGAACGCCGGAATCACCAGATCGTTCTGCACTTTCTTAGATACGTACGTGAATGACGGATTCCGGGGAGTACGAGTACAATCCGGTCTGATTGCTGTCTCGACGACCCGCCGAAGACAGAGCCATGACTTCTTTTTCTTGACTCCGCTCATCGTCGCTCCTCTCGCCAGGATCTTCTCCGGCTATTGATTAGAGGCGTTCGAAGACGTTTTGAGGGAAGGAAGGATGACGGACGAAAACTGTAGAGGATCATCTGATTACTTTGGTGGCGTTTCGGCTTCAGGGGCCGGCAATCCCGCACTGCTTAAATACATATAACACATTTCTACCGAAAATGTCCCTGCCGGCGTTTCATATGTCTGGACACCTGAAGGCGCAACCATAATCCATAGAAGGTCGTTGTCCGAATCCAAAAGGGCTGGGACCCGTGACGGTCAAATTAATGTGTTAAAGCGGGTGAGACGAGATTCGAAATTTTGTTTTGTCTCTTTTTTTCCCCCCTCTGAAAAGGACTTTGACTTTATAATAATTTAACCTGCAGGTCTACAAGTTGAGCATATGGTCGTTTGATCTACACTGTTCACATAATAATCGTTAATGGTACGTTGTGATTTAATTACATCAGTGATTAGCGTCAATTATATATGCAGGGGCGGCTCAAACTTTTTGGGGGTCTTAGGCAAGGTCACAAAAATGAGGCCTTTTGATTCGAATTTTGTTCACTTTTATCAACAAAGTATTTGTTCAAGGCCCCTTTTTGAGATTTTACTAAACTTTCTATTCTCCTTTTTTCTTAAGTTTTTCATATCCAGATACATATTTTCTACCCATCATCTCAAATATTAAAAACAAACAGTAAATCGAAGAATATAAAAATATTTTTTAACTAGTGATGGTCCTGATGGAAATCAAATGAAGAACAAGCTCAAACGAAATAAATCAGACAAGAAATATAATAAAGAACAAGATCAAACAAAATAACAATTGTACTTACGATAGACAGAAAAAAGAAATTGAAAACAAAAAATAATGAAATCTAATATGTGAAATAAGAAAAACTTATCAATCTAAAATCGAGATAAGGCTTTCAAGCTTTTGTGCTTAAAGCGATTAGTGCCTCCTATTGGTACTTTGCCTCATCAATGGTTGGAGAGCTCTTCTGGTAAGTCGGTAACGTACACTCGAATACGGGTATGAAAGCAAACTCAATAGCAATGTCACTCAATCACTCTTTGATTTCAGAAGCAAAAAAAAAAAAAAGAGAACATGGGTGTAAAAAGATGAGTGTTTTGTTTTTCATAAAACATAAACCCTAAGCCCCTTTTCCCTTTTTTAAAAATGAGAGAGAGAGGGTATTCCACGATTTTTTTGGGTGTTCTAAATGTAATTTTTTTTTGGGACATGACTAGATCGAGAGAATCAAACCTCTCTTAAATCTTAACCGTTAAGTGGGGCCTTCATTGAATCAACCTTAAATTTTTTTTTAGGACATGAGTAGTTCCATAGAATCAATAAAAGTGAGGCCTTCGTGGGCCTTAACATTTGAAAAATTATTAAAAAAACATTAAAAGAAGAAAACTCAATAGTTGGGCTGTTGGGGGCTTAAGGGCTTAATGTTTAAGAAAACAATTTAAAAATTTGGGGCCTTGTAGTTTGGGGGGCCTTAGGCGGTAGCCTAAGTGGCCTACCCCTTTGAGCCGCCCCTGTATATATGTTGACCTTTTCAAGCTCGTTTAGTAGTTGCACACTCACATAACCAATAGGAAGCCCTTAATAGATGCAATTTAGAAATTCAAATATTTTAGAACTCTTGAACAGCAATCGTATGCAAGTTGCAGGTAGAGAATCTGATGGGGCAGCTCAACGTATCATCGTGATAGAAGATTGTACCCACCTCTTAGTGGTGAACGAGAATATAATTCCCTTGGTTTTTAAACTATGATAGAATGAATGGATAAGTTCTTTTTGTCAATTCCAATGTTCACATAGTTAGTAAAAAGAATCATCTTGTGACATTAAGTGGGATGAAATCATCTCCCACAATGATCTTGTGACACATTGTGGGATGCTGAAATCACTGCTATTGTTTGTTTTTTACATTTTTCAATGTCAAATGTTAAATGTCACTTTAACTAACATTTCACATTCAAAAAAATGTGAAACATATAGTAGCTGTGAGATGCTGTACGTGATAGCATTTCACGGATGTTGCAGGGTCTACCGTAGATGATTTTAACCTACATTAACTCTGATTAATGTAAAAAAAATACCTTTTTTTTTTTTTTAAAACAACAGAGTCAACCTTGACTCACCCGGTTACCAATAGGGGTGGGTTAGTGCTTAATTTTGGATAAACCCTTATAATAGCAGGTTTGGGTATACTAAAACCCACTCAAGTAAAGTCTGTCAATATGAATTTAATTATTCACAATTTGATGGAGGATATGTTTTAGGGATGAAAGAGCAAAATTAATATCATAAGGGATTTGCTAGTCATTTAGCATGGTTTATATCACACAAGTCCTTGCATTCTACAAATAGGATTGCATGCTCTAACAGCATACTCAAAACATAGATCAATATAGGTATGACAAAATTTCACGCAACCTGGCATTTGGATGAGTGCTTATGCTTTAGTAGGTAGATTCGGATTTAAGCTTGGGCTAAAAATGCTCACTCCAAATGCTGCTCAACAAACAGTCCACATTGAAACCTCGCTTTGTGGGGTTGGAGGATTTCAGGAATTTACTACTTCTGACTTCCGCGGCCCATTGGCCTGTACTGACCATAGACTGGGCTTGGGCTTGGACAAAAAAGTCGACAAAGTGCAAGCATAAAATCTTGTCAAAACGTGTGGAAGGCCTCTTTTGGTTGGGAACAATCGATTGTGCTTGGAACCCGCGATTTTAACTAAAACAAAATGCAACTTCTTTTAATATCTCTGAACTTCTATTGACATTGATACAGATGCTGTCGTGTGGCAGCAGAAAAATTATCCTCGCTTAATGTGGGGTTTTGTAACTTTTTGCCCTTTTTTTTAGTGACGCTTTTAAAACATAATCCTTATTCAATCACCAAATTCTTGGTAATTGAAAATTAGTGATATTTTTTGAAAATAATTGTGAAGCAATGTTTTTTTACTATTCATGAATTGACATTTCCAAAAATGCCAAAAAAAATTTGTTTGTTATTATGTTTTAATGAAGTTAAGAAGTTCTTGAGGAAATTTATAAAAGTCATGAAAAGTAAAATGACACTTATTTTTAAAAAGTATCAATAATTCTCAATTACCAGGAATTTGATAACCGAGCTGAGTCAGAGCTATTTTTAAAAGTAATATTAAAAACCAATTTCCTTTGTTACAGCGAAAATTACACATCATTGTCACCTCGTCTAATTATATGACTTAACTTTTTAAAATAGTGTTCTTGAGCAAATCCAACTTGTATGGGGTCGGGTACGTGACCGGAAACGGTAGAAAAACTCGTGCTTATAAGATTAATATTAGGCTTGGACGGTTGACCGATGTGATTTGGTTTTAGGTGAACAGTTGACTGATGTGACGACATATCAAATTATGTACAAGAAAAATAATGTTTTGGAATTTGGGCATTGACTGATGTGACGACATATCAAATTCGTATACAACCTAACATGGCCAAAACAGTTATTCAAAGAAGTGTCAAAGCTAAAACAAATGGATTTTTTTACGATCCGTTAAACGTCAAGAGTATCAATCTCCGTTCATACCTAGAGCGTGCAACACATTTACATGCATTATTAAACTTACGGAGACCCGAAGGACAGTGAGAGAAGCACAAGGTCAAAGCAAAGATTCTAAAGTGAAGCAAAGATTCTGAATTGATAATTTATCTTTAATATATATATATATATATGCAGAACTTTTTTTTCAAAGACACTAATGTCAAAATAAAATTTTTCTGAAAATATTGAAGTCTGACTTAACCATATAATACACTATATTTCTTTACCCAAAAAAGGAAAAAAAATAAGAAAAAAAAGAAAGAAAAAACCGAGACCATATCAGCTGAGCCTTATGCTGGAAGATCTGCTAGTCCAATGGTGGAGGGTGTGTACTTGTTAGCTTCATTCACAGACGTGTACACACCTTTCATTGTTGGACCAGCAGATTTCTAAATCGAAAAAACCTAGCTACTTATGGTTTGTGAACAAGAGATATTACACGTAACACTAGTTGATAGAGCAAAATTTTATGGAAATGTGAGCCACCACACTCCAATGCTAAGAAATGTCTATTACCAAAGGCTACGTTTGGTTAGCGGGATTGTTCCGGGTTTTGCCAGAAAACAAACTTTCCTTCATAAATGGGGCATTTGGTTAGAAGGAAAATGTGGGACCCACGGAAATTAAAATCAATCAAACAACTTTCAACGCATGTTTTGCCTAGTTTTGTTTTCCGACCAAAATGGTCGGATTTTGCCGGTAAGGAAAGTCCAACCAACGTTATTACCTATTTACCCCTGTTTTTTTCCCAAACCCTCCTTTTTCCATCGTGTAGTGTAGACACCCCAAATTGCACTACAAAATGAGAAAATAATGAAAACATGTAATTGGGATTTAAAACAGGCCAAAAATGCATGAAATTTAATAATTTAAGCATTGCCTGTATTGTACCTACGGGCTGGTCGCGTCCGGATTTTGTATACGGGCGCGCAGCACCCGTAATACAAATGCGGACACAACTTGCCCGCAATACATATACGGGCGCATTAGATTTGTGCGAATTTGATCCTTGCTCGATTTCTGAGCCTTATCTTCAGTCTAATATATCTCTTGGTGAGCGAATTATCTCTTTTATTCGTTCGAAACATCTTTGTTGGCAATGGATGGGCATTATCCCTATTTTTAACCCAATCTGGTGGGATCCTAGTATATCCCTCTGAAAAGGACTTTGACTTTATAATAATTTAATCTACAGGTCTACAAGTTGAGCATATGGTCGTTTGATCTACACTGTTCACATAATAATCGTTAATGGTACGTTGTGATTTAATTACTCCAGTGATTAGCGTCAATTATATATGTTGACCTTTTCAAGCTCGTTTAGTAGTTGCACACTCACATAACCAATAGGAAGCCCTTAATAGATGCAATTTAGAAATTCAAATATTTTAGAACTCTTGATCAGCAATCGTATGCAAGTTGCAGGTAGAGAATCTGATGGTGCAGCCAGTGGCGGAACCAGGACTCCAAATTTGGGGGGGGGGCAAAAAAAATTTTCAATTAACACTTGTCATAAAATATAGAAATTTTAATAAGTTGGGGGTGGGCAAACCAGAAATTTTAGAGGGGGTTCTCATGAAATATAGAAATTTCAATGAGTTTGGGGGGCAAACTAGAAATTTTCAAAGGGATTCTTATGAAATATAAAAATTTTCAATAGGTTGGGGGGGCAAACCAGAAATTTTAGGGGGGGCAAAACTTAAATTTTAATTAAAAAATATATAAAACATATGCCTTTTTTATTAAAAATTAAAAGTTAGGGGGGGGGGGGGGGGGGGGGGGGGGGCAATTGCCCCCCCTTAGATGCACGTGGTTCCGCCACTGGGTGCAGCTCAACGTATCATCGTGATAGAAGATTGTACCCACCTCTTAGTGGTGAACGAGAATATAATTCCCTTGGTTTTTAAACTATGATAGAATGAATGGATAAGTTCTTTTTGTCAATTCCAATGTTCACATATTTAGTAAAAAGAATCATCTTGTGACATTAAGGTGGTGTTTGGTGGGGCATTATAGAATCTGGATTAGGATTCTAATCCCAGATTCTATAACCCAGATAATATTTCCTCGATTTTAGAAAACCAAAATCCTATTTGGATGAGTTGGATTGTGAACTCAGATTTTTAAATTAGAATTTGGAATCTTGTTTGGTTGCTACCGATTATTGATATTAAATTTGGAGTTTTTTTTTATTAAAAATAACATAAAAATAATATAATATATATATAGAAAAATTAAAGTCGTATTTACATATATATTATTACGTGACATGTATATTTTTATATAATATATAAATTTATATATAACATTATAATAATAATATTATAATATTATATAATAATATGATAATAATAATATTATTTATATTATGTACTACAACAACACTACTATTATTTTAATAATATTATAATAATATATATTATATTATAATATTATATATTATTATTATATAATATATGATATTATAAATATTATATAATATATATAATAGTTATAATAGTATTATAATTTAGAATATAATATTATAATACTATAATAATAAAATATTATGTATATTATAAGATAAACTATATTATAATTTATAAACTATATTATATTATTATGATATAAACTATATTATAAAATATTATGTATATTATAATATAAACTATATTATAATATGTTTTATATAATATGTCATATATAATCTCTAGAATCACAAGTTTTGGAAATATAAGCACCAATGTCCATAATCCCTATAATAACCAAAAAAGGAGATACTGATTATGGGCTTGATTATACAACTGGATAGTAGAATCCGGCCTTAAAATCCCAACCAAACACACCTTTTGGATTATGGAATCGGATTCTACTAGAATCCAGATTTTATAATGCCCACCAAACACCCCCTAAGTGGGATGAAATCATCTCATACAATGATCTTGCGACACACCCTGCATCTGTGGGATGCTGAAATCACTGTTGTTGTTTGTTTTTCATATATTTTCAATGTCAAATGTTAAATGTCACTTTAACTAACATTTCACATTAAAAAAATGTGAAACATATAGTAGCTGTGAGATGCTGTACGTGGTAGCATCTCACGGATTTTACAGGGTCTACTAAGGGTGGCAATTGATCGAATATGGTATGGATCTACCATAATCCGAAAAAAATTTACCTATACCCGTATTCGATCCGATATCCGATGGATCTTTAATACCTAAATCCAAATTCGAAACTCAATGAATATCCAAAATCTGAATTCGATCCGATATCCGATGGATCTTTAATACCTAAATCCGAATTCGAAACTCAATGAATATTCAAAATCCGAGTTCGATCCGATATCCGACGGATCTTTAATACCGAAATCCGAATTCGATCCTGTTTGAACCTTGTAGACACCCCAAATTGCACTAAAAATGAGAAAATAATTGAAAATATTAATTGAGATTTGAAACATGTCAAAAAAGTGTAAAATCTGGCCAAACTGGTCATGACCGTATTTTGTTTACGGACTGGTCATACCTGCAGTTGATATACGGTCACGGCGTGCCCGTATTAATAATACGGGCAGGGTGCGACCGTAATATATATACGGGCACGGGGGTCTTTGTGCGAATTTTACTTTTTTGATTTTTAAGCTTTATCTGAACCCAAATATCTCTCTTGGATAAGCGAATTCTCTTATTTATCTGTTCGAATTATCTCATTTATCATTGTGGATAAAGGATTGGCATGATCTTGTGTTTAACTCAAACTGAAACTCTATCTTGCCAAACCTTGGACCAACCATACCCCTGTGTTTGCCTATAAATAGAGGGCCTTTCCTCAAGCAAAAGGCCACGAAAATTTGAAGTCTAAGAAGCTCCAAGAGAAGAAGATGAACCCCTGTTGCTTTGCTTGCTCAATCTAGGTAAGTCCCTTTTCCCTTTTATTTTCTGTCTTCAATTCTAGATGTAATAGGATCTTCTCTATTGCTGTAGAATAAGGCCATATCTTTTATCTTGTATTCCTAAACTTGTCTCTAAGTACCTCAAGAGTCTCTCTAGCTGTAAAACGTGAAGAAAGAGCTAGGGGAAAAGAGAACAGGTGGATCCCTAGAATAGAACCCCATATCTGTTTTTCTAGAATAAAGCCTGTGATTGTGATTGTATAACCAAACCTATCTCCAAGTACCTCAAGAATCCTCTCTAGCTGTAAAACGTGAAGAGAGAGCTAGGGGAAAAGAGAACAGGTGAATCCGTAGGGTAGACCCCCATGTGCTCAAATCTGTGAGATGTGGTTGCTTTGAATATCCTGATCATGTTTTAATTGTTTTTATGATGAATCTGAATGACTAACATGAATCCATGATGTTTATAGTATGAGATCCCCACTTTTTTCCAAAATTTGGATTTTCACCACTTTTGCACCTACAGCACTGTTTTTGTGATTTTCGTGATATTAGGCTAAGATCTTGGATTTATCATGATCAATATGGTAGATCTGGATCCAGAAGCCTGAAAATAAATTCTAGGGTTTCATGACGTTGTTTTTGAATCCTTTTTCATTATTGAGAGAAGACCCTACGGTCTAAATTCTCCCCTTTTGGTGTTTTTCATTAACGTGGGTATTTTTGGTTTTTATTTCTTGATTTAATGTGAAATTTGGACTATATCTATGACCTGGACTATTCAAGTTCAATTTTGAAATATTTTATAAAAATCATATTTTTCTAGATTTCTAGAATTTGACTTGAAGCCAGATTTTTGGATTTTTCACTTTAAATTGATTTTATTGGATTTTATCTCAATTTTATTTTGATCATGAAACCCTAGGAATGGTATGATCATATTTGAAAGTTCTGGATCAATCAGACTATTCATATGAAAAAACCATATATTTTTGTCTTTTTTTTGTGATTTTCCTGATTTTTATAGCAAGCTTTTTCCTTTAATTTAACATGAACAATGCCTGGCAACCACCTTGTGTGGATGAATAGGGGTGCCTAACACCTTCCCCTGTTCATAACCTAATCCCCTTACCTATCTCTGGTTGTTTTTTTTAGGAGGGTTATTTTTACCCTAAAATTGCCTTTTGTGCTTATTTAATATTTTGGTGTCCATTCACACCTAAATTGAATGGTGGCGACTCTTTGTTTTGTTTAATCCCGTGTGATGATAGAGGAAATCAAAGGGAATTGATTTTTTCCCATGTCTCACAAACCTGAAACTTTAAAAAGCAATTTTAACAATTAAAGTAAATTTAACTATGAATTTTAACACAAATCTAAGTGTCAAACACAAATATTAAAACTAGTAACACAAATCCCTAATACACAAATACAAGCCCATAAATAGTCTAAGTGTCTAATACAAATATTAAAACTCCATAACACAAATCCCTAATACACAAATATAAGTCCATAACAACCAACTCAAAAGCCAACTCCACATCATTAAAAGAAGCTGCTCCATCCAATCATAAACATAAAAAAATAAACTCCACCATCAACGTCCAAAGAAGCTTGATCTATCCATAACTAACCTACAAGAAAAATATCTTTATTAGAACGTCATAAAACAATTAGTAAATTATACTAACAATTAGTAAAACTATTCAAGGGCATGATCCAAATCAATAGGATTACGAATGAAGGACTGTAGCTCATACACGGAGACAAGCATAAGCAACTCCCAAAAGCAAGAAGATAATAAAATCAGGAAAAAAAAAGTATGATCAGAAGCTAATAAAACTGGAAATAACTGAAATTAACTTGACCAACATAAGGCAAAAATAAGAATGTAGTGAGCTTGATTCCTTTAACAGAGAACAAAGTGAAGACAAATTCTTTTGAAGGCTATGGCAATGTTCCTTCTGCATGAGGATACCCAAAAAAGCAAGTAATATACACTGCCCTCCAAATGGTCTCAACTATTTCAATATTAAAAAGGCACTCCTGTATTAATGATATAAATCATAAACATAACATCTAGAATCAACCAAGTCTAAAACTATTTGGTACAAAAAGCACTGACTAGCAAGTATGTTCTACAATCTAGTGTTACATTCTCTATCAGAAAACCAAGTGCTAACCAGAAAACCAAAATTACACTGTATTCTGAAGATAGCTTCTTTATTTTACAACTAACACACCATAAATGTGAAAAAATATGGCTAAAAGACCCTGAGGTAGTTCATACATAAGTTTTTGTGAGTATACTACGAATTGTAGGAGACCACATGTAACACAACTATTTTTGTTCAGAGAACTAGATAGAATTGTAGATTTGAAACTTCAACAAATTCAAAACTCAATCTTAGTTCTTCCATATGACAACATCTTTACAGCATAAAACAAAGTTAATTTTTATTAATATCCTAGATAAATCAAACATCAGAATCAATAAAATGTATATTGAAGATAAAACGTGGAAGAGGATTCTAATTTTTAAAATTATTAGTACCATAATGAAAAGTAAATAAATTATGGGAACACAACTCAAAATGTGTTCATAAACACAGAATTTTTAGTTTGCTTTTTAATCGGAAGTAACATCATTAAATCCTTTTTCAGCTGCTAAAAGAAAGATAACATAATGCAGTGAAAGTAGCTCCTAACACTGAGAAATGAACAGAAGGGCAGAATTTAATAAGCTAAAATTCAACCACAACAATCATAACAATAATTTTAAGCATTGGATTAACAGAACCTGAAAAAAAAATATATACTTTTGAAATCCATTAGTGAATGATATGACCCTTAGCGAACACTAGAATGGAAAACATTAATAAAAACAATAGGAAAATAAGCATTGGATTTACAGAAAGGCTAGTGTTCCCATATGCCAAAAATCCATCATCACTAAATAAAATGCATTTACAAAACCTGAGAAAGGATATATACTTTTACAAGTGGACCTAGCTTCATTCAAGTTTTTAATTAGTTTAATTGTTATAATAGGCTACCAATTATTAAAAATGTGCAATAATAATAAGGAGAATATGGAGGATTAATGGGAGCTTCTGCTTACCTGATTAGCAACAATCGCTGGAAACGATGGACGACAGACTTGGTTATGGCAATGATCACAGGAAATGGTGAGTGACTATACAAAAGTAATAAGGAGATCCAGGAGTGAATGAAGGTCACTAGAATCACTACAAAATCCAAAGTTATCGATACATACGAGTAGAAAAAACCAACCAACTAATCATTGGGGATTGAAGGGAGGTTTATTGGACACGATGGAACACTTGAACCGAATCACTATCGACGGAGTTGATTTGCTTGCCTGAGACCCAACGAAGCCAATAAACGGCTGAAACAGATGAGTTTGGGATTCTGCCGATTGGAAAGGATTCTCTCAACTTCATCAAAAGGTTGAAAAAAAATTAACAAAATATCTTTCAAACATCTGTTGAGGAAGATGGTGATGAGGGACTTATAGACTTGAGGAAGATGGCGACCGTGGCGTTCGTAGTGGTGTTGACTGTTGAGGAAGATGGTGATGAGTCCATCGACAGTGTTGTTCGACGGCGGTGGCGTTCATAGTCGACGAACGGAGAAACCCCCAAAATCGCAGAGTCGATAGATCAAGAATGGAGATGGAGTTAGGGCATGAGAGCAAATCGTTTTTTTGGGTTAAGGTTAGGGCAAATTGTTTTTTGGTTTTACCCTTTTAACTTATGGTCAAATGATGGTTTAACCCTTTTAACTTATGGTTGAACCATGGTCTAGGCTAAGTTTATATATGCTATAAGTATGTTTTCGATTCGGATCTTTTTCGGATCGGATACATGTATATCTGAATTCGAATCCGAAATTCTAGATCAGTATCCAAACCATGGATCTAAATCCTATATCCGAATTCGGTAATTTTGGATCAGATTCGGGTCGGATTTGGATATATATCCGACCCATTGCCAACTTATACTCTAGTCATATGGCCATTACATGTCATATGGAAAGAAGGCCATTCTTGAGTAACAGTTTCCAGCCTCCATTTTGCTTTTGCAAGGACCATTATATGTCATATGGAAAGAGGCCATTCTTGAGTAACAGTTTCTGCACTATCAAATAAGAAATGCAAGACCAAGGTAGATCCCACAACCCAATTTATATACCCTACTACACCATTGGAACAAATAATCAAAATAACCTTCACAGTAACATCAAATTGTAGTCCCAATAGTAGTCCTCGAGTACCCATCCAACTTAGAAGTCACTTCATTATTTAGGAAATACAAATCCCTAAAGCAGAAAATGAAATCAGAAAAGAAATGGTAAAAAAAAAACCCAAACGAAACAACAAAACTAAATGAGAGATAGGCCCCTGAAATTTTCAGGAAATTCCATTAAAACAGTATAAGATAAAAGTATCACAACAAATCCAACTAAGAAAAAGGTTCTCAATTTGTCCATCAACAGGTTTTCTCAGCATTTTCCCACTATCCAAGTGATCCTAGAACATTTAACATTTCGAAAAGGATCCATTTTCCACCAATTTGCTGAAACTTGAAAGCATTTTACTAGGCAATACTGATTGAGTTATACAATTTGCTTGAAGATTAATTTGCACTAACAACTAATGTAGGTACTTATGATTTTGATACAATGAGAGACCTTTTTGGGAATCCAATGCCAACTATGAATCCATGTTAGCAGAACCCAGTAGCATGATGGAGATAAAATAAGAAAGAAATAGAGAACACTTGAATCGACATCCCATGTCATGTAGAAATAATATCATTGTATAAATTAAGATCAAGAACTTGAAGACTCCATCAACATTAAAAATTAACATAAAAAAGTCAGGAATTATAGAAACTGAAATGGGGGCAAAGATATACGATTCTTCAGTACCCAACATTTGTTTCACCCCCTTCAACTAATTAACACAAACCAAACAAACAAAAACAGAATAGAAAAAAAAATTCGAAACTCCATCTGGGAAGAAGAAGAGAACTTACATGGAACCGGCTGAATCGGAAGTTTGAGAGTTGAGATGGGCTTCGCATCGTTAGATGTAGAAAGATTAAGATTGCGAGAGATTTGGATGCCACTCAACGCAACACATGTTTGACAGAACCATAAACCAAATGAAAACAAGACCAGCTAAATCGCAGAGACAATCCTCATTTGAGTACACTAAGGAAAGAAGTAAAATTAAAAAAGAAAAAGAAAACAGTATTCGTTCAATCAAAATCATAAAATAAATATCACCAAATGCCCACCAAAACCTAAACCCTACAAGACGCAGTACCAAGAATAAACACTACACGAAATGCCCAAAAATAGAAAGAGATATAGCGATTTACCCCTCTCCAATGCAAGATATTAACACAAATAGATGGGTTTTTTCTAGTGTCAACCTAGAGTTGAAATTCTTTCTTCAATCAATCAACAACAGCACAATCAGGGTTGACAATAGCAGATTGCAAAAATGATTGAGTTCTCAACAGAACAAAGGGTCGATAATGGTAGATTGGAGTGCCGATAATAGCAGATTGGATTGCTGCAGAATCGACAACGGCAGACTTGAGTGCTAATTAACAGGATCATCAATGGCAGATTAGAGTACTAATTGAGTTCTGCAATAGCGTAACCACGGTTGACAATGGCAGAATGGAGTGCTTCTTCAAAGTAACTAATGGGTGCGTAGAGCCCTGATTAGGGCTTGATCTTGTGTTGTTAGATGCAAGCAAACATGAAGATGCGTGGGAGAGGGAGAATGCTTTGGGCGCGAAAGAAAAAAAGGTTAAAACTTAAAAGAAACCTAAATGCAGAGTGCCGTCGTGCAAATAGAAAATGCGACTAACAATCTGTGGCGAATGTCGTGGGCCCGCCGCAATTTGGTCTTTTTCACGACCACTTTGTCATTTGTCGCAAAATATTTGATGCAAAAAGGCTCTTTTTTTGTAGTGAAAGTTAAGCGAGGGAGAAAGAAAGAGAGAGGAAAGAAAGAGAGAAGAGAGAGATGGGGGGTTGTCACTCAAATAGAGTTTGAGAAGAATCACTGAAGAGAGAGAACTCGCCTTTATATAGGGTCCTTTTTTGTAAATTTAAAATAAGTTTAGACATCTTTGATATTTGAAAACTTTAAAGTTAAAAGAGGTTTTAAATTACACTTTCACCTCTCTTTAAAAACTCTTGATATTTTAGAACATGAGGGGTTAATATGTTATATTAAAAAGTTTTTATAATTCCTCAAATACATCTTATAATATGATTGTGTTACATATTCTTGCATGTTTAGGCTCATTAAAACGTTTTCTTTTTCATAGCAAATTTTTTTTAGTTCAATGGATTTGTAGACACCCCAAATTGCACTGCCCAATGAGAAAATAATAAAAATATGTAATTAGAGCTAAAACAGGTCAAAAAAGCATAAAAATTGAATAAGCAAGATTTGCCCGTATTTCCTTCACGGGCCGGTCGCGCCCGAAATTAATCTACGGTTAGGCACGCCTGTAGTACCAATACGGTCACCGTTGGACCGTAAATCATTTACGGGCATTAAAGACACGTGCGAGTTTTATCCTTTTCTCGATTTCCGAGCTTTATTTGAAGTCCAATATATCTTTAAAACAAGCGAATTAAGTGTTTTATTCGTTGAAGCTACCTTGGTTGGCTATGGATGGGCATTATCTCTGTATTTCACTCTATCCTAAAGACCAGGCTATATCTTTCTGGACCAACCATGCCCCTGGTTGTGTCTATAAATAGAGGCTCATTCCTCTAGCTAAGGGCCACGAAATTTTGAAGAATCAAAAGCTCCAAGAGAAGGAAAGGAATCCCTGCTGCTCTACCTGCTCAATCCAGGTAAGTCCCCTATCCCTTTTTATTTTCTGTCTTCAATTCTAGATGTAATAGGATCATCTCTATTGCTGTAGAATAAGGCCATATCTGTTTTTTGTATCCCTAAACTTGTCTCCAAGTACCTCAAGGGTCTCTCTAGCCGTAAAACGTGAAGAGAGAACTAGGGGAAAGGGGAACAGGTGGATCCCTAGAATAGAACCCCATATCTGTTTTTTCTTTTCATAGAATAAGGCCTGTGATTGTGTTTGTGTAACCAAACCTATCTTTAAGTACCTCAAGAGTCTCTCTAGCCGTAAAACGTGAAGAGAGAACTAGGGGAAAAGGGAACAGGTGGATCCGTAGGGTAGACCCCCATGTGCTCTAATTTGTGAGATGTGGCTGTTTTAAATATCCTGATCATGTTTTAATGCTTTTTATGATATATTTGAATGAATAACATGAATCTATGATGTTTATAGCATGAGATCCCATCTTTTTCCAAAATTTGGATTTTCACCACTTTTACACCTACATCACTGTTTTCGTGAATTTTGTGAGTTTAGGCTAGGATCTTGGATTTATCATGATCAATATGGTAGATCTGAATCCAGAAGCCTGAAAATAACTTCTAGGGTTTCATGATATGGTTTTTGAATCGTTTCTCCTTTTTGAGAGAAGACCCTACGGTCTCAATTCTCCCCTTTTGATGTTCTTCATCAATGTGGGTATTTTTGGTTTTTATTTTCTGATTTAATGTGAAATTTGGGCTTTATCTATATCCTGGACTGTTCAAGTTCAATTTTGAAATATTTTATAAAAATCATATTTTTCTAGATTTCTAGAATTTAGCTTGAAGCCAGATTTTTGGATTTTTCACTTTAAATTGATTTTATTTGATTTTATCTCAAATTTGTTTTGATCATGAAACCCTAGGAATGGTATGATCATGTTTGATAGTTCTGGATCAATCAGACTATTCATATGAAAAAACCATATATTTTTGCCTTTTTTGTGATTTTTGTGATTTTTATAGCAAGCTTTTTCCTTTATTTTTAAACATGAACAATACCTGGCAACCACTTTATGTGGATGAATAGGGGTACCTAACACCTTCCCCTGTTCATAACTTAATCCCCTTACCCATCTCTGGTTGTTTTTTTAGGAGGGATATTTTGCCCTAAAATTTGCCTTTTGTGCTTATTTGATATTTTGGTGTCCATTCACACCTAAATTGAATGGTGGCGACTCTTTGTTTTATATAATCCCGTGTGATGATTGAGGAAATCATTAGATTGATTTTTTCCCATGTCTCACAGTTGTATAGCTAGCAATGCATATTTGTTGATTTTGAAAACTTGAATCATTTTTTTTTATCAATTATTACCAAACAGGTTTCTTGTCATCTGTTTTCAAAAACCCAAAAAACAATGATTGTTATCAAACAGGTTTCTTGTCACTTGTTTTTAAAAACCCAAAAACAGTTGGAACTGTTTTTAAAAAAAACGTTACCAAACGGCCTCTTAAGTCAAGGCGCAATGCATTACAATTGTTGTTGTTTTGGTGGTCTGGCTATATGGGCGATAGACCACACCACCCCATGAGGACATCTGGATAGAAGCCCAAACTTAATTATGGGTGCCCGGGAGTGTTTGAAGGAGGACATGTACCCGGGTATCAAAATTCTGAAACAACATCTTGGGACCTAACAGCTAAAATTAAATGGCAAATTACGATACACTTTAACCTTACAATCCTTAAACTTTTAATAAAACAACTGGCGGCACGTGTAAGCAAATGAAAAAGGGAAAATTGGGTTTTAGTGATGCTTTTTCAAAATAATTCAGGTTCAGTCAGCCAATTCTTGAAAATTTAAAATTAGTGATATTTTTTCAAATAATTGGGATTCAGTGTCATTTTACTATTCATGAAGAATTTATTCCGACATTGCCCTCAAAAGACTTTGAAAATCTTTTCACTCATTTAAGTAAAGTGAGGTTTGCAAATTTTTTATGGTATTTTTGGAAGAAATTTTTCATCAATAGTAAAATAACACTGAATCCTAATTATTTGAAAAAAGTATTATTAATCCTTAATTTTCAAGAATTGGTCAACTAAATCTGAATTATTTTGAAAAGTATAACTAAAGACCAATTTCCCCTAAATAAGAGACATTGGCAATTGGTTAGGATATCACGGGGTTTAAATTTTAAATATATCAACGCATAATTTTGGAAATTAAGTAAAAGGTGTTATGTATGCGCCTTTGTATTCAGTTTAAAAACCAGAGAGTAACTTGGAATACTCGCCTAACTTACTCAGACAAGGTAAGTTGCAAGTTTACTCGCCATAAAAACTAGGTAGTTCCATAGAGTAAATCCCAAAATATAAATGAGCTTCTCCCCAATTAACCAGGTTAATTTTAGATAAAAACTCATTAAATTAAAATATATTTTTCACTAAATCTTTTGAAATATTAATTTGTTTATATAATAACAAGGCTGATAACTCGGCCTAGTTATCCAAAATTACTCGAACAGGTGAGCTTCCAAGTTTTCAACCCAATCTGGGGTTTTAAACACATGGTTTTACCCTACACTCAGCCCCAACATCACTGGTTCTGGTGTATATGTGCCTTGCACAAATTTTGGAAATTAAATAAAAAGTGTTATTTATGTGACCTTTTTTTAGATGCGATCGAGTATTTTTGAAATTTGGGTAGTTATTGTTTTTGTACTCAAATTAGGTTTTTTGGTTGTGGATGTAAGATTGTAATTTCCATCAAGAGAGGGTTTTGTATCGTGTGACCTTATTTTATCATATCTAGTGAAGGAACTCCATAATATGTGGACATAGGCATCTTTGCCAAATGATATAAATCTTATTTATTTAGCTACTTTAATTTTTTGTTGCTTAGTTTGCTGTTTTTTTTTTCCAACTAATTATAGGCAAAGAGATCAACCTATAAATATGTATACTGCAACAATATAAGATATTTTTTAAGAAAAAGTAATAATTCTCTTTTTGAAACGTTCCAATTGTAAAGAGTATATATATACCATGAACTAAATTTCAATTACTTAAAGGTGTTTTGGTCATGTAAAGTAGAAACTTAGGGATGTGCCTCTTAGAAGGTGTGAGATTATATGTATATTTAAAGGCCTAAGCGAGCAAAAGGGAGACATAAAAAGGACATGGATAGGGTCTACAAAACAAGATTTACAAAAAATATAAATTAATTGAAAATAAAACAAGATTTATAAAAAAATAAATTAACTGAAAATATGATTTGATTGTATTGCAGAATGGAGCAACAAGATTTGGGTCGCTAACCCACTTTGGTTGTAACTGCATATGATGATGATGATGAACTTGATTTCAAATGGATCACTTAGGACATATTATATATCATAAATAACGTTGTTCATGAAAAATGCTAAAAATACAATGGAATATTTTAAATGCTGAAGAAATGTAGGTTTCCAAAATTCTATACATGGGATTGTTCAATCTATATAATCACATTATTTGTTGACCTGCATTCCAACTTACATTGACAAGTATTTGCATTTGAAAGGTGGAAATGGAAGCAAATCAAATATTGTGATCATCATCACTGTATCAACGCTTGTAGCCATTATATTATTGGGTTTTTCTGTTTACGGTCTTTGGTGAAGGATCACTTGGCAGAAAAGTGAGAACTTAAGATTATTACATTCTCAATAGCTTTTAAAATTTTCCTTTTCCTTTCTCCTTTTTTTATCCGATTCAACACTCCACAATAAAATATATTGTCGATCTGTCTTCCAGGAAAGAAAGATAACAGCCAAGAAGTGCAACTATATGAGTTTGGGATTGGAATTAATACTGAACTTCCACGTGGAAATTTTCAAAGTGAGGTGTCGAGAGGATCTCAAGAATTTCCATCCGTTCCTTTAAGTATTTTACGACTCGCTACAGAAAATTTCTCTGATGAGAATAAGCTCGGAGAAGGTGGTTTTGGCCCAGTATATAAGGTAATAAAAAGTTGTCCCGACTTAAGAATAAGAATGACCGCTCAACCAGAACTCACCTTTTGTTCATTTCTTCTTTATGTTGTTGGATTGAAACCTATATTCAGGGCGTACTACCTGATGGAAAAGAAATAGCAGTGAAGAGGCTGTCAAGAAGTTCGGCCCAAGGAATAGAAGAGTTCAAGAACGAAGTCATATTAATCATCAAACTTCAACATAAAAATCTTGTGAGACTGTTAGGATGCTTCCTAGAGGGAAATGAGATGATGCTCGTTTATGAATACATGCCTAACGCCAGTCTTGACATCTTCCTCTTTGGTTAATTTGGCTCCTTCACTTTATATTGATTTACATTTGAATTTAAAATAGTCTACAAAATTACATCAGCATCTAATGCATTCTTGTTTTCTTTAATGTCAGAAGATCGGGCGCGATGAGCACAATTAGACTGGAAGAGACGCCTTAGCATTATAGGTGGAATTGCAAGAGGCCTCATGTACCTACATGAGGATTCCCGTCTCAGAATTATTCATAGGGACCTCAAGCCTAGCAATGTGCTTCTAGACAATGAGATGAATCCAAAAATTTTTGACTTTGGAATGGCGAGGATTTTTGCAAAAAAACAAATTCAAGCTAATACAAATAGGGTTGTTGGAACATGGTAAGCAAAGAATATGCCCTTCAAATAAATGAAAAAAAAATTTCCAACTAAAGAGTATGTGCATGAACACATGTACTCATATACATCCAATGCGCGCAGTTCTATGATTACAGTTGAAAATTTCTTTGCACCCTTGAAAGATACGTGAATGCATGATTATCCCTTCAGGACAAAGGCAAAGAGCAATCTGTTTGCACTTCAATTGTACTTGATAAAAGTCAATCCATGATAAACGTTAATACTAGAAAGACTTCAGCCTTTTTTTTTTCTCTTCTGACTCTTACATTAAATTTTGCTGCTTACAGTGGGTACATGGCTCCAGAGTACACTATGGAAGGACTATTTTATGTGAAGTTAGACGTCTTTAGCTTTGGGGTTATATTGCTTGAGATCATTAGCGGGAGAAAGAACAGTGGCTTCTATCTTTCAGAGCATGGTTGAAGCCTCTTGCTTCACGTAGGTTTCTTTAACTTACAATTCTCATTCCTTTGGTGATGAAACTTTAAAGTAGTTCTAACTTCATTATGTGTGAAATTGTATGCATGGAGTCTTTGGTGCGAAGGAACATGCCTAGAGTTGATGGATCCATTATCAGAGAAATCATGTGAGACCAATGAAGTGTTGAAATGCATCCACATTGGACTATTGTGTGTTCAAGAGGATGCAGAAGACAGACCCACCATGTCCACAGTTGTGGTTATGTTAGCAAGCGACACTATCACTCTTCCCCAGCCTACACAGCCTACATTCTCTATTGGCCGAGTTGGGGCACAAAAGAGGCAACCCTTGGATATTCCTATGAATTGCTCCATCAATGAGGTAACCCTATCCAATTTCGAACCACGATAAGCGAGTGACCTCTAATCCACAGTGAGGATCTTAACGATGAGGAGGTGGCTGATTTATCATACCATGAGTGAAAGAGAGAGATAGTTAAGAAGGTCAATTGCCAGTCTCCAGGCTTTTTGCAACACCACAACTGCCTCAGCTCCCACCACCACCAACCATTGCTAACCACCACCCACCACCACCACTCCTAGCCACCACCATCATCATCCGTCAACACCACCACCCACTGCCTCTCGCCACCACCACCCCAACCCATCATCTTACTAAAATATATTTTTATTTTCTTCTCATTTCTCATCTCATCCAAACATCTGAAAAGGAAAGAAAATCAGTATTTTTCTTTTCTTTTCCTTTTTAGCTTTCTTTTCTTTTCTTCTCAAATCCAAGGCTCCAAATACAGCTTTATATTTCGTTATAAGCACAAACATTGTTGTTCTATAGAATATTATTACACAATTAATAAAAGTGTTGCAGAAAAATACCATTGATTTAGAAGAAGGGAAAATTTCGAATACGGGTGTCTTTTGAAAAGTAAATACAAAAACATCCGTTGAAAATTCTTTCCTACCGAAGCATGCAAGTTTTGAAAACTATTTACCAAGTGGTCCAAAAGAACTGTAGCAGATTTCGCATACCCCATTTTGCCCTTCCCTCTTCGTTCGAAAAAAGCCAAGCCCTGTCGTTCTCAAAGAACGATTAAGCGCGAAAACGTTTGGAACTTTGAAGGCTTCCCTGAGCGACGGCGAGCCATCATCCCAGCGTGAGAATCGACCATTGGCGCTTGCGATTGAGAAGGTTTGAAAGCCATTCTAACCCCTCTCATCTCTACCATCTCACGGATTCATCTGGTTCGTTTGGGGCTTGCTTCTGTCGAGCGAAAAGAAAATGGCCGTGGAGGGTTTCAATCTAGAGGGTTGTCGCAGCACATTGATTTCGTGGAGGAATCACTGCAAGGTATGAACCGAACCGATTTGCCCTAAGCATAATCTTGTGTGAATCGTTTTTCTCCTAATCCGTGAGTGATGGATGTATTTGGGTTTCCTACACCATGTGAAAGTGACGAAGAACATTGTGGATTACATTCATTGGAATCGCCTGAAGCTCATTGGTTTAATTGATCGATGTGTTCAATAGAAGGCGATTAATCGAACAATGAACACATTGTTCATCCAATAAATCGATTACAAGTCGATTAATCTATTAATGAACTTATTTGGTGTGTTTACATTCATTGGAATCGCCTGAAGCTCATCGGTTTAATTGATCGATGTGTTCAACAGAAGGCAATTAATCGAACAATGAACACATTGTTCATCCAATAAATCGAGTACACGTCGATTAATCGATTAATGAACTTATTGTTCAATGTCATTTGGTGTGTTTAGTTTAAAGATGTTTGTGGGTAGCATGTTGACTCTTAATGGGTAATAGAGATGATGTCGAAGTTTAAAAAAAAAATTAAATACATTTGTTTAAAATTTATGAGTTAGAAGGCATAACAAGGCCACTTTAGTTGACAAAAGCCTAGAAATTGGAAATATTAAAGTATATGTCATTTAAGAGAAATATAATTGTAGGGTTATTTAACAAATATCATGGCTAGGTAATTTAGGCTTTATCTAACAATGAAATGGTCAAGTTGGTCATTGTAAAATAAGATTGTAATAGTTCCATTAATGGGTTAATTAACCTATTGTTCAATGTTATTTGGTGTGTTGTTCATAATTATGAAATATTTATAAAAAGTTTAAGTGCTTTGAATTGTTAACTCGACACGGCTATTTTATCTATTATTAGTGCGATGTGGTGCTCTATTCTGAATATTGAGGAAAACAAATTTTTGAAATTGGTGAATGAAATGTAGATAAGCCTTAAGGAAGACGGAGTTATCCAACACACATATGGCAAGTGGAGGAAATGACAGATTGCCTGGCAATCTATCTCAGGTGGGAGAAAGCACAAAGTTGTGAGGTGGTTAACTAGTATTCTATATTCACACTTGAATCTAATTTTAACACTTGATTATTGATACAGATATTAGAGGAACAAATGGACCGGATGGCAGCTGCTGCTCAAGAGATGCAGCGTCATTGCACGGAATTGAAGTTGTACCTCCAGAGACGCGGAGACACAGCAACCCATGGTGAACAGCCGGATTCAGCCCATGATTGGTGTTCATCCCATGAGTTGAGACGATCACCATCACCGGTTGAAGCCGTTGCTGATGAGCAAGGGTCACCAGTGCAAGTTGCTGAGGAGATTGCGTCACCAAAACCGAAGGTTGTTTCTTCAAGTAAATTCAAGCGAATGATTAAAAAACCCAAAAATTTGTGTTCTCCGTTCGTTGTCCAACACAAATTCCCTCCGTTGAAGCCTGATGAAAAGCGGGTTGTCGAATATGTAAATGAATTGCATCCAACAAAGTAAGTAATTCTTTATATATATTGTTTCTGAGAGAACATGAAGTTAATGTGTGGAGATGCTTATATTTGTGTGCCAGATCGACGGAAAACACAATTAGTTTTCCCTCGATGTAGTGTTTCGATTGTGACATGAATTTCTTATTATTGTGTAGCTTGGTTGTTGTGGATTACATTGGAATGCATGTTACAGTGGAAGAGATGCTTTGCTTGGCAGATGGATGTTGGGTCGGCAGCATGGTATGTTAGTTTTATCTCGTTTTATAGCTAGTTAATTCCACAATCATATTAACGGTTATATCTATTATGTATTATGTAATATAGGTAATAGCAGCATATGCTATTTGCCTTATCAACCGACAAGGTTTATATTCATCAGGAGTCAAAAAGCATTATTGTTCTCCCATTGTCACTGTAAGCATATTTGACTATTCTAGCTTGCTTTAAATTTGTGTAATAAGGTATGCACATGCATTTCTAATTATATTGTAAATCATAGGATATAATCATAAACGGCAAAGAGGAGATTGATACGATGTATAAGAAGTACTTCTCTCTGAAAACAATTGGGTTTCTCCTCCGTGAATGTGAAATGGTAAATTAAGTATGTTTTTTTATGGAAATAAAAAACATGTTGTCTTATAATGTTCTTCTCTCAGTAATTTTTGCAAGTTCTTCCAATCACATGTTTAGATTGGGCTTCTCCTCCTAACTTGTGATGTAGGTATGATTGTGGTGTTTTTGTGTTGAAGTTTATGGAGTTTTGGGATGGGCATGTGCTAAACCCTCAATTTGGACAGGCATGCTATCTTTTTCCAGAACTTAATTACATCATATGCATTTATTATCTTATAGATGATTGTTCGATGCTAAGTTAATATCATTACTTGTTATGAAGCAGGATAATATCCCGTACTTTAGGAAGAAGGTGATGGCGGATTTGGTGTTGGATCCAACTAACAGGTTAAAGGATAAGGTGTTGCATCGTCAGATTGGGTGATGCTTGGAGAAGACACTTCCATGTTTGGGGTTGTATAGTGTTTTTTATTCATAGGAACATAAAGTACTTTACAATATGCATAGGAATATCAAATTCTTTTTTATGTTTTGGTTTTTTTCATTTTTGGGAGTGATGTGAACTTCATGTACTTAGAAAGTTTTGGTGTTTATATATGTCTTGTTCAACGTGCATTTACAGTTCAAAGCATGCTGTAGCAACTAATGAAGGCATTGTATTAATCGCTGAAAAAACGATTAACCTGTTATTATTTTGATTAAGCGCATGACCAATATTGATCAATCGATAACAAGTCCGATTAACCGTAGGTTCATCGATCGAAATGCTCCAGATGACGATTAGCGTGTATCACAAAGTTCCGATTAATCTAATAATATTATGATCAATCGTAATTAAATCGATTAATCGGTCACTCATAAACCCTAGAAACCCCAGAAAATGGTCACTCTGTATTTCGTATCGGCAATTTCGCGATTCATCTGTTGGACTTTGAATCGATTAATCGTAATTGCGCTCAATCGTAATTAATGCTTCGATTAATCGGTAGTTAATCCTGCATAAACCCCTGGAAAAAGGTTACGCTGTATTTCGTATCGGCAATTTCGCGATTCATCTGATTTACTTTGATTAATCGTTAATCATTTCGATTAATCGTAAATATGTACATGCAGTGGCGAAATTGGATAATCGTCGTTAATCGATTAGTCGAGGGTTAATCCTGCATGGTGAGGAGACTGAAGGGCGCGCTCTGTTTCTTAAATCTATAATTTACCGATTGATCGATATTTCAACGATCAATCGAGATTAGTGTCCGATGAATCGAATTTCTACTTTTTGAGTTGCGATCCTTAATCATGCAAATTCCGATTAATGTTCCGATAAATCGATGTATATTCCGATCCATCGATGTCTTAATCTTAAACATTTCAAATGGACAAATGTCCAACTAAAATTAAAGACACCAACATAACAAAAGATCCATTTGATAGCGCACAAATATTCCCATTTAAACATACCACATTATATTGCTTACATGCGGGGGAACATAAAAAGACGTCATAAAGCTATCAAAGTTTAAAAAGTCAAGTTAACCGATTAAACAAGTGAAGATAACCAAAAAAACATCTCCCACATCTTCACTGACATGAACTACACAGCCTCCTCTGCTGCTGCACCTGCACCTGCATCATCGTCTGCATCGGACTCTGGCAAAGGTGGTAGCAATGGCTCCTGTTGACTCTGGCAGGTATAAATGTGGCTCACCACCCGCAACACCCGCTTCACTAGTCGCTTCAACCCTCCAAGCTCCTGTCTGACCTCTTCCTTGAAAACTGCAAATTCGTTAGCTTGTGGTTGTGAAGTCGACACTTCTCCATGCAGATGACCGGGGCCTCGACGCCTGCTGCGGTGTGCACGTTGCGGATCTGGTACGGATGATGTAGAAGGCATGGATGATGTTGATGGTAGCTGGGGCCCCTCTGGTGCTGCACCTGCCTCATGCTCCTGCTGAGAGCTTGATGATCTCCCGGTGTCCGTACGCTAATGAGGCAACGGATCTAAATACATGAGTTGGATGTTGGTCCTGGAGAGAGGGATTGAACGGACAGTAGAGTCAACCGGACCTTGGAGACCATGTTGTTTGGCAAGTTGGGTCATCAGATAAGCGAAAGGAAGAGCTCTAGGATTGGATGTTGCTTTACTTCTAGTGGCAGAGAGGAGAAACTGGCAAATGTGCTTGCAAATCAACGTTGGCAGACACATTCGAATGCCCTGAACAACCCGATACAGGAGCATCACCATGGCAGGAGTCATGTCATACTTATTACCACGCCTCGGGTACACATTAAATGTGAAGATGTGGTGGAGAAACCTATACTTTGGCATCATACTACTAGCAGTAAGGGCGGCTCTGTGCCACTCGGCGTCCTTCCCACAGAGGCAACGCGTTGCCTCCTCAAGGTCCGACTGGAGGGGGGGGGGGGATCAAATGTGCGCACTTCATTATGCGGGATGTGCATCAATTCACTGATGCGGTCAGCGGTGACATAGACAGCCTGACCATTTATATCAACTACAAATGCAGGATCTGGTTCATTGGGAAGAGTTGTAACTCGTGCATTCCCATAGAGACGACACACGACCGACATGTTTGCATCACCACCCCAGTCCAAAATACCCTCCCATCCTATTTGCTTAAGAAGTGGTTCCAAACCATATTTCGAAATTTGGTCTTTGAGCACGGCTTTCTCAACGACCAATGACCTTTGGACGCGTACCCCATGCCCCCCAAGGGCAGCGGATGGTGCGTGTTCTGGAGACAACGAAGGCGAACTCGTAGCCCCGGCTACAGCCTGCTCAATATCGTCTGGGTCATAGTCTGACCCGGACGGAGGGAGATCATGAGGGGGAGGAGATGGGGTAGGCGTCCTTGCCTTCTTAGCCTTACGACCTAAGGTTTTTCGTTTGGGCATGATGCCTTTAAAGCAAAGACGTCAAGGCACGGACGAGAACAACAATGGAAGACACAAGGCAATGAACAGACAAAATCATCCAAGCATTCAAGAACGCGCAACACAAATGAGAGAGGCGCACGAAAGAAGATCAAAACCCCAAAAAACAAACGAAACAAACAACAAACAATGTACACGAATGGTTAGTTCATTGGAAATGGAATGGAGCAAGAAGTTGTAAAATCTTAGCATCACTTACCAGAAGAACTTCCACGATTGACGCTATCTCCCAAGAAGAAGTCGACGCAAAAAACCCTAGGGACGGTGGAGAAGATGATGAGAAATGAGGAATGACAAATGAGAAGATGATGAGACTGGTACGCGCATCGAAAATATGTAAGAGAGTTAATCGCAAGGGTCACGTCAGTTGGAAGATGGGATCCCCTGGAAGATATGCGCGTGAAACGAAGTGTCGCTTGGTTTCGTCAATTTCGATTAATCGACAAAAACCCATGATTAATCGGTTGTTTAAGTGACAAAACGATAATTGTACGGGTATAATCGACTATCTTACGATCAACCTCGTAATAAACGATTAGTCGATAAGTTGCCGATCATTGAATTTCAAACGCCCGACGTAGTTAATCGTCATCGTTACGATTAATCAATATATGAGCGATCACGTTCATGGGTCATTCTCTCTTCTCCGATTTATCGAACATTTTGCGAGCAATCGTATCGGAAATGTATCCCACGATGATGGAATTATATCCTTCTTGATTAATCGTAGGATACCATCCATTTCTTCGGGTTGTTCCCACGAACCTCTATAAGTATCCTTCGATTGCTTAAAGAGTGTCCTACGAAGAAATATTTATATCCTCGATGCTAATAAGATATCCCCCAATAACGGCCCGGATATAAGTGTAGTAATCGTGGGATACCATCTGAACTTCGCGAATTGGCCACGATTAGACAATACGTATCCACTGAATAATGCAATTGTATCCCACGAATAAAAAGTGTATCTACCGAATAACGAAATTGTATCCCACGAATCAAAAGTGTATCCACCGAATAATGAATTTGTATCCCACGAATAAAAAGTGTATCCACCGAATACTGAAATTGTATCCCACGAAGGGCAGTAATCGACATTTACTATATCGATTAATCGAAAGTTTCTCCCAAGTGCGCGTCGGATATAAGTGTAGTAATCGTGGGATACCATCTGAACTTCGCGAATTGGCAACGATTAAAAATACGTATCCACTGAATAATGTAATTGTATCCCTCGAATAAAAAGTGTATCCACCGAATAACGAAATTGTATCCCACGAAGGGCAGTAATCGACATTTATTCTATCGATTAATCGAAAGTCGCGTCGGATATAAGTGTAGTAATCGTGGGATACCATCTGAACTTCGCGAATTGGCAACGATTAAAAATACGTATCCACTGAATAATGACATTGTATCCCACGAATTAAAAATGTATCCACCGAATAATGAAATTGTATCCCACGAATCAAAAGTGTATCCACCGAATAATGAATTTGTATCCCACGAATAAAAACTGTATCCACCGAATAATGAAATTGTATCCCACGAATAAAAAGTGTATCCACCGAATAATGAAATTGTATCCCACGAATCAAAAGTGTATCCACCGAATAATGCAATTGTATCCCATGAACGGTTAATCGCTTTTTAAATCTTCGATGAAGATCCCAATTCGATACGAATAAAATTCGTCGATTAATCGGAAGTGTCCACAAGAAACGCCAATGCTGGGTACCAATCGATGATTACCGACTAATCGTAAGTAATATCCGACTAACCATTATATATACATTCATCGATAACTGGCGATTCAAATTACAGACTGTCGTTTTCTGAGGCAAAATTGCAGGATTAATATTCGATTAATCGAAAGTGCTGCTGAAAAACTGGGCTATTAGCTATCCATGCTAACCGATTAATCGTAACGGATGCTCGACTAACAATTAATGTTTGATGCATCGACGAAGTGCCGACTCAAGGTACAGAGTGTCGTTTTTGTAAGACAAATTTCAGGACTAAGGTCCGATTAATCGATAATTGCCGACGCACAACTGGGCGCATAGCAACCGATGGTAACCGATTAATCGTAACGAATAACCGACGAATCATGAATTTTTGATTCATCGGACACGTTCCGATTCAAATTCCAGCGTGACGTTTTAATGTCCAACTAATTTCAGGATGAACTTCCGATTAATCGATAATTGCCGACGCACAACTGGGCGCATAGCAACCGATGGTAACCGATTAATCGTAACGAATGACCGACGAATCATGCATTTTTGATTCGTCGGACACGTTCCGATTCAAATTCCAGCGTGACGTTTTCCTGAGACTAATTTCAGGATGAACTTCCGATTAATCGATAATTGCCGACGCACAACTGGGCTCATAGCGGCCGATGGTAACCGAGTAATCGTTTATTAATAACGATTAATCATTTATTTTACGATGCATCTAGATTTTGTCGATGAGCTCTAGAGTTGGTTTTTTTGCTGTGGTGCACCACATCATCAATTGCATAAGATGACTTTGGGTTAATCATAACAAAATGTTAGAGTAACCAGTATTTTGATGAGCAATTTAGTAATTAATGATCGCAAATGTTTAGTCCCTTTGTCAGAGGTCTATGAATTTTGAGTTCATACAACAATGATTCAGGTATTTGAGTGTTAGAATGAGAAAAAATAATATCAATTTATTAATTGTTTTCAATGTACAACCTGGCAAAACACATTGTTAACCATCCATACATCTCTTACTTTTCCATGTTAGCCTCTCCTTTTATCAATTACAGACTCTCACCAATGTAATAACATCTCAGTCACCTATATCTTTATCAGCTATACTATCGCGGCTTCCATATGCATCTCGTACAGCATTGATGGCTGTCCGATATGCATCATTCATTATCTATAACTCTTTCCGCATGTGCACCAGCCGACCAGCCACATCCTGAAAATAGGAGAATGATAGAGTTGGTTGCATTAGAGGGTCAATAATAGGACTATAATTAATGGAAATTGGCGATTAACGGTTAGACGAGGTATGAACTATATCTTACAGGGTCAATAATAGGAAATTCAGAGTTCATATCTTCAGGGGTAACTGGTCCGCTAAGGTGGGTCCCGTCAATGAAAAGTAAGGGTCTACATCCCACTGCAAACCCTCTCAACGAACAAGAGTATGCAATGAACAACTGCTTAAACTTCCCCTCATCACTCGATGTACACCAAGCCACCGTCCCTGGATTGGACTCCATCAAGCATTGACACATCCATGGAATAAGTTTGTACGAGTCCTCCACATTTCCATCCATCTTCCTCTTCACTTTCTCCTTGCTCCTCCAACATTGCTGGTATGTTAAATTCATCGTATGATCATTATGAAAGTCCTTGGAAATTTGTCGTGGCAAGTAATTCGGTGTCTCTTTTACTGTTTTCTCAATAACACCAGCTATCCACTTCGATCTCACAATCGGCTTTATTGAGACTTCATCTTGCGCCGAGTGTTTGTGTGTATTCACAAACTTGTGGACCATCATGCAGTCCGTATGTTTCACACGACTTACGTTAACTTTCCAAGGACAATCGTCGACAGAACATCTGGCAGTGATATATTCTCGACTATTTTTCTTAAACACATAACGGAATCTGTTGCCAATGGCATGCTTGTAGACGGCTTGCCTGAATTCATCACCACTCCTAAAAACCTGACCTTCACCAACAATTTCTGATTGCCACATACTAGACACAAGTGGTGCCCTATTGTGTTCAATACAACTCCCAACAACTGTACTCCCCCGATCAACAAATGTGATCACAACTGGTTCAACCAACGGTTCACTACTTCTTAAACTAGTCGTCCTAGAAAATAAAATAGTTTAAGTATTAAAACACTAGTATGATAACAAACACTACGACTTTGTAAGTCAAAAATGTGATAATCACCTTCTGGAAGACTGAACGCTTTGCACTTGCCCTTCACTGTCAAATAAGTACACATTCGCAGAACGTTCGTTGTGGGTGATAATGTTAACTAACCCCGCTTGATCATTAAGTGGAAGTAAAGCACTCTTATCGTACATAAGAGAGTACTTCATAGACAAACCCACTGAAGATATCCCAAATTTACTACAGACATCACTTACAAATTCATCGTACTGTGTATTACCACTTATATTCAAACCATCTAAACGACCCCCCCTCATATGATACAGACTTATCTTGCTCTATAACTATCTCTCCACCTAGATGCAAGTAGCAAAACAACGACTTCTCCGGGGGTGGTTGAGCCATACTGCACTCCAGACAACATGTTAACAAGGTGAACGAATGCATGATTAATATAAACTACTCAAAATAACAACTTACGCTATCAATTATCTACCCATATAAACCTATATCATGCGCACCTTAATCAACTTCGATAAGGCGGTGAACATGTAAACCCAATTCCATGAAGCTCTAGAAATGTGTTATTTCCAGAGTAATAAATATAATGGCAAATGCAACAAAGTAAAACACCTTATTTTGCTAGGGTGACAATGAGGAAACAGAGAGGAATGCAAACGTTTGACAAAATGAGAAGAAACAATGATTTTTCTAATTTCTTCTAAGCAATAATTCAAGAAGAACTCTAGTCCTTCATATTTGACAATGATGTATATTGCCAAAACACAGAACATTCTCAAAAATTCATCAACACATAGGTAGTAGCTTCCATGAATTTAGGAAATTTCACCACAATTTCATGATCTTCCCTATGCCCAAGATCTTTAGAAATGTCGTCAAACTCTAAGCTCTACACTTGTTTTCCTGCATTTTTTTACTTCTTAATGCATAACTTGCATTGGAATTTTACACCTAGAGATATTTTCCATTTGATCAAATTGCATTCAAATTCTTATGCTACGACATAATTTCCTTGGCTGTTTCTCTTTTTTGAAGAAATGTTATTTCCGGAGTATTAAATATAATGGCAAATGCAGCAAAATTAAACACCTGTCATATAACAATACAGATAAAATAGGCGTGTTGACTCAACCATTCAAGGGACTCAAAATTTTGAAATTTCAAGAGCAATACAAACAGCATATTGAAAATTGAGATGATTGCTCATATTTCGATTAATCGAACTATTGAGCAACCCCATTTCGAAGGCATCGATTCAGAGACTAAAACGAATGTAATCCAAATGCTACCCACAAACATCTTTATACTAAACACAGCATTTACGAAAAACACACCAAATAAGTTCATTAATCGATTAATCGACTTGTAATCGATTTATTGGATGAACAATGTGTTCATTGTTCGATTAATCGCCTTCTGTTGAACACATCGATCAATTAAACCGATGAGCTTCAGGCGATTCCAATGAATGTAAACACACCAAATAAGTTCATTAATCGATTAATCGACGTGTACTCGATTTATTGGATGAACAATGTGTTCATTGTTCGATTAATCGCCTTCTGTTGAACACATCGATCAATTAAACCGATGAGCTTCAGGCGATTCCAATGAATGTAAACACACCAAATAAGTTCATTAATAGATTAATCGACTTGTAATCGATTTATTGGATGAACAATATGTTCATTGTTCGATTAATCGCCTTCTATTGAACACATCGATCAATTAAACCGATGAGCTTCAGGCGATTCCAATGAATGTAATCCACAATGTTCTTCGTCACTTTCACATGGTGTAGGAAACCCAAATACATCCATCACTCACGGATTAGGAGAAAAACGATTCACACAAGATTATGCTTAGGGCAAATCGGTTCGGTTCATACCTTGCAGTGATTCCTCCACGAAATCAATTTGCTGCGACAACCCTCTAGATTGAAACCCTCCACGGCCGTTTTCTTTTCGCTTGACAGAAGCAAGCCCCAAACGAACCAGATGAATCCGTGAGATGGTAGAGATGAGAGGGGTTAGAATGGCTTTCAAACCTTCTCAATCGCAAGCGCCAATGGTCGATTCTCACGCCGGGATGATGGCTCGCCGTCGCTCAGGGAAGCCTTCAAAGTTCCAAACGTTTTCGCGCTTAATCGTTCTTTGAGAACGACAGGGCTTGGCTTTTTTCGAACGAAGAGGGAAGGGCAAAATGGGGTATGCGAAATCTGCTACAGTTCTTTTGGATCACTTGGTAAATAGTTTTCAAAACTTGCATGCTTCGGTAGGAAAGAATTTTCAACGGATGTTTTTGTATTTACTTTTCAAAAGACACCCGTATTCGAAATTTTCCCTTAGAAGAAATTAATGAAAAGAATACAAATAGTGGTTTTGATGCGGCATACTTTTCCATTCCGTTAAAATAATAAAGTATACGTGACATGTGTCATCGTCTTTTGTGTAGTGCAACTTCCGAACCTGCAAAACGAGAAGAAAACGAAAAGTTGATACCTTTATTCTAATTTTGTTGGGTGTCAATGAAGACTTGCAATTAATACTATCGCACAAGGATATGGTTTTGCCGGACAAAACTACAGATACAATAATATTTACATAATGAGCAAATAAAAGTTGGATATTCCGTGGGTATCTTATGGACAAATATTGTTGATACAATTTAGATTTTTCTACCAACTATTAGTCTAAAACTTGCAAACTTTGGACACTTTATGTTTATGTAATTTGATAGTTTTAGGCATAGTCTTAAATTTTATCTGATTTTTAAGATAATTCAAATTTCTTAAAATATTACACTTTGAAAAGTATGTCTAATGTAAATTAAGAATCTTAGCAAATTTCTTTTTCTACTTTCTATGTTTTTGTAAATCAGGGCGATCCATATGAACCGCTATGTATGGGCGGTTTGACAAGAATTGATAGTTTGGTGTACATATACTTGAAATTCCATATCTATTAGGTATGAAAGGGAATGTGCTAGATATGTAGGTCGTCAAATTTACATGGTAAGAGCCTTTTTAGGATTAAAAGCCCAAGAACACAACCGTGTGGGCTTCAGTCCAAAATGGACAATATCTTACCATCATACCATGTGCACTCAGGGCATTACGGTTGCTTTGGATTGTAAGGCTAACGACTTCCAAATTTCCTTCAAATTAGGGCAATTGCAGATCCAAATAGTTTGGTTCGAGTCATCAAATGGCAAGTTTCTATTATAAATTTCTAAATTTCTGACTTACATGAAGTGTAATGCCTTGAAAATAAGGATAACCTTGTCAAGACTATTTTAAGTGAATCTTAATTTGGGTCAAAACAAGTTGACCATAATTAATCAAAATTAGGTAAAGCCTACAGAATCTTCCAATTAATCCGAAATCTCACTGATCCGAATAACTTATCCGAATTTTTCCAAGTTACCATCAAGTTTTCAAACAGTGGTATGATCAGCCATTTGACCATGAAGCGTGTTAAGAGTTTACGGTTCAACGCCATTTAATTCAATGACTTTTAATCAAGAACTCACCATGGATGGGCTTTCCTAACCAACAGACTTCCCGCGGGGTAACGAGAACCTTTCGACACGTACTGCACAAGAAATTACATTGAATTACTGTCTCCTCCCTTTGGTATTAATTACTCCCATCTCGTTCAACTATTTGACATTTTAATATGTTTGATTCCATTAACTCGTTAAGTCTTCACGTACGTGGGGTTTAACAAGTTTTGGTGGATTCCTTCAAACCAAGCCGTCTCCGTTATCTTTCAATGGCTGGTGCCCAGGAGAAAACGCAATCAATATTTTATTACCCAATTCAATATTTTGACTATTTTCCTTTGTCAGCTTTCTCTGCTTCAAGCGAAAAAAGCAAAGCTTGAAATGGTTCTTGCAACCCATCCTCCCTATCAAATCGATCAGATTTCGTAAGTCACACCCAATGGATTGCTCTGGCCTGATCTTCTTCCTCTTTGCCATTTTCCTTCATCCTGGCTTCACCTCTGCACGAAGCACCTTCTCCTGTTCAGATAGAGTTAATTACACTACCGATAGCAGGTACCAAGAAAATCTAAACTTTCTCCTCTCTTCTCTATCCTCTAACGCAACAATCAACAATGACTTTTACAATACCGTGCGTTGTTGGCCAAACCCCCGATAAGGTCTACGGTCTTTACCTTTGTAGAGGAGATGTTACTTTGGATTCCTGCCGCAGCTGCGTTAATACCTCCACTCAGGAGATCATACAACGATGACCAAACCAAGAAGAGGCAATTGTATAGTATGAAGTGCATATCAAAATCTTAGGTAGAAGTTGGCGGGTAAAAGATGACCCTGATAATAGAGCACTGATGGAGAATTGAGAGCTGAATGCCCAATATACTTGTTGTTAGATTGTTTACTATGCTTATGGTTTTTTCTGGTATATTTTTATGCAGGTTTTGGTCTATTTTGTCCACTAAACATGTTGTTAGATTGAAGCGGAATGTGTTTTTTTGGCATATTTCGCTGCAGGTTTTTGGTGTGTATTCTCAAATGGTGCAAGTCAAGGAAGGAGAAGGTTTTGAAGTGCCCCTCGGGCAGTCTTGTAAATATTTTACGCATATACAACACTTTCTTTCTTACTTAAAAAAAAGGGTCGGATTGTCAACCAGCATGATCCTCATTGTACTTTTTTTTAACGGGGAAAACCAATATAATATATATATATATATTATTGAGTTAAGATATTACAAAAACGCGGCTTCCTGCATCATAAGTAATGGGGTAGAGAGAAAGCATCATCCCAGCTCATTGTACACTATCCTAATGCTAGAGATCGATGAAGATGATCTCGTCTTTTAGCTTGCCAGGATTCATCGTCTTGCTCCTCCTGATTTCCTTCCCTAGCCCTGGCAGTTCCCAAATCGACGATGTTCTTTTTTATTGTCCAAACACGAGTGTTTACAACCCTAATAGCACTTTTGCGTCTAACCTCAAGGCCCTCGTATTAAAGTGTGTACAGGCCCAAATCGACCACTAAGTCGAACTATCAACATCTGCTTCCTCGTCATCACAAACTATCACGAGCTCCTGATCTGCACCATTATTTCGAGCTTTCACATGTAAACCACTCAATATTCCATGAAATCTTTCCCCCACTTAAATGCGCACCATTATTTCGAGCTTTCACATGTAAACCACTCAATATTCCATGAAATCTTTCCCCAACTTAAATGCTGAAGAAGTGTATGTTTCCAAAATTCTACTCGTGGGTTTGCTTAATTAGGAAGTATTTTCATGTCAAATTGTTTCCAAAAATGCAGGTCAAATTGTTTGTTAACTTGCATTCCAATTTAAGTCGGGAAATATTTGCATTTAAAAGGTGGAAATGGAATCAAATCAAAGATTGTGATCATCGTCACCGTGTCAATGCTTGCAGCCATTGTATTATTGGGTACTTTTGTTTACGGTTTTCTATGAAGGATCACCTTGAAAAAAGTGAGACCTTGAGATTATTACATTTCAACAGCTTTTAAAATATTTTCTCTCCCTTTTTTATTCAGATTCCACAGTCTACAATCATATATATTGTCAATCTATCTTCTAGGAAAGAAAGAAAACAGCCAAGAAGTGCAAATACACAAGTTTGGGACTGGAACTAATACTAACTTCAACAAGAAAATTTTCAAAAGTGTGGAATCCAGAGATTCTAAGGAGTTTCCATTAGCTCCTTTTAAGTATTTTACGGCTCGCTACAAAGAATTTCTTTGATGAGAATAAGCTCGGAGAAGGCGGCATATCTCTGACCGACCCTTGTAGGCATATGTTGCAATCAAGTTGAGACATATCTCGCTACAAAAATCTTAGGATTTAGTTGCAGAGCCTGAGAGAGCTTTAGCAGCGGTCTCTTAGAGACCGCCACTAAAAGCCACACCTTCCTTACAAATTTTCCTAGTCTTCAAAATAACCTATTCGCTGCTCTCTCCCTCTGGTTTCAGCTCTGGAATCTTTAAGACCTTTCTTGTTAATCATCCTTTTCGATTTGTGACGATAAACACTTGATAACATCGAAGATTAAAATCAAAACAACGGCAACATCCTTTTGATCGTGGACTTCATCTATTAGAAGAAATCAATGAAGGTTTGTGTTTAAACCCTATTTCTGCGATGAATCTGAAACAAACCTCTTCATTTCTACTTTTGTCGTTTTTCTTTAGATTTCGTCTTGACAGCTTTTTGATCCGTCAATCATTTTCTTCTTTTGATTTTACCTTTTATGTTTTCCGATTCTCGATTTTATTATCTCTATTTGGTCCTTTTTACTACGATTCTAGAGATTAGCTGTTGATTTTTGTCTATCTCTTTAAGGTGTTTTTTTGTTGTGATTCTTTGCTCTAGAAGTCGTTTTATACCTGAGCTTCACAGGCAAAAATCAACAATTGATCTTCAACCTCAATTTGGTAATCTCTCTCTCTCTCTCTCTCTCTCTCACACACACACACACATTCACGACATGTTCATCTTCTCTATTTCTTTATTCAACAAATATAGGAGCTCTTTTGTCAATTGTATTTATGTGGAATTGTGTTATTGTTCAGATTCTCTGTTCTTTCATTGGCTTCCAACAAATTTTTCATTTTATTTCTATAAAATAGGTTTCAATGAAGAAAATAAATTTATCCGTTTAATTTAATTCATGTAGGATTTTTGATTTAGCTTCTTATTATTAACACTCCAAGGATTGACACTATAGACTATAGCGCCAAGTTAGAAGAGAACCATAGCAGCTAAATTCGGTTTTAATATGGAACAGAAACCATATATTCTAGCCTGAGTCATGGATATCACTTAATAGAATAGTGTTCTTAATATAGTAGTGTTCTTACTCTCACCAGGAGGCTTAAATAGAAACCTAATGTAAACACATCCTTTGTCTGCTTGCTTTAGCTTGTCTTCCATTTTGACAACTGACTTCAATGCTCTATAATTATAAAATGATAAGGCTATAAATTTTCCATTACTTTACATTAATCTGGTTTTGTTGATATAGCTTTTTGTTCATCTTTTCATTTTCATGTCAGGGTTTTACAAATGCGATAAAAAGGCCAGTACGAATTTGTAACTTCCTTCTATGAAGCAAAATCCTCTTTTAAGCAATTTTTTCAGTCAAAAGGTATCGTAGTAACATGTTAGTTTGTTTTATTTATTTATTTGGGTTTTATCCAAGCCTGGTAGGTCAAAGGATTTTAGCCCAATTCTATTGGTTCTACGCTATCTTAACTCATCAAATGGGAAAGGAAAAGTTGCTTTCTTGTAAGCAAAAAAGGTGCCGTTTTACTCTTCTCCATGTCTTTGCACATATTAATTTCATCTTCAAATTAATATTCTTTTCCTTACTCTTAGTTTGTGAAGTGAGTACTATAATTACTACACTCTTGTAATGAACAAAATAACCATATTAAGGTGCTTCAATTCTCAATAATTTAGGCCTTATGTTCACGGATTAGTACACCACGAAGTTATATTATCAAAAGAAGCCTCCATATCTATGACCTTAATTTTAATGCCATAGAATCAGAATAAACCTGCGACTGTAAATCATTCTAACCAGTTCCTCCTTACATATAAAGCTTTACTCTGCAGTGAAGTTTTTCCTTCAGGGAAAGAAAGAAACTAGCATAGAGGAGGTGCATTATATTAACCATGTTGGAAATATGAAATTTTTAATTATATGCAGGGTGCCGAGGCTTTTTAAACTTGGTGTATCTTGAGAAGATAAACTAAAGAGAGTAATATTGAAAGTTACTGAGCAAACATCACGTTTTCATTACAGGTATAGCCATGAGAACTTGAGTTCCATATTGTATTAAATTTTCTTGATGCTTTGTACTTCCTAGGTTTTTTTCTCAATGACTATACTTGCTGGAACAAGGGATTCACTTCCATCAGATTGTCTTGTAGAATTTTGATTGAGGTTTATATTTTTTTATGGGTGGAACCCCGTCATGTCCATGTGGCTTTCAGATTGCTAAAAACATCTGTAATAAGGTAAGGGCATTTTTACACCATGTTTAGCATCTTTTGCTTCCACTTCGCTGTGGCTTCAAGTTTATAATGATGTTTCCTTCCACCATGTAGTGTTGAGTCGAGTGAGATTGATCTGTCTGACTTTCAAGAAGAGGGAAATCGTGATGATGGGGATGGTGGCGATGGTGGAAACAGAAGTTCAGATCAAGGAGATGCTCAGCCACGTACTGCTGCAGCAGAGCCATCATCTGGCAATGCAGGTGGGAGTTTGTTACAGTATATGTGTGGATTTTTTTTGTTTTTTTGGGGCAGCCATACTGATATTTATCTGGTGATGATCACACAGAAAATGTAGGATCTGGAGGTCGGTCAGTGAAAAAACTAGTGGTAACTGATGAGTACTTTCAGAGGGTTACCCAAGCTCTTTTACTGAAGTGAGAGTCTAATTGATGATATATTAGCTCGAAATTTACACCTCAGAATGGTAGCACATGCCCTAAAGCCTTCAAAAAACCTTTTGAGGCCTAAAAATGCAACCTCTTTTACTGAAATTTGATTGAATTGAAGTAATTACTGGGAACTGACTTGTAGCGGGGTTTCAAAACATTTTCAGGGAGTGGATTGGCCGGGATGAGGCAGTGGGATTTGATCCAGTGGTACGTGGGGCAGCGGGCAGTAGGGGCAGGGGGCACCCGGCAACGGGCAGGGAGCATGAGGGCAGGGTAGAATGGGGCAGCTGGAGGAGGGACGCAGTAAAATTTTTTTAAAAACAAAACAGCTTTATGCGGCGTTCAAAAAACCGCCGCAAAATGATTCAGCGACGGGGAAATTAGTTTTTAGTGGCGGTTTTCCATTAGCAGCGGCGGTCATTTCATAGTTTTCGTAGCGTGATCAGGAGTACATTGAACCATCCCATATACCGTAGTAAAGCTATTGACTCTTGCATCGCCGGCAGCAAACTTTTTGCTAGAAGTTCCAGAAACAGCTTGAGTGACAAGTCTGTTCATCAAATTCCCGAGTGTCTGATCAAACTCCTCCACGTCTGAGATATTTTTCTGATTCACCCAATAGTATAAGGGCAACTCCTGCTTGTTCGAGAACATGGATTGGTTTGAGAAGCGTAACATGCAAAGTTCATACCATAAAATTGCCTCTTTTTAGTTTGGGCATCGTTGTATGATCTTCTGAGTCGAGGTATTAACGCAGCTGCGGCAGGCATCCAAAGTAACGTCTCCTCTACAAAGGTAAAGACCGTAGACCTTATCGGGGATTTGGCCAACAGTGGTATTGTAAAAGCCATTGTTGGTTGTTGCGTTAGAGGATAGCGAAGAGAGGAGAAGGTTTAGATTTTCTTGGTACCTGCTATCAATAGTGTAATTACCTCTATCTGAACAAGAGAAGGTGGTTTGTGCAGAGGTGAAAGCAGGATAAATAAAAATGGCAAAGAGGAAGAAGATCAGGCCAGAGCAATCCATTGGGATGACTAACGAAATCTGATCGGTTTGATAGAGAGGATGGGTTGCTGAAGAACCATTTCAAGCTTGCCTTTTTCGCTTGAAGCACAGAAATCTGTCGAAGGAAAATAGTCAAAGATCAAAATGCTGAATTGGGTAATAAAATATTGATGGCTGTTTCTCGTGGGCACCAGGGATTGAACCATCGAAGGGAAGACTGCTTGGTTTGAAGGAATCCACCAAGACTTGTTAAAGCGCACGTACGTTAAGACTTGAACGAGTTTTTGGAATCGAACATATTAAAATGTGAAGTCGTTGAACGAGAAGGGAGTAGTTAAGACCAAAGGGAGGAAACATTAATTCAATGTAATTAATTTCTTGTGCAATGTACGTGTCGTCGGTGTCGATTGATTCTTGTTTGCCAAACCCACAATTTGATCGATGTATATATCTCAACTCTCAGGGGCGACTCTCCATCCATTGTGCCTTTGTGAGTTCTTGATTTAGAAGTCACTGAATTAAGTGGATAAGATCCGACACTCAAGGCGGGATGTTGAACCGTCAATTCTTAACACGCTTCATGGTCAGATGGCAGATCATATCATTGTTTGAAAACTTGATGGTAACCGGAAAATTTCAGAATAAATTATTCGGATTAGCGAGATTTCGGTTAATTGGCAGATTTTGTAGGCGTAACCTAATTTTGATTAAATATGGTCAACTTTGTTGTTCCAAACTAAGATTCACTTAGAATAACTTCCACATGTTAATCTTTATTTTCAAGGCATTACACTTGATACAACTCAGAAATCAATTTAAAAATTTATAATAGAAAATCCCCATTTGAGGACTCGAATCGACTACTTGGATCTGTAATCGACCTCGGGTTGAAGGAAATTTTGAAGTCATTAGCCTTACCTCCCACAAAAGTTATAATGTCACGACTTCACATGAATCTACTTTGAGCCTAAACCAACACAATTTTGTTTGACAAAAGCATATCACATATCATCCTGAGATAGTATTGCCAGTTTTCTTCATGTACAACCAACAAAATTAGAAGATTGTTATCCGTCTTCAGATATAAATAATTGTAAATATTTATAAAATCAAAACTTTTCATTTTATTTTCGTTTTTCAGGGTAGAAAATTGCACTATACAAAACATGCTTCGCATAGCACATCCCTCCTTCATTTTTTTTTATGGAATGGAAAAGTATGCGCCACATCAACTTCAATATACATTATTTTCATTCCTTTTAAATCCAAGGCATTTGTCTGCAACATTTTTAGTAGTTGTGTAATAAAATTCTATAGAACAATAATGGCTGTAGAATGGGATATTACAAGAGATTGTGAAAAATAGTACTATTGCAGAAAGCTTGGAGACTGGCAATTGAGCTTCTCGTGCACTCTCTTCCATTCATTGTATGATAAATCGGCCAACTCCTTATCGTTAAGATTGATCCACATTAGGGGTTACTCGCTTACCGTGGTTCGACATTGGACAAGGTTACCTCATTGATGGAGCAATTCATAGGACTACTTTCCAAGGATTGCTTCATTTGTGCCCCAACTCTGCCAATAGAGAACGCAGGCTGTGTAGGCTGGGGAAGAGTAATAGTGTCGCTTGCTAACATCACCACCATGGTGGACATGGTGGGTCTGTCTTCTGCATCCTCTTGAACACACAATAGTCCAATGTGGATGCATTTCAACACTTCACTAGTCTCACATGATTTATCTAGTAATGGATCCATCAGCTCCAAGCCTTTTCCTTTGCACCAGAGACTCCATGCCTGCAATTTTACACATAATGAACTTAGAATTACTTTCAAGCTTTATTACCAAAGGGATGAGAATTGTAAGCCAAAGAAACCTACATGAAGCAAGAGGCTTCGACCATGCTCTGAAAGATGGAAGCCACTATTCTTTCTCCCGCTAATGATCTCAAGCAATATAACCCCAAAACTGAAGACATCTGACTTCATTGAAAATAGTCCTTCCATAGCATACTCTGGAGCCATGTACCCACTATATACAGCCAAATTTGATGTAAGAGTCAGAAGAGAAAAAAGAGAAAAGGAAAAAAAAAATGCTGAACTTTACAGTATTAATGTATATCATGAGTAGAATTTTATCAAGTACAACTGAACTGCAAACCGATTGCTCTTTGCCTTTGTCCTTAAGGGTTAATTATGAAAAATCATGTACCTTTCAGGGGTGCAAAGAAATTTTCAACTATAATCAGTAGAACTGCATTGGATGTATAAAAATACATATATAGTACACTTACTATGTTCCAACAACCCTCTTTGTATTAGCTTGACTTTGTTTTTCTGCAAAAATCCTCGCCATTCCAAAGTCGGAAATTTTTGGGTTCATCTCATTGTCTAGAAGCACATTGCTAGGCTTGAGGTCCCTGTGAATAATTCTTAGACGGGAATCCTCATGTAGGTATAAGAGGCCTCTTGCAATTCCACCGATAATGCTAAGGCGTCTTTTCCAGTCTAATTGTGCTCGTCGCGCCTGATCTTCTGATATTAAGGAAGCAAGAATGCATTAGATGCCCACTATAATTCTGTAGTCTATTTTAAATTCAAATGTAAATCAATAAATAGTGAAAGAGCCAAATTAACCAAATAGGAAGACGTCAAGACTGGCATTAGGCATGTATTCATAAACGAGCATCATCTCAATTCCCTCTAGGCAGCATCCCAACAGTCTCACTAGGTTTTTATGTTGAAGTTTGGAGATTAATATGACTTCATTCTTGAATTCTTCTATTCCCTGGGTAGAACTTCTTGATAGCCTCTTCACTGCTATTTCTTTTCCATTAGGCAACACGCCCTGAAGATAATTTTCAAAAGCAACAAACCCTCAAATATCAATCCAACAATGGAAAGAAGAGTTAACGGAACTGATGGAACGTCTCGGGAAGGTTTTTCATTACCTTGTATACTGGGCCAAACCCACCTTGTCCGAGCTTATTCTTACCAGAGAAATTTTCTGTAGCGAGCTGTAAAACACTTAAAGGAACCGATGGAAAGTCTTGAGATTCTATCGATTCCCCACTTAGAAAATTTCCATGAGGAAGTTCAGTATCATTAGTTCCAATCCCAAAATCGTGTATTTGCACTTCTTGGCCGTTATTTTTATTTCCTGGAAGACAAATCGACAATAAGTGTGATTGTGGAGTGTGGAATCAGAGAAAAAAGGAGAAAGAAAACATATTAAAATCTAGCAATTGAAATGTAATAATCTCAACTTCTCACTTTTCTGCCAGCTGTTCCTCCGCATAAGACAGTAACCAAAACCCAGTAATACAATGGTTACAAGTGTTGGTACAATGACGATGATCACAATCTTTGATTTGATTCCGTTTCCACCTTTCCAAGATGCAAGTAATTCCCGAAGTAAGTTGGAAAGGTCAACACAATAATGTGATTATACAGATTGAGCAAACCCATATGTAGAATTCTAGAAATCTACACTTCGTCAGGATATAGAAATTAGAATAGTCCACTGTATTTGTAGCTTTTTATATGAACAGTGTTATTTATGATAATGAGTCCACCGTATTTTTTTTCTTTTTATATGAACAATGGGTAGATTACAGTTGGTGGTACCGTCGTACCAACGGCTGGGATGGGTTTGGGTTGTGGGCCCCCAAATGCTGTGGTCATTCATTCATCCGTTTCACTCTGTACCATGGAGTGGTACCTGGTGAATGCATTTCCTCTTGTGTTTTTAGTTTTGAACAGAAAATTAAAGTTGACAAAAACACAAGATTTATACCACATACTTACCTGGTGGTGGTGGTGGGGCTGTTAAAGGATAAAGCCGGAATCGGAAGTTGCAGCTGGGCCGAACAAATCGTTCCTCGACTATGGTGCTGCAGCACGTGCCCTCAGGCAAGTCCCCACGAAGACATTTGTAACAATCACTTGGAGAAATATCAGGGGTGCATTGCGCAAGGGTGTACAGTGTCTGTGATCTCGTAAAATTGACTTCTCCTGTCGCAAACATAGGCACCGAAGTATTACCGGAGGCGGCCCGAGTCGCGATCCCATCCATAGAGTTTGTCACCAACCGATTGAAGCGCTCTGGTTCACTTACGTTGGCCGCACTCAACAAAAAATATTCGGGTGAAGCTTCCATGGTGAAGAAGAAAGATTGGCTCGAGTAGCGTAACATACACCGGGGATACCAAATAATTGCCAGCTGTTTGTTTGTGCATCGTTTAAGAATCTCTTGTTTTGCAGTTTGGACACATTCTTGGCACACGTCAATGGTAACATTACCTTGGCAAAGGAACGATCCGTATACTGTGTCTGTACCCTGCCCGAAAGTTGAATTGTAAAACCTAATTCCGAGTGCGGAGTTTGAGGATAAAGAAGAAAGGAGGGCCTTGAGGTTAGACACGAAAGTGCTATTAGAGTTGTAAACGCTCGTTTTTGAACAATGAAAAAGAACACCGTCGATTTGGGAATTGTCGGGGCTAGGGAAGGAAATCAGGAGGAGCAAGACGATGAATCCTGGCAACCTAAAAGACGAGATAATCTTCATCGATCTCTAGCATTAAGATAGTGTACAATGAGGATGATGCTCTCTCTACCCTGTTACTTGATGATGCAAGAGGCCGGTTTTTTGTAATATCTTCACTCAATAATATTTTCTTTTTGGTTTTCCCCATAAAAAAAGTGCAATGAGAGGGTCATGCATGTTGACAATCCAACATTTTTTTTTCTTTTTTAAGTAAGCAAGAAAGCGTTGTATATGTTTAAAATATTTACAAGACTACCAGAGGGGCACTTCAGAACCTACTCATCATCCCTTGACTTACACTAACTACACATTCAGCTTCCATCTGACGCGTAGAACAAGTGGGTCTACTTAGAAGTAAGGGATTGGTTGTTTGGAGAGGGCAATGTTTGAAAAAAGAAAAGGGAATCTCTAGAAGAAATATTCCTCCTCTTCTTTTTATTAATAGTATAGATGTTTAGCGAAAAAAAATAAGAAGAAAACCTGTAAGAAAAACATACCAGAAAAACCATAAGCATAGTAGACCGTCTAACAAGTATATTGGGCATTCAGCTGTTAATTCTCCATCAGTGCTCTATTAGCAGAGTCATCATTTACCCGCCATCTTCCACCTAAGAATTTGATATGCACTTCATATTATACAATTGCCTCTTTTTGGTTTGGGCATTGTTGTATGATCTCCTGAGTCGAGATATTAACGCAGCTGTGGCAATCATCCAATGCAATGTCTCCTCTACAAAGGTAAAGACTGCAGATCTTATTGGGGGTTTGGCCAAAAGTGGTATTGTAAAAGTCATTGTTGATTGTTGCGTTGGAGGATAGAGAAGAGAGGAGAAGGTTTAGATTTTCTTGGTACCTGCTATCGGTAGTGTAATTACCTCTATCTGAACAAGAGAAGGTGGTTTGTGCAGAGGTGAAGCCAGGATGAAGGAAAATGGCAAAGAGGAAGAGGATTAGGCCAGAGCAATCCATTGGGTCTGACTTACGAAATCTGATCGATTTGATAGGGAAGATGGGTTGCTGAAGAACCATTTCAAGGTTGCTTTTTTTTTTTGGGAAATTTAATTTTTAGTGGTGCTTTATCAAATTATTTAAGATTTAGTCGGCAAACTTTTGAGTTTTAACTTTTAATACACTTTTATCAAACTATTTAATTTTTAGTGTCATTTCACTGTTACGAATAAATTTTTCCAAAAATACCCTTATACAGTTTATTTTCGAGACTTGTACAAGCAATAAATTGACTTGTACAAGTCATTTTTGACTTGTACAAGAAATAAAATGACTTGTACAAGTCAAAAATTAACTTATACAAGTCAATAAAGTGACTTATACAAGTCATTTGGATAAGTGACGTAAGGGCATTTTTGGAAGAATTTATTCGTAACAGTGAAATGACACTAAAAATTAAATAGTTTGATAAAAGTGTATTAAAAGTTAAAACTCAAAAGTTTGCCGACTAAATCTTAAATAATTTGATAAAGTACCACTAAAAATTTAATTTCCCTTTTTTTTTCGCTTGCGACACAGAAAGCTGACGAAGGAAAATAGTCAAAATACTGAATTGGGTAATAAAATATTGATTGCGTTTGCCCGTGGGCACCAGCCATTGAATCATCGAATGGTAATAAAATATTGATGGCGGTTTCTCGTGGGCACCAGCCATTGAATCATCGAACGGTAATAAAATATTGATGGCGGTTTCTCGTGGGCACCAGCCATTGAAACATCGAACGGAGCCGACTTGGTTTGAAGGAATCCACCAAGACTTGTTAAAACCCACGTACATTAAAAGACTTAACGAGTTTTCGGAATCGAAGTTATTAAAATGTCAAATTGTTGAACGAGACGGGTGCGGTTAAGACCAAAGGCAGGAGACATTAATTAAAGGTAATTTCTTGTGCAATACGTGTCAATAGATTTTTGTTACCCGCCGGGAAGTTTGTTGGGAAGGAAATAAAATGGGTCCGAAACCAAAATTCAACCCCATCCATGGTGTTAGAAATCATTGAATTAAATGGATAAGATCCCAAACTCAAGGCGGGACGTTGAACCGAAAATTCTTAACACGCTTCATGCATGATCAAATGGCAGATCATACCACTGTTTGAAAACTTGATGGTAACCAGAAAAATTCGGATAAGTTATTCGGATCAGTGAGATTTCGGGTTAATTGGAAGATTCTGTAGCCTAATTTTGATTAAATATGGTCAACTTAGTTGCTAAATATTAAGATTCACTTGGAATAATCTTGACAAGCTTATCCTTATTTTCAAGGCATTACACTTGATATGACTCAGAAATTCAGAAATTTATAATAGAAACTTGTCATTCGATGACTCATGATATATCAGCCACCTCCTCATTGTTAAGACCCTCACTTTGGATCGACCTCATGAGGGGTCACTCCCTTATCGTGGTTCGATATTGGAGAAAGTTGCCTCATTGGCAGAGCAATTTATAGAATTTTGCGACGATTGCTTCTTTTGTGCGCCAACTCGCCCAACAGATAATGTCGGTTATGTAGGTCGTTTGAGACATGGAAAAATCAATTCAATAATTCCCTAAATCATTACACGGGCTCAATAAAAATCATGGAGTTGCCATCATTCAGTTTTAGGTGTGAATGGACACCGAAATAATAAAATAAAATAAAAAGGCAAAATAAAGTAAAATAAATTCTATTGTAAAATAAAAATAAACCAAAGTGAGTAAGGAGATTAGGTTATGAATAGGGGAAGGTGTTAGGCACCCCTATATATTCATTCGCATAAGGTGGTTGCCAAGTATTGTTCATGTTTAAAAAAAATGCTTGCTAATAAAAGTGATGCTTCCACCATAGGATACAGATTTCCCATTGGTTGAGAGATCTAAACCAGATTCACCCGAAAAAAACATCAAAAGGGAGAGTTTAGACCATAGGGTTTTCTCTCAAAAATTAAAATAACACAAAAATCATCTCATAATATTGGAAAATAAATCCGAATCATCTAGGGTACAAATCTAGTCCAGATTTCCCATTGGTTGAGAAACCTAAACCAGATATACTCAAAAAAAAAATCAAAAGGGAGAGTTTAGACCATAGGATCTTCTCTCAAAAATTAAAATAACAAAAAAAAAAAAAAAAACAAAACACCTCGTGAAACTTGGAGGTTACTTTAAGGTTTTTGATTTCAGATCTACCATATTAACTATGATAGATCCAAGATCCTAGCCTAATAATAACCAAAAGAAAGAAAATAAAATAAAAACAATGAAAACAAAGCTTTAGGAGGAAAATGGGATCTAAGACTATAAACAGCATAGATCCATGGTATTCCTTCGTGTGTGAATCACCTCATGAAACCAGGTTACTCTAAGGATTCTGATCTCAGATCTACCATATTGACCATGATAGATCCAAGATCCTTGCCTAATAACCAAAAGAAAGAAAATAAAATAAAAACAATAAAGACAATGCTTTAGGAGGAAAATGGGATCTAATGCTATGAACAGCATAGGTCCATGGTATTCCTCCATATTACAGAAATAAACAGTCACATATTATAAACAAAGCATTACAATAAGAAAAAGAGATGATTACAATACATAGGGGTCTATCTTATGGATCCACCTATTCCCCTTTCCCCTAGCTCTCTCCCACGTTTTACGGCTAAAGAATAGTCTTGAGGTACTTAGAGACAGGTTTGGGTACAAACACAAAGTAGGCCTTATTCTACAGAAAGGAAGAAGATCAGACTAATCCTAGAATTTAAAAATAGAAATAAAAGTGGAAGAAAGCTTACCTGGATTTGAGAAAGCAGAGAAGCAGGGGTTCCCTTCTTCTCTTGGAGCCTTCCTAGCTTTCAATTCTCAGCCCTTTGCTTGAGGAGAGGCCTCCTATTTATAGGCAAGAGCTAAGGCAAAGGGAACCCTAATGGTAGACACAAAAATGTGTCTAGAATCTTCCAACTTAACCCTAAGGCTAATCTCGGGATTTTCCAATTTGCAACAAAACATTAGTATCCGACAACACAGGTCGGATACAAACAAAACTCTTTGTATCCGAAATTAAATTTCGGATATATTGAAAATTGTTTGTATCCAAAAATAGTTTTTGGATACAGAGAAATGTACTTTTATCCGAATTCTAATTTCGGCTACAAAAGAAAAACTGTTTTTTAAAACTTTTGGCCAATTACAATGCAATTTGGGGTGTCTATAGGTCGGGGAAGAGTGATAGTGTTGGTTGCTAATATATAACCACAGCAGTGGACACGTTGGACATGGTGGGTCTGTCTTCTACATCCTCTTGAACACAATAATTCAATGTGGATGCATTTCAACACTTCACTGGTCTCATATGATTTCTCTAGTAATAGATCCAAGCCTTTTCCTTCAGACTAGAGGCTCAATGCCTGCAGTTTTACACATAATGAAGTTAGAATTACTTTCAATTTCATCTTTAAAGGAATGAGAATTGTGAGTGAAAGAAACCTACGTGAAGCAAGCGGCTTTGACCATGCTTTGAAAGATCGAAGCCATTGTTCTTTCCCCCACTAATGATCTCAAGTAATATAACCCCAAAGCTGAAGACATCTGACTTCACAGAAAATAGTCCTTCCATAGCATACTCTAGAGCTATGTATCCACTGTAAGCAGCCAAATTTGATGTAAGAGTTAGAAGAGAAACCAGAGAAAAGGAGACAAAAAAAAAAGCCTCAAGACTTTCTAGTCTTAACGTATATCATGGGTAGACTTTTATCAAGTATAGTTGAACCGCAAACAGCTTTCATGCTTTTTGCCTTTGTCCTAAAGGGATAATCGTGCAAATCATGTACCTTCAAGGGTGCAAAGAAATTTTCAATTGTAATCAATAGAATTGCATTGAATGTACATGAGTACATGAGTGCATGTACATACTCTTTAGCTGGAGATTTTTTTTTCATTTATTTGAAGGGGATATTCATTGCATACTATGTTCCAACAACCCTTATTGTATTATCTTGAATTTGTTTTTTTGCAAAAATTCTCGCCATTCCAAAGTCTGAAATTTTTGGGTTCATCTCATTGTCCAGAATCACATTACTAGGCTTGAGGTCCCTGTGAATAATTCTGAGACGAGAATCCTCATGTAGGTACATGAGGCCCCTTCCAGTTCCACCGATAATGCTAAGGTGTCTTTTCTAGTCTAATTGTGCTCATCGCGCCTGATCTTTTAACATTTAGGAAACTAGAATGCATTAGATGCCACTGTAATTTTGTAGTCTATTTTAAATTCAAGTGTAAGTCAATAAACAATGAAGGAGCCAAATTAATTAACTTAATAGGAAGTCGTCAAGACTGGCGTGGCATGTATTCATAGACAAGCATCATCTCGTTTCCCTCTAGCCAGAATCCCAACAATATCACAAGGTTTTTATGTTGAAGTTTGGCGATTAATGTGACTTCATTCTTGAACTCTTCTATTCCATGGGGCCGAAATTCTCGACAGCCTCTTCACTGCTAATTCTTTTCCATCAAGCACCATGCTGTGAGACATGGGAAAAAATCACCGGAGTGATCATCCCTCCGTCAACACATGGGCTCAACGCAAAAGTGGGAGAGTCGCTACCATTCATGATTTTGGGGTGAGAATGGACACCAAAGAATTCAAAATAAGCAAAAATAGCCAAGAGACAAATTCTAGGGTAAAAATAACCCTACTTGAAAATCAAATCCAGAGATGGGTAAGGGGATTAAATTATGAACGGGGGAAGGTGTTAGGCACCCCCATTCATCCACACGAAGTGGTTGCCAAGTGTATGTTCATGCTAAAAAGAAAATAAGAAGCTTGCTAAAAATCATGAAAAAGCCTTGAAAAAAGAACAAGTGTATGATATATTCACATGGAGATCCAAATGGATTTTAGATCTCCCCTTATGTCAATATCACTTCTGGAACATTAAAGAGGTGGAAATCAAAGCACAAGTTGATCAAAACCAAGTTAAATCAAATCCGGGAAGTTTGGTAAAAAGTATGTCATTTGCCTTAAAATCATTCAAATCTAATTCTGAATTGAACCAAACCAAATCCATTTGAAAGATTAGGGTAAATAAGAGTCTCATGCAAAATTTCACTTCATTCCGGTGAAAAATCTAGGAGTTATGCTCCTTTGAAGTTGCCGCTGGGGATTTTTAAAAGTGATAAGTGGGCAACTTTGAAAAATTGTCTAGAAAAATCCACAACATAAAAATCCACGAAATTTGGTGTGATTGAAGTTTGTATGGCCATCTTTCCATAGAAACTAGCCTCATACAAAAATCCCTTCGGATGTGCCTTGGGTGGTCTCCCGAACAGGCCCCGAAGATCACAGATTTACCCAGAAAAATGCAAATGAGCAGTTCTGATTAAATCGGCTACCAATAATTCAAATGGAATCCAAAAATTATGAAACCAACTAGATTTGAAAATAGACTCATAAAGGAGTACCCAGAAATAAAAATCACTCGAATCGGACTTAAAACAAACACATGGCGGTCCGTCGAAGTGACAAGTTCTGTACTTGGACCTGAACTGTCCACTCAACTTCGACAGAGAGGTGTCAAAAATCCGCTAGATAGAAATTCATGAAATTTGGTGGACATAAACTAGCCAGCCTCACCTTTCCCATGGTTCTGGAATCGCCCCAAAATTCATCCAGATGATGAAGTTACGGACGTCCGAAGTAGGGGTACAGGTGCTGTCAAGTTAAGCCACTTTTGAAGAAAATCAAATCCGAAAATTGACAAAGTGTGTGAGATTCGTGTGATATGAATCCAAAACCTTTGAAAAACATTTAAAAACACTCCAGAATTGATTTAGGCCATTTATTTGAGATTTATCACAATAAATGCAATAAACCCCAAATATGAGCCTATCCCGCCAAAATAGTGTAATATGTGTGCCAAAGTGAAAACCCAAGCAAGATCCATACACATGTATATAGATTCAATAAAATAGGTTCTAGCATAGCCTAGGGTTCCGTTCCATTATCGTTTCCCTCTGTTCTCTTTAAGATAATCAAGGGTACTTTGAATATGGAACGGTTTACAATCAATCAAAAAGGCCTTATGCTACATAGGTTCTAGCACTAGGGTCAATCCCCAGTCTCGTTTCTCCTAGATCCGCCTTCACGTTTTACGGCTAGGGGAGTCTTGAGATACTTTGAGCCGAGGAAGGATTTCCACACATACAAACAAGGCTTTACACTACAGAAAGGTAGAAGAAGAGATCTAGATCTAGGAATGTAAAGACAGAAAATAAAAAGAAAAGTTGAGGCTTACCTGAGTGCTGGAGGCGATTCCACAGCGGTTTTCTTCTTCTCTTGGAGTTCTTCTTTGTGAGAATTCAAAACAAGAGTTCTGTGCCATTTGCTCAAGGAGGAGGCTCCTATTTATAGGCAAAGGCTAAGGTCATTGGTAGACACAACTTAATGTCTAGAACCCCTCCAACCTAAACCCTAAGGTCATTTCCGAGATTTCCCTTCATTTAATGAGGGACATGATGGTAAAAGTGAAAAGCTCTCGGAAAACCCTAATTTTGAGCAAACTTAAGGTATCCGGTATATCAGGCCGGATAAAAAAGGGCCTTAAGGTATCCGGTACATGGTACCGGATACACTAAGGCTCACATGTATCCGGTATGAGTATCCGGATACAGGAAGGAGTACTTGTATCCGGATTGAGTATCCGGATACAGGTAAAAGCTTATTTTCTTCAAATTCTGTGCTGGCTTTCCAGGAGATAATGATTTTTGATGATTGTTTGTGCAATTTGGGGTGTCTACAACTGCCCCTCTTTGTGGGAGCTGCGAAGCAGTGAGCTGCAAAGAGTAGACAAGCCCAAATTTCATTCCCTTGAGCATGATTTGCTCGGTTTAATTCAATTTCTGTAGAAAACCATTTTTGAGTGGAGATTTGCCAAAAAGCCCTCACTTTAAGGGGGCATCTCTCCAAGAGTTCTTAAATTCCACTGAGCCCTTTGTGGCTTTGAAGTGGATTTTAAGCCCAAAAATAGGATTTTTTGAAAAACTGATTTTTTATCAAACCAAGTTGAAAATTGAGTGGATATCATCCTTTTGACCAGGCACATTTCCCAAGGTTGTCCTAAATTCCACAGAGCTCTAGTGGCTGTGAGGTGGATTTCAAGACAAAATAGGGATTTTGAGAAAATAGTAAGAATTATAGCACAAGTTTGCTCTTTTTCTTCTTTTTTTTCTTTTCTTTTTTTTTCTTTTTCTTTTTCTCTTTTTTTTTCATTTCCTTTTCTTCTCTTTTTTTTTTCTATTCTTTTCTCTCTTTTTTTCTTTTCTGTTTTTTTCCTTCTTTTTTTTCTGTTTTTTTCTATTTTTTTTTCTTCTTTTTTTTTTTTTTTTACAATGTGCTGACATATCTCTCCTCCTTTTCAGCTTTGGCTACTTGATCATTTGAGCCAGATTGAAGAGATCAACCGACACTTCTTCCCGAGTCTGAAAGTCCCTCTCTTGATGAGCAACAGGGGGTGCCCCGATATTCCAGGGGGCAAACAGGGCTGGTTCACTTTCTTGGGCTCGTTTCAGGATGACCAGGTGAGATGGCCTGGTACTTATCAGCCTAATGCGGAGACAGTGATTAGCTTCCGAGACCGCAACTTTCTGATTCTGGCGGGCCTGAAGCATGCAGTGTTGTATCTTCCTCTGCGGGTCCTTCGTCAGTTCCGTGCGACCCAGGGGATTATCATCCCATGTGGATATGAGGATCGTCTTGGGCCCCTTTCTATGAAGCTGAATGCCTGGTTGATGAAGGAGTGGTCCTATGTCCGCTTTATGCATGGTCCAGTCTTCTCAGAAGCCCATGTGAAGGATTATCTCTTCTGGATCAAGGAACAGATACAGACTCAGGCCCCAGTACCCGAAGATCCTTCTGTAGTCTTGGCTCCCACCTATGAGGATATTCTAGAGTCTGAGCGGGCTTCTCATAAGCGGCTTCAGCAGATATGGGTACGGGAGGCCCAGGAGCTCAGGATACAGGGCGCTTATCTGGAGAGGCAGCTTGAGGAGCAGATCTCACGCCGTATTGCCGTGGAAGAGAAGCTGGAGGAGCAGAGGCAGGCCCGTTGCTTCGAGGTCCGTATGATCCGGCAGAAGTACCAGGCTACTTTGGCCAGCCTCAGGAGTATGAGGATCAAGCAGGCCCTTTCAGATGAGGTCATTTCCTTCCTGAGTGATCCCGCTGCAGAGGGGGCTTCAGGAGTCATTGCAGCTCAGGCAGCTCGGATTCGGGAGCTTGAGGAGCGGCTAGGAGACTAGCTTTATTTCCTGCACATTTTTCATACCTTTGTACAAAATTGAACTCCAATAGTGGAAATACAAAGGATTTAATTCAAAATAAAATTTTTATATTATTGGCCTCAGAATGCTCAGATGCTTGTAAAAACAAAGGTTTTATGAAAAGTATTTGATTTCTCATCACTGGCCAAAGTATAATTTTTCATTTTTATATTTTTTTTTGTATTTTTTTTTTGAAATTTGGTCCATGCACTTAATCACCTATAATTAAAGGAATTAGAACCAGGTTAAATAATGAAAAGGGTAGTCCAGAAAATACTGAGGGATCAGAACCGTCCATCTGAGGACCTTTAGAGTCATCCCCAACTGCCAAAACTGCCCCATTCTGCTCATGCCGATTTTGCTTCAATCCATGATCAACTCAACCTCTGATTTTCTTTCATTTTTCTTATTATTTTTTTTCTTTTTGCCTTTTTGCCAATATTGCCCCTAGCGCCAGTTACGGTTTTCACTAGGGCCGGCTTCTGAATTCCGTCATTACTCATCTTACTCTGATATTTAAATGAACAAGCTAAGATCATCGAGGGCTTAAAAATAGGACGAAACAAAGGCTAGGCTCAGTTTATGAAAGAAAGGGTATTAAAGGCCCAAGATTTTTCAAGTGCGGAGATAGGTCAACCGGATTTACAGTCATGATGAATTTATCCATTTTTTCCCAAATTGCATTTATTGCATTTTTCTTTTTTTTCACACTTGGCTTTCATTTGCCATTTCCATTGCTTTTCCTCTCTTTTCCTTTTTCTTTCCTTACTTTGCCCCAATTTGTTTTGCCCCAATTTGACTGTAAATCCGGTTTGGGTTGATCAAAGAAACGAACTGGCTCAACTTGGCTAAACTAGGGATTAAAACTTTTGAAGGAAATAAAGAAAAATGGCCTCGGATCATTTCCTAGAAATATTCACTCAAGGAAAATACCTTTTTACCGCATCAGAGTTAATGGGCTCAGGAAAATCTGACCCATCCATTTCTGCTAAGATGAGTGCACCCCCTGATAGGACTTTCTTGACGACATATGGGCCTTCCCAATTGGGCTTGAACTTACCACGAGGATCTTCCAAAAATGGTAAGATTTTCTTTAGCACTAAGTTTCCTTCTTGGAAAGTTCTGGGCCTCACTTTCTTATTGTAAGCCCGGGCCATTCTCTTCTGGTACAACTGTCCATGGCAAAGCGCTTTCAACCGCTTTTCTTCTATCAGGTTAAGTTGATCATGTCTCGACTGGATCCATTCGGCTTCTTCTAGTTCTGCTTCCATGAGCGCTCGGAGTGATGGGATCTTTACTTCCACGGGCAAGACTGCTTCCATCCCATAGACTAGGGAGTATGGGGTTGCCCCAGTTGAAGTCCGGATCGAGGTTCTGTAGGCATGTAGAGCAAGTGGCAGCATTTCATGCCAATCTTTGTAGCTCACTACCATCTTCTGAATGATTTTCTTTATATTCTTGTTTGCTGCTTCCACTGCCCCGTTCATCTTTGGCCTGTACGGAGCTGACTTATGATGGGTGATCTGAAACTGCTCACACATTTTCTTCATGTCCTTGTTCTTAATATTTGAAGCATTGTCTGATACTATAGCACTTGGCAGTCCATAGCGACAAATAATGTTGTGCTTCAAAAATTTGATCACATGGTTGCTTGTGATATTTGCATATGATGCTGCTTCTACCCATTTAGTGAAGTAATCAATCGCCACCAGGATAAATCTGTGCCCGTTCGATGCCTTAGGGGAAATCATGCCGATAACATCTATGCCCCACATAGAGAAGGGCCAGGGTGATGTCATGTTGTGCAGCTCACCTGGGGGTGCATGCTTGTTATCTGCATAGATTTGACATTGATGGCACCTCCTGACATGTATACAGCAATCACGCTCCATGGTCGTCCAGTAGTATCCCAGCCTCAGGATCTTCTTAGCCAGCATGTGCCCACTCATATGGGGCCCACAGACTCCTCCATGTACAATCTCAATTAGCCTTTCCGATTCAACCTTGGCAACACATCTTAGCAGAATGTCGTTATGTGACCTCTTGTACACATGTCCACCACTTAGCAGAAATTGACCAGCCAATCTCTGTATTGTTCTCTTCTCAGTGGCAGTGGCATTTTCTGGCAAACTCCGATTGTTCAAGAAATTCTTGATATCTTGAAACCATGGTGTTTCTTCTTCTGGTGCTCCCTCTAGAACGAGACAGTAAGCCGGTTCATCTCTAACCTCAATTTCCAGCGGTCTGATGTCTACTCCTTCTAGTATGCTGACCATTGAAGCCAAGGTTGCTAGAGCATCAGCAAACTGATTCTTGGCCCTTGGCATATAGTTGAAGGAAATTCGAGTGAAATTTGTACTTATTTCTTCCAAGTACTGGTGATAGGGGATCAATTTGTGATCCTTTGTTTTCCACTCACCAGTTGTTTGGAAGATGATAAGACTCGAATCCCCGTATACGTCAAGTTCCTCTACTCCATGATCCATGGCTGCTTGCAATCCAATTATGCATGCCTCATATTCTGCTATGTTATTGGTGCACTGGAATCTCAGCTTTACTGCAATTGGGATATGTGAACCATCTGGTTTAACCAAGACTGCCCCTATTCCGTTCCCATTCATATTGGCGGCCCCATCAAAGAACATCTGCCAAGAACTCTCACTGTCCTCCTCTTCAGTGTACAGAATTGCCTCATCTGGGAAGTTGGTCTTCAAGGGTTGATATTCAGGCAGAGGATGCGCAGCCAGGTGATCAGCTATGGCTTGACCTTTGATCGCCTTCTGGGTGATGTATGTGAGGTCAAACTCGGACAGTAGTAGTTGCCACTTAGCCGTTCTGCCAGTCAATGCCGGTTTCTCAAATAAATACTTCAGTGGGTCCATCCGGGATATCAATAGTGTGGAGTGACTAAGGAAATAATGCCTTAGCCTCTGAGTGGCCCACACTAGAGCACAGCAAGTCTTTTCCAATGGTGTGTATTTGGCTTCATATTCTGTGAATTTTTTACTCAGATAGTAAATTGCCCTTTCTTTCCTACCAGTCTCATCATGTTGCCCCAAGACACATCCCATCGACGTTTCCAACACTGACAAGTACAGGATCAGTGGTCTTCCTGGAGTTGGTGGCACTAGCACAGGTGGGTTCAGCAAATACCTCTTTATTGTGTCAAATGCCTGCTGGCAGTCCTCATTCCAGACCGTCCGGTTATCTTTCCTCAAGAGTTTGAAAATTGGTTCACAGATAGCAGTGAGCTGTGCTATGAACCGGCTTATGTATTGAATCCTTCCAAGAAAACCCCTGACCTCCTTCTCAGTTCTGGGTGCTGGCATTTCAATTATGGCCTTGGCTTTAGCCGGGTCAATTTCAATTCCTCTTCGGCTTACTATGAACCCCAGTAACTTCCCTGATGTAGCCCCAAAGACGCACTTAGCCGGGTTAAGCCGTAGACTATACTTCCTGAGCCGATCAAACACTTTCTTCAGGTTGATCAAGTGGTCCTCCTCTTTGCAGGATTTGGCAATCATATCGTCCACATAGACCTCCATCTCCTTGTGGATCATGTCATGGAATAGTGCAGTTATGGCCCGCTGGTATGTTGCCCCAGCGTTTTTAAGCCCAAATGGCATGACCGTGTAGTGGAATGAGCCCCAAGGTGTGATAAATGCTGTTTTTTCTTGATCCTCCTTAGCCATCTTGATCTGATTATATCCTGAGAAGCCATCCATAAAAGAGAACAGGCTGTGTACCGCAGTATTATCGACCAGAATGTCGATGTGTGGAAGCGGAAAATCGTCCTTTGGGCTTGCCCTGTTTAAGTCTCTATAGTCCACGCACATTCGGACCTTCCCGTCCTTCTTTGGTACCGGCACTATGTTTGCAAGCCACTCTGGGTATGTAGCGACTGCCAAAAATCCGGCTTGAAATTGTTTGACCACTTCGTCCTTGACCTTTAAGGTCCATTCCGGTTTCAATTTTCTCAGCTTCTGCTTAATCGGCTTAACCCCTGGCAAAATTGGCAACTTGTGCACCACCATGTCAGTGTCCAACCCCGGCATGTCCCGATATGACCAAGCAAACACATCCTTGTAATCTGCCAAGAACTGTGACATTTCATTTTTCTGCACATCAGATAAATATGACCCGATTTTCACAATTTTTGGGTCATCTTCGGTCCCCAGATTTATGGATATGGTCTCCTCAATATTAGGTTGGACCCCCTTTTCATGACGTTCCAATTGGTATTCAATTTCTTTTGGAACGTCTTCTTCTTCGACCTCGGTCTCTTCTTCGACCCCCATGAGATCAAAGTCGAGCTCAAGGTCGAAGTCATATTCAACCTGGTCCAATTCGGTCTGATTATATGGTTCATAAGTGGTTTGGACCTTTTTGAAAAAATTAAATTTTCTAGAAAAAATAGAAAAATCTTTTTGGTTTTTTTGTGGGCCTTCTAAACATAATTCCCCTGAAGACGAAGGCCCATTAGAACCTTCAGGGAAATGGCATTCCACTATTGGAGTTTTTTTTTGGAAGCCGCGTCAGTTTGCCACACAGACGCTGCTTCAAAGGTAAGGGGAGTTTCCTCCCAATTGTTCAATACAAAATTTTGGGGAGCAGGGGAAATAGGGAAAGCCTGCTCTTCAAACCCAGAATCCGATGCCATCATCACCGGGTGGGTACTGCCCTTTTCTGCTACGGGGCCCAATCCAGAAATGACCTTGTCTGGAATCTTTACTGCAGCCCAGTTAATGAACGGCAGGTCCATGTCACCGTCAGTCTTTTCGCCTTCAGTCATGGCGAAGAATGCACCAACATTTTCAGAAAAGTCCACCTGTTCCTCGGGCTGTGGTCCAGGCCCATCTGCTGCTCCCAGTATTGGAGATGGGTTATAGGGTTGTAGGGCCGAAACAACAGGCTTCTGAAATGGGTTGACATTTCGGTATGGAGGCTTGGACTGGTCTATGGGAGGAGAAATTTGGATTATATAGGAGGGTTTTGGAAAGTTCACCCTTAGATGCGGGAGTTTTCCTCTGCTTCTGCTCTCCCCTTCTTCATGTTCCATTCTTCTCCAGCCTCTGGGCTTGAAGCCCAACCCTACCTTGGGGATCAGTTTCTTAGCCGTGATTGGCTCTACCATCCCCTGCAGATTGATCCCCAGGCCTTTCCCCGGGTGAAAGTGGTATTTCTCCATCACTTTCTTGACCATTTTTTCTGCAGTGGTCCCCTTTTCTTTCTTTTTCTCACACCCCCCAGGTATGTAATTTACTGCCTCAAATTGAAATGAGTGGAATTCAATCTTGTCAACAGTCAAGTCCACATTGATTAATGGTACATCAGGTGACACAATGGGCGGCACCAAGTTTTCGGCTAGGACTGTTATCACCCTTTGCCCTCTTATATATTTCACCCTCTGGTGGAGCGTGGATGGTATTGCCCTAGCCGAATGTATCCACGGCCTTCCTAGGAGCAGATTGAATGCTGCGGGTATATCCATCACTTCAAATGTGATGTTAAAGATATTCGGCCCAATTGTGACCAGCAGTTCAATCTCCCCTAGGGAGTGGGTCTTGGAGCTATCAAAAGCCCTAACTATCCGCCCATTTCTTTTGATCCTTGACTGGTCCAGACCCAGCTTGGTAAAAGTGATTAACGGGCAAACGTTTAACGCTGACCCGTTGTCGATTAAAACCCGTGCAACCATGCAGCCCTTACAAAGCACAGTGATGTGCAAAGGGTCCACATGATAACACCCACCTGGGCTGATCTCACCCTCTGAGAAACTTATCACATTATGTGACAAGATTTGACCAACCATTTTACCAAGTTGGTCTGGATCAATTGTCTGGGATACGTGTGCACTCTGCAGCACCCTCAACAATGCATCCCTGTGCTTTTCGGAATTCAGCAAAAGGCCCAGTATTGAAATCTGGGTCGGGACCTTGTTTAGCTGATCCACAAGATTGAATTCACTCTTTTTTATTATTTTTATGAGGTCTACTGCCTCATTTTCTGCACCCTGGGGGGTGTCTTCTCCTATCTTGTTTTTTCCTTTCTGTTTTCTTTTTTCTTCATTTTCTCTTTTTTCTTTCTCCACTTCTGTCTCTTTTTCTTTCTCTTTACCCCCTGCACATCTCCCCGACCTCGTCATGAGGTTCACCTCCTCCTGGTTCTGGTTCCTGACCATTGGAACCGTAGCCGTGATTCCCTCGCTGTAGTTCCATGGTACAGCGGCCTCTGAATAGGCTAATTTAGGGATGTCAACCACTAGTGGCTGGAGTTTGGACCGGGATGTATGGGCCGGTTTAGGGATAGTTTGGGCTGGCTGCACATTTACAACCAGGGGTTGAAGTTTGGATTTGGTGGGGACAGAAGAAGTGATGGAAGCAGTGGTGGGGTCAAGATTGATGACCAGTGGAGCCTTAGACGGCTTGGATGGGAAATAAGTGGATGGACTGCAATTGAAGACCAATGGAGGCCTTGCAGTATTTATCTGGGCCATCAGAGAAGAGACCCGGTTTAAGGAGGAGCTTATGTCCTCAGCAGCAAGATTATTTTTTTGGGAGACCATATTGATCTCCTCTTTTTCCTCTTCTTGGAAGAAACGGACCTGGACAGTGGTCCCTACTGGTGCTATAAGCTGTGATGGGTCAAAGGCCCTTCTAGTGGTGGATATGGCAGTGATGGAGTTGGATGGGCCTGCCCCATTGTGGTAAGGCAGAGGATTCTGCCCAATATCATTTCCCGACGGGGCGGGTGCAGCAGTGTTAAAGACCAACGCCTTCTGGTCCAACAGGTCCTGGACCGCATGCTTCAATACCCAGCAGTTATCAGTAGAATGCCCCGGTGCACCCATGTGGAAATCACAGGTGACCGATGTGTCAAAATTTCTCCCCTTCGGGGCATTTGGGTTAGGCTCCTTCAGAGTCAAGTATTCCCCTTTCAGCAGGATTGGCAGTAGTTGGGACAGATATATGGGTAGAGGGGTGAAAACCCGGTTCTTTCTTGCTGTGAACCAGGCATCCCGCTCCTCCTTAGAAAAAGTCTTCCTTGTGTTAGCTGGCACAGAGGGAGAAAAGTTGACATTCAGCGGGGTCTGGTACGACTGCTGGGCCTGTTGGGGTGCCGAGATGTTGACGTGAAGTGGCTTCTTAGCTGGAGGAGCCTAGACCAGGTTCACCTCCCCTTCTTTTCGAGCCCCCGTCTTTTTAAACCCGACCCCTTTATTCTGGGCCATGGAGGCAGAGGAATCAGACTGCCCAGTCAGAGTAGAATAGTCTATCAGCCGTCCTGACCTGACCCCTTCTTCAATCCGGTCAGCCACCTGCACCAGGGCTGCAAAGTTGGTGGTTATCTGACCAACCAGATGGTTGTAAAAGGGCTGCCCCAGTGTGCCCATAAAGGTGGAGATCATCTCCGGCTCTTGCATAGGTGGCCTGACCTGGGAGGCGGCCTCTCTCCATCTCTTGGCGTACTGCCGTACCGGTTCATCCTTCCCCTTGGTCATCCTCATCATGTCGTACCGGTCCGGCACGATCTCCGAGTTGAACTTGTACTGGTCCAAGAAGGCGTCGGCTAGGTCCTTCCACCTCCTGATCCTTCCATGGTCCACTGTAGCGAACCACCGAAGGGCTGACCCGGTCAGACTCCTCTGGAAGAGCTGGATCAGTATGCCATCGTCCCGGCCAAATTGGCATAGGGCCCCGCAGTATAGTTTGAGATGGCTTAATGGGCAGCCCGTGCCATCAAATTTATCGAAGTCTGGGCACCTGAACTTAGCCGGTAGACAGACGTCCGGGTACATGCACAGGTCTTCGAAGGTGGTGCCTGCATGGCTGCTTCCCCCCTTCACTTCCTTCAGCTCTGCCTGGATTCTTTCTATCCTCAGCAGCATTTTCTTTTCCATCTCATCCCTCGCCTTTTCTTTTTCCAGCTCTTTCTCAGACTCTACTGTATTTTCCCTGATCAGAATGGGCTCAGGGACTGGTTCAGAAATGGGCTCAGGCATGGGCTGAGCCGGAGGCGGAATATAGGCCTGAGGTGGCGGTGCCGGATGAGAAGTCGACGCCTGATTTTGGGCTTGGGCCTGCTGGGCCTGAGCCGCCAGTAAGTCTCCCAGCATTTTGGCCAGACCGGCCACTTGCTCCTGCAGCTGTGTAAAGTCCTGAGCGGGGACAGTAGCTTGGGCTTGGTTCTCTTCAGTATTCATGGCTCTTGCTTTGAATCTGGTCACGGGAGCAATGACTGCAAATAAGTGTACCTGGGTTGAAAGTAAATGTACCTGAGGAAAAAATGAATAAAACATGTTAGCTTCCATTTAACTTGCGTCACACCCTTATATATGTAAACCAGTAGGTTAGGTGAACACCAATCCAGATTTTTTTGTTTTTTTGTTTTTTTTTTGTTGTTTTGATTTTGTGTTGGAATATTCTAGGGCTTCCAAGGGTCCCAAAAAAAAAATTATTTTTTTTGATTTGATTGATAAAAATAACCAACCAAGGTTTTCATGGAATATTCTAGGGCTTCTAAGGGTCCCAATTTTTTTGATTTGATTGATAAAAATAACCAACCAAGGTTTTCATGGAATATTCTAGGGCTTCCAAGGGTCCCAATTTTTTTTTGATTTGATTGATAAAAATAACCAACCAAGGTTTTCATGGAATATTCTAAGGCTTCCAAGGGTCCCATAATTTTTTTGATTTTATTGATAAAAATAACCAACCAAGGTTTTTATGGAATATTCTAGGGCTTCCAAGGGTCCCAATTTTTTTTGATTTGATTGATAAAAATAACCAACCAAGGTTTTCATGGAATATTCTAGGGCTTCCAAGGGTCCCAATTTTTTTTTGATTTGATTGATAAAAATAATCAACCAAGGTGTCTTGGAATATTCTAGGGCTTCCAAGTATCCCACAAATGTTTTGATTTGATTGATAAAAATAACCAACCAAAGGTATCTTGGAATATTCTATCCAAGTATCCCACAAATGTTTTGATTTGATTGATAAAAATAACCAACCAAAGGTGTCTTGGAATATTCTGGGGCTTCCAAGTATCCCACAAATGTTTTGATTTGATTGATAAAAATAACCAACCAAAGGTGTCTTGGAATATTCTATCCAAGTATCCCACAAATGTTTTGATTTGATTGATAAAAATAACCAACCAAAGGTGTCTTGGAATATTCTATCCAAGTATCCCACAAATGTTTTGATTTAATTGATAAAAATAACCAACCAAAGGTTTTCATTTTTTTTTATTTGATTTGATTGATAAAAATAACCAACCAAGGTTTTCATGGAATATTCTAGGGCTTCCAAGTGTCCCACTTTTTGGATTTGATTGATAAAAATAACCAACCAAGGTTTTCATTTTTTTTTTTTTGATTTGATTGATAAAAATAACCAACCAAAGGTTTTCATGGAATATTCTAGGGCTTCCAAGTGTCCCATTTTTTTTTGATTTGATTGATAAAAATAACCAACCAAGGTTTTCATTTTTTTTTATTTGATTTGATTGATAAAAATAACCAACCAAGGTTTTCATGGAATATTCTAGGGCTTCCAAGTGTCCCACTTTTTTTGATTTGATTGATAAAAATAACCAACCAAGGTTTTCATTTTTTTTTTGATTTGATTGATAAAAATAACCAACCAAAGGTTTTTTCTTTCTTCTTCAAATTTGCTGAATTTTCTCAGTTTTCAAGTTCCAGAGTTTGATTGACACATGTTTGAGTTGAGTTGGTGTCAAAAAAATATGACACCTTGGTTTCCTCTTTGATTTTCAGACTTAGGTTAAACCCTGAAAGAATATTTTATTTTATTCTTTTTTTGTTTTTTTTCTTTTGTATTTTTTTTTTGATTTTGTATTTTTGGGAACATTTCTTATGTTCTTTTCGGGGTGCCTAAGGATTATCCACAGTGTTTTAGGCATTTTATTCTGAAAATTTGGGCTGAACAGCCAATTTGTGCATTTTTTGAACATATCCGGTATAATATACCGGATAAGGATATGCCTTATAGTATCCGGTTACCCTAACCGGATAAACGCATATGCCTTTGTATCCGGAAATACATACCGGATATGCATAGAGTTGTTATTAACCGGCCTGAGTTGCCGGTTATTGTCGAAATGCCCCTTTTTGGCTCATTTTTTCACCCGATTAGTTTTTTTTCATTCCCAATTGATGTTCACCGTAATTTGACCTTCAAAACTTGCCCCAAATTGGGCTTGGACATTATATTTGCAAAAATCCCCAAATTCATGAAAAGAACATGGTTTTACCTTGCCACCTTGTATTACCTTCATTTAATATGGTATTCACATTATATCTTGGCCTGTAAAACATGCAAACGGCCTTCCCACCTTTACACCCAATTTCCCCAAACGCAATTGTGTGCTTTTAGCCGAAAACGTGTTTCTCCACCTTCAAGCGTATGGTTTTTGGGTTTTGGCTTAATTGGCAACTTAGAACTCAAGTCTAGTGATGCCCGGAATCGAATCACAGATCCCATTGTCATCACATCATTGACTCAAATTCTAAGGTAAATGTTTTCACTTTCGCTTTCCGAAGTCACGACCTCGGTGCGCCAAGCTACACACATTCATGGTTCAACTTCCTAATAGGTAAAGGGTAGGCTGTGCAAATTGTTTCAAGTGCTCAAGTGCAATTTTAAATTGTGGTAACATTCACAACGTCCTAGCCCCTTGCCACTCTTTTTCGTAGCCATGCATTCAATTTCAAGCCAAGGTACTAATGACAAAGATAATGAAGCTAAATACAAGCAAGCAAGCACCAAAACAACTAAATATGCACAAAAAATATTACATGCCCAAAAAGTGTTATACAAAACATGTCATTTGTACAAACAACCATTAAATCATGTAAGCATGCTTGAAACTCAAAAGCATTCCCTAAAATCCCAGATTTCATGCTCTTTTTCATGCTCAAAGTATACCATTTCTACCCCAAATTGGAGCCTAAAATTTTAGCACTACTTGACATGATACCAAAGTGTTTCAATGAGGTAAAACATGCTTAAAATTTCCAGAAATATGCACTAAAATTTTCAGATTTCTCATGCTCAAAAGTGTATCACTTATACCCCAAATTAATGCCCAAACATTTACCAACCACTTGACATGGTATAAGGAGAGTTTTGATGGTAAAAACATGCTTGAAAACCCATATGATGGCTACTGAATTTACCGATTTTTGCTCAATGTTTTCATGCTCAAATAATAGCACTAAGAACCTCCTAACCCAAGGCAAACAAAAAATAAGTAGGCATGCACAACAAAGTAAGGCCCTAAACATGATCCTTAGCATATCCAAGCATACACACATGCCTTCATCAATGTAAAATTTAAAAGTATCCCAATCAGATTTAGAATACACCAATATACACCAATAAAGTAAACAAAATAGCAAGCATTCAAAAGTAAGAAAAAGCATGAACAAATACACAAAACGGCTTAAATCCACACATCCCCAGCAGAGTCGCCAGTTGTGAGACATGGGAAAAAATCACCGGAGTGATCATCCCTCCGTCAACACACGGGCTCAACGCAAAAGTGGGAGAGTCACCACCATTCATGATTTTGGGGTGAGAATGGACACCAAAGAATTCAAAATAAGCAAAAATAGCCAAGAGACAAATTCTAGGGTAAAAATAACCCTACTTGAAAATCAAATCCAGAGATGGGTAAGGGGATTAAATTATGAACGGGGGAAGGTGTTAGGTACCCCCATTCATCCACACGAAGTGGTTGCCAAGTGTATGTTCATGCTAAAAAGAAAATAAGAAGCTTGCTAAAAATCATGAAAAAGCCTTGAAAAAAGAACAAGTGTATGATATATTCACATGGAGATCCAAATGGATTTTAGATCTCCCCTTATGTCAATATCACTTCTGGAACATTAAAGAGGTGGAAATCAAAGCACAAGTTGATCAAAACCAAGTTAAATCAAATCCGGGAAGTTTGGTAAAAAGTATGTCATTTGCCTTAAAATCATTCAAATCTAATTCTGAATTGAACCAAACCAAATCCATTTGAAAGATTAGGGTAAATAAGAGTCTCATGCAAAATTTCACTTCATTCCGGTGAAAAATCTAGGAGTTATGCTCCTTTGAAGTTGCCGCTGGGGATTTTTAAAAGTGATAAGTGGGCAACTTTGAAAAATTGTCTAGAAAAATCCACAACATAAAAATCCACGAAATTTGGTTTGATTGAAGTTTGTATGGCCATCTTTCCATAGAAACTAGCCACATACAAAAATCCCTTCGGATGTGCCTTGGGTGGTCTCCCGAACAGGCCCCGAAGATCACAGATTTACCCAGAAAAATGCAAATGAGCAGTTCTGAGTAAATCGGCTACCAATAATTCAAATGGAATCCAAAAATTATGAAACCAACTAGATTTGAAAATAGACTCATAAAGGAGTATCCAGAAATAAAAATCACTCGAATCGGACTTAAAACGAACACATGGCGGTCCGTCGAAGTGACAAGTTCTGTACTTGGACCTGAACTGTCCACTCAACTTCGACAGAGAGGTGTCAAAAATCCGCTAGATAGAAATTCATGAAATTTTGTGGACATAAACTAGACAGCCTCACCTTTCCCATGGTTCTAGAATCGCCCCAAAATTCATCCGGATGATGAAGTTACGGACGTCCGAAGTAGGGGTACAGGTGCTGTCAAGTTAAGCCACTTTTGAAGAAAATCAAATCCGAAAATTGACAAAGTGTGTGAGATTCGTGTGATATGAATCCAAAACCTTTGAACAACATTTAAAAACACTCCAGAATTGATTTAGGCCATTTATTTGAGATTTATCACAATAAATGCAATAAACCCCAAATATGAGCCTATACACCAAAAAAGTGTAATATGTGTGCAAAAGTGAAAAACCAAGCAAGATCAATACAACATGCATATAGATTCAACAAAATAGGTTCTAGCATAGCCTATGGTTCCGTTCCATTATCGTTTCCCTCTGTTCTCTTTAAGATAATCAAGGGTACTTTGAATATGGAACGGTTTACAATCAATCAAAAAGGCCTTATGCTACATAGGTTCTAGCACTAGGGTCAATCCCCAGTCTCGTTTCTCCTAGATCCGCCTTCACGTTTTACGGCTAGGGGAGTCTTGAGATACTTTGAGCCGGGGAAGGATTTCCACACATACAAACAAGGCTTTACACTACAGAAAGGTAGAAGAAGAGATCTAGATCTAGGAATGTAAAGACAGAAAATAAAAAGAAAAGTTTGAGGCTTACCTGAGTTCTGGAGGCGATTCCACAGCGGTTTTCTTCTTCTCTTGGAGTTCTTCTTTGCGAGAATTCAAAACAAGAGTTGTGTTTCATTTGCTCAAGGAGGAGGCTCCTATTTATAGGCAAAGGCTAAGGTCATTGGTAGACACAAATTAATGTCTAGAACCCCTCCAACCTTAACCCTAAGGTTATTTCCGCGATTTCCCCTCATTTAATGAGGGACATGATGGTAAAAGTGAAAAGCTCTCGGAAAACCCTAATTTTGAGCAAACTTAAGGTATCCGGTATATCAGACCGGATAACAAAGGGCCTTAAGGTATCCGGTACATGGTACCGGATACGCTAAGGCTCACATGTATCCGGTATGAGTATCCGGATACGGGAAGGAGTACTTGTATCCGGATTGAGTATTCGGATACAGGTAAAAGTTTATTTTCTTCAAATTCTGTGCTGGCTTTCCAGGAGATAATGATTTTTGATGATTGTTTGTGCAATTTGGGGTGTCTACACATGCCTAGAGTATAAGTTTCAATCCAACAACTATAAGTTTAAATCCAACAACATAAAGAAGAAATGAATGAAAGATTAGTTCCGGCTGAGCGGTGATTCTTATTCTTAAGTTGGACAACTTTTTAACCTATATTAACTCTGATTAATGTAAAGAAAACACCTTTTTTTTTGTATTTTTTAAAACAACAGAGTCAACCCTGACTCGTCCGGTTACCAACCCAATAGGGGTGGGTTAGCGCTTAATTTTGGATAAACCCTTATAATAGTAGGTTTGGGTACACTAAAAACCCACTCAAGTAAAGTCTATCAATATGAATTTAATTATTCAGAATTTGATGGAGCATATGTTTTCGGGATGAAAGAACAAAATTCATATCATAAGAGATTTGCTAGTCATTTGGCATGGTTTATATCACACAAAGTCGTTGCATTCTACAAATAGGATTGAATTCTAGCTCTAACAGCATACTCAAAACATAGATCAATATGTGTGACAAAATTTCACGCAACCTGGCATTTGGATGAGTGCTTATGCTTTAGTAGGTAGATTCGGATTTAAGCTTGGGATAAAAATGCTCACTCCAAATGCTGCTCAACAAACAGTCCACATTGAAACCTCGCTTTGTAGGGTTGGAGGATTTCAGGAATTCACTACTTCTGACATCCGCGGTCCCTTGGCCTGTACTGACCATAGACTGGGCTTGGGCTTGGGCTTGGACAAAAAAGTCGACAAAGTGCAAGCATAAAATCTTGTCAAAACGTGTGGAAGGCCTCTTTGGTTGGGAACAATCGATTGTGCTTGGAACCCGCGATTTTAACTAAAACACAATGCAACTTCTTTTAATATCTCTGAACTTCTATTGACATTGATACAGATGCTGTCGTGTGGCAGCAGAAAAATTATCCTCGCTTAATGTGGGGTTTTGTAACTTTTTGCCCTTTTTTAAGTGATGCTTTTAAAACATAATCCATATTCAATCACCAAATTCTTGGTAATTGAAAATTAGTGATATTTTTGAAAATAATTGTGAAGCAGTGTTTTTTTACTATTCATGAATTGACATTTCCAAAAATGCCAAAAAAAATTTTTTTGTTATTATGTTTTAATGAAGTTAAGAAGTTCTTGAGGAAATTTATAGAAGTCATGAACAGTAAAATGACACTTATTTTTAAAAAGTATCAATAATTCTCAATTACCGGGAATTTGATAACCGAGCTGAGTCAGGGCTATTTTTAAAAGTAATACTAAAAACCAATTTCCTTTGTTACAGCGAAAATTACATATCATTGTCACCTCGTCTAATTATATGACTTAACTTTTTAAAATAGTGTTCTTGAGCAAATCCAACTTGTATGGGGTCGGGTACGTGACCGGAAACGGTAGAAAAACTCCTGCTTATAAGATTAATATTAGGCTTGGACGGTTGACCGATGTGATTTGGTTTTAGGTGAACAGTTGACTGATGTGACGACATATTAAATTAAGTACAAGAAAAATAATGTTTTGGAATTTGGGCACTGACTGATGTGACGAGATATCAAATTCGTATACAACGTAACATGGCCAAAACAGTTTTTCAAAGAAGTGTCAAAGCAAAATTTAAAACAAATGGATTTTTTTTACGATCCGTTAAACGTCAAGAGTATCAATCTCCGTTCATACCTAAAGCGTGCAACACATTTACATGCATTATTAAACTTACGAAGACCCGAAGGACACTGAGAGAAGCACAAGGTCAAGCAAAGATTCTAAAGTGAAGCAAAGATTCTGAATTGATATTTTATCTTTAATATAAATGTATATAATTTTTTTTTCAAAGACACTAATGTCAAAATAAATTTTTTCTGAAAATATTGAAGTCTCACTTAACTATATAATACATTATATTTCTTTATCCAAAAAAGGAAAAAAAAAAGAAAGAAAAATCTGAGACCATATCAGCTGAGCCTTACATTGGAAGATCTGCTAGTCTAATGGTGGAGGGTGTGTACTTGTTAGCTTCATTCACATACATGTACACACCTTTCATTGTTGGACCAGTAGATTTCTAAATCAAAAAAACCTAGCTACTTATGGTTTGTGAACAAGCGATATTACACGTAACACTAGTTGATAGAGCAAAATTTTATGGAAATGTGAGCCACCACACTCCAATGCTGAGAAGTGTCTATCACCAAAGTGATCCCTTTTTAGCTTGTTTCTCGTTTGACTAGTGGATTGTAAGCTATTAAGCATCTAATGCTAGCGTAGTACATATGCAATAAATATAACAACACGCCCTCTAATGTTTTACAGATAGCCCTTTATCATAGGCTGCGGTGACTAAAAGTGTTTGCATATGGATTATGGACACATGATTATACAATTTCATGAACAGCACTTACATATTGGAAAAATTCAACATCATAAATTTCCAAACCACAAATTTTCCACTATTAGAGATGGTTAGAAAGTTAACCAAAGATTATATTATGACAAGTGGAGCAGATACAAATTCGACAAATGTTCTTCAAACGCTTCATTGGTACTGAGAATTGAAAATCTTTGTTTAAGGAAAACTCCTAGGCAGATAATTGCAAATGGGAAGTTGCCATGTTGCCCCAGAAACTTTCCTGTACACTGACACAGTCCATCTACAAGAATGTTTCGCGAATCATATTCCTAAACGAATTGCATGCACTTGAACACCCATATTTTGTTTGTCTGTAAATTTGAAGTTATTGTGCTGGTGCTTAACTCTTAAATGCCAAAAAATGAGTTTTTGACTGGAAAATTTCATGTAGCATGAGTTTTTGCCAGAACATCACCTCCTATCCAAGTATCAGATATCATGTAGCTTGAGTTTTTGACTGGAAATATCGCGCCTAATTAATTTGGTTCCATTGCAAAATAATGAAATGGGTGAATAAATATGATCTGAAAGCCAACACTTGAAGAAATTCAATAGAACGTGATACTAGTAGAAAGATGAAATGCGGAATTTTTTGAGAGCAAATTCACTTAAATTTAACATAAGATGATGTCCACACCTCAGAGGTTTAAAAATATACATACCTGGACATTCTACACACAGACAAATACTAGCTAGTAGTAATTAGAAAATCCAGGAGGCCGAACTACCATAAGATTATTTGCTTCATTCACTTTATTTTCGACCTCAATGAAGCCTCATAGAGAAGGAAGACGTTTTAGTTTTCAAGTTGCAGCTATTGGGAGGAGAACGTATCTGAGGGACTCAATTGGTTAACACCAAATGGCATCGTTCGAGTAGGTTTCATAGAGGGAAAAGGTTTCGTAAAGAGAGATTGGAGAAAGAGGAAATAGACTTATGGGGTCGAACAATGTTGGTGGAATATCTTGTTGGATATAGAAATTTCCTGCTAAATTTGGTTCTGTCCAAAAATCTCCTTGGGGTTCTGGTAGTATTTCTGGGGAAACATTATCATCTTCCATGCGGGTTGGGTCACCTACCACAACAGATTCTGAATTCGGTGTAGAGAATTCAATGAAAGATGGTCTAGGAGACAATGGAGAACTTTCAAGAATTTGGCATACAGTAGGTGGTAGTTCCATCTTCTCGTCTTCTTCACTTTGGGAGATTTCATGTAATTGCAGTTTTGCTTCTGATGCTGCTGAATTTTGCTTCAAACGTTTCTTTAAGTTGGTATGCCAGTGGTTCTTTATTTCATTATCTGTTCTTCCTGGTAGTTTTGCTGCAATCATAGACCATCTGTAGCAAAATAAGAAATATATATGAGGATTCAATATAAGCTGATTATTAAGAAATTTGAACCATCTGTAACTAAACAAGTAGATTACCAAGGAAAAAAAAAATTACACAGGTAATATGAGAATTCAATACAAGATTATGCTTGAGAGATTTGCAGCAGAACGGAGGTTCTCAGTATCACGTATCATCCATATCCATACGTACAACAACATTACTAAATTATTATTAACTTGTTAAACATATTTCTTAATCTTATGATATTTTCCTTATGTTTCTGTTATTGTAGAATTCATTACATCTTTAAAAAAAAAGTCATGAATTACTATATACTTATTTGTAATGACATCCTTATTTCTGTCTTCATCGAAGAATTAAGCATACCATTGAGCTTCTTATAAACTTCCATTTTTACGTTTATTGACTCTAAACAGATTTTGAAAAAGACCCAAGCAATATAATATGATGATTTCTGTAAGAACTTATGCTGATCTCAAATATGTTCTCAGATTTTGTTCATACAGTCCAAAATACTAGTCTTACCGATTCCCGAGAAATTCATGTAATTCCATGATGATTCTCTCTTCTTCTTTGGTGTAGTTTCCTCGTTTGATATCAGGCCTTAGATAATTCATCCATCGGAGTCTGCAACTCTTCCCACATCTTGATAGACCTGAAGAAGGAAACAAGTAAATGAGGATCCATGAACACGGGAGTTGGAATTCTGTACAACAACTGCACTATGATATTCTTAACCTCAGCCATCTCAATTAATGCAACAAAACAATATGAAATACTCATGAGGTGTGGCCACTAAAAAACGGATGTTTTGATGTATAATGAGGAAAGTGGCAATTGTTTCACATTTATTTCACAGAGAGAGAGAGAGAATATAAGGCTAAAACACAAAAATCGGACAGGAACATCTCATCATTTTATATAGAAAATCATCAAGTTTAGCAGAAAATAAAATTTAGTAGCAGCTGCAGCAGTAGTACATGAACCAGTTGTGGTAGTAGGGTGTATACATGAAGAAAAAGGAAGAAACGAGCTGAGGTGAGAGATGGGGTTGGGGTAAGTGCTGGGGAGGTGCTGACTGAAAAAGAAAGGAAAGAAATGCTTTCTCAAAAGATGCGTAAAATCATCATGTATGCTAGTTAGGATATAGGTTTTTCAGTGGCTTCTGTACCGGCATATTTGGGGAGCTCACGCCAATTCCAACTGCCGTATCTCTTGATGTAAGTGGTAAGCTTCCGATCTTCTTCTGGAGTCCATGCACCTTTCCTCAGTCCCATTTTATCACAACTGGGGCTTCTTCCCATCTTCGTTACACCAATCTCTGCAATCCGTGGTTTGAAACTCAAACACTTCCCAAAGCTATATACCGCTCTTCATTCAATGTTGGAAAGACCAAAACGTGTTTGCAGTAGTTTCATGTTCATTTCCGGTCTAAAGGAAGGAGCCAGAGGAGGGTCCCTCCTAGAAAATACATCAAAATTTCTTGGAAGACTGTAACCGTCAATCAACACTCAGTATAACCTAAATAATTCATTAACTGCTTATCAAGTCAAAAGAAAGAAGATGATAACCTGGTTGAACTCAGCATCAGTCTACATGCTGCTCCCCTTCTATCCTTTCTATCTGATTGATGAGCAACCAACTTAAGGGGTTCGGCTGATATGATCCTGATTGTATTGTGATTGTTTTAATTTCCTGCATGCAATATATTTGATTTTGAAAACCTGATGTGATTGAACGAATTAAAAGATTAGGATCTTTATGATCTGATTATATTTTTTTTTGGTAACATATGATCTGATTATATCTATAATATTTTTAAGAAGGTAATTCTTAATTGGAAGGTGACAGAATAGATTGATGTTACATTTTGCTTTAGAGATGAATTATATATACGTATTGGATGGTCTAGGTTTATAATGGGGACGTGTTTGAAAGAAACAAGCGATGACTGGGAACCCCTGTTTCTAACAAGGTTCAAAGATGCTGCTTACCATGGAATGGGAATACACGTTGTGATGAGAATTCGAGGAAATACTAAAGATTTAAAATGTAGTAGCGAGAGACATGGGTCATCTTGCAGGTTCACATCTCTCTGGATTTCTCCGCAAAAGAGAAGAGACAAAAAATGAGAGACCACGCGCGACGAAGTTTGAACTTAAAAACATGTTTTTGAATCACGCGTCGTAATGGTATAATAATGTATGCACTGAAACGACTAGAGTCCGAGCAGGTATAATAAAATCTATTGGAAAAATATTTCGAGAAAAAAAATGTTATCTAAGCGGGACCTCTTAATGTTTCGGTCATGAATTTGCCCTAAAAACCGTGCAATTGGACCGATCCCTCCCATCTTTTCACAAAAATAAATTTTGTTGGTGCTGGGTGAAAATTAACCCTGAAGGCAGCTATTGGAGGTGTATGTTGTGACTCTAGTGGGAAATTTGTGGCTGCCTTTGCGTCTACTATTGTGGCAGATTCAGCTATACAGGCTGAGGCTGCGGCTGCTTTAGAAGCAATTAAACTAGCGTTGGTGCTCGGTCTTTCTTATATGGTCCTAGAGGGAGATTCCCAATCTGTTATTCAACTTCTGACTGGTTCAAGTTCTATTTATCCTTGGCGAATTAGTGCTGAAGGACAAATTGGAGGATTTAATAAGCTAGTATCATCGAACTGGGCCCGTGCTACTGGAGAAAGAAGGACTAGTACTCAATGGAAGCTTCATTTTGGAAATTAATGCTGAAGGACAGATTGCACGCATGAGTCAAGTGAGAATGAATATATTTTAAACTGGAATAATTGATATCAGGAGAGAAAACTGGTGCTGAGAATTGCACCAGAGCCATCCATTCACACGGAATCATATTTCTAGCTAGACATGAGCATGCTAGTTAACACAACTATGTTATTCACATTTTCTCCCTTACTGTGCCCGGTGGGGAACGTAGGAAGGTTGGGCTTCCCTACAAGAAAACCAGCATGAGGAAAAAGCATAAGCTGACACGGACTCACCTCGTCAAGAGGAAAACTTTTATGAAATCCCATTTTCTACCACATTCTTTCCACATAGAAGGTGATGCGTGTGGGAGAGGAAAAAGAGCCAGCGCTATCTTGAATCCAAAAAGGAAGAAAAAAGATAAAACTTTAAAATTCTTCAAAGAAATGTGTAAATTCGTGAACAACCAGCTCTACCCTTATTTGTATATCTCCAAAAAGCCGAAAAAATGACAAAGGCCTTCTAAAATTTGAACTCCTACTTATAATAAACAACTAATAATCACAATTTAACTCTAATCATACGGTACCACTTATCCCACATCAGAAAATCCATTCCAAAATAATAAAGATAAAAATGAAAATACCAAATTTCAACTTGTGGCCCTAGGAAATTAAAATAGCAATGTGAAACGTTGATCATGATGGAATATTCCTCGGTCGATTTTCAATGGAGCTGACTGGCTTGATTGATTTTCATAGCCATAAAGCTTGTCCGATCCATTAGGAACGAAGCAATTTGATTGGTGTTGAATCATATTTTAAAGTGTAAAGAAAGAAAGATATGTCTTTAAAGGGCTTAAATAATCAGTGTTCATAATGACTAATGGATGCCCTGACACGGAGGCCCTTGTGCCAGAAAAGATCGAGGCTGGAAAAAAAGAGACTGCCCATTAAATTCGAGGATTTAAGTATAACATCGAAATGGGGCCATGCGAATACAAAAGGAACGACAACTTTATGAAAAGAAAGATAACAAAAAAAAAAAAGAAAAAGAAAAAAACTCCGACTACTCAATCCAAGCTTCTTTTTTATTTTTTATTTTTTGTTTTTTAAATACGTTCTTATGACATGTTTCAACGGTTACGATGTTTTCAACCAGAAAAATCCTTTCACATTTCCAACAAATTCACCATTTTCTCTACCTAACTAATCAAATGATGCTGCGAGGTTCAGAAAGTCCATCTGAAAGTAATAGAGTTGTATAAGAAATGACATCAGATTCAAATTGTAGCCCTAGGAAATTAAAATAGCAAAACGTTGATCAAATGATGGGGGCTAGCTGCTTTGATCAGAATTACAATGGATCTAGCTGACTGACTTGAAAATAATGCAATTCTAAACATGAGCTTGTCGGATCCATTAGGAACGATGTACTCTTATTGAATGTTGAATCAGTTCTTGGAAGAGTAAATGAAGATAAAAGGTTGATGCAGTCCGTGTCCATAAGGACTAATGGATGCCCTGACGCCGTCACTGTTGGAGATATGATATCTCAAGTCTTTATTTAATTCACATAAACTCAATCAAGCGATTTCAACTTGGAAATCCTCCCAATCACTGGAATCCTAGGCATGCTTATGGGGCTTATTCAAGAGGGGGTCCTAATCTTTCAATACAATTGTCATTTCCCAAATAGTAGTTGTTTAAAATGCAATAATAGAAATAAGTAAACCTTATAGGTCATAGCCTAGATCTCTGTAAAAGATGGGGTCTCAACTTTTACAGGAGCTAGCTTCTGTTGTTGCTGAGGGCAACCAAAATTCTATACATATATGAAGTGACTTTCATACCGTTTGTTCGAGGGAAGCCATTCCTATCTCTTTTGTAGCTTCTTTCATTTTGTTAAGGAACTGCACCATGATTTTGCTGATCGAAGGCATCAAGCTCTCTGGCCTTTTGCAGCATTAACTTCTCTTCTTCTTCCGGCTCCTCTTGCTTTCTGTTGAAGAAAACGGGCAGCTGGCTTCTCGAGAGAGGTCAGATTGACTATATATTCCAAACAAAATAAATGATTTCACTAAAAGAACAAATTTTGAGTTTGAAATCACAGAGAACCAAAAAGATAATTTATCATTCTCCAATTCCAGGAACATAATAATATTGATTTGCCCCCCTTGGATCTAGTGGGCGGCAGGCATGACGATCAAACCCAAATTTAGGTGCTGCCCACGGGCGAAATGTGATTATAATGTTCGCAACTCAAAAAGAAATAAAAAAAACAGAGAGAAAAGCGTACACGTCTCTTATACTTTTGCCTGCAGCGTAAAACTATGCATGAGCAACATCACTCATGCCAGTGTCACCCGAACGACGTCATAGTTGTCTTTTTCTTTTTCCTTTTCCATTATTGTAGTGTGGTCCATGGCCTAACTTGTCATGATGCAAAGGGAAAGTTAATAGCTTTTTAAAATAATTAAAATTTAGTCAGCGAAGTCCTGGGTTTCAAATTTTAAGAAACCTTTATTAAAAAATTTAATTTTAGTAACATTTTACTATTTCAATCGTGCTTTATAAAATAATTCCCCAATTTGTTCTTACAGATAAGATTTTCTATAGGCTGAAATAAGGCACAATAAAATTTCAATCATGTTGCATTAAAAGCTTTGCTAGATTAGGGACCCTAGCATTTTGCTCACTTTTTTACACCTTGCTTAGCTTGAAAGAGGATTTTCCTAAAATTATTATTCTCCAATTAAATTCATTAGAAACGTCTTTAAATTTAGCAATTTTCTTCTTCTACTCTATTCTCTTTATTGCATTTGAGATCCAGTAGGGCCTTTATCTACAATCTTATTTGCAGCCTACATTGTGATCATGCCATGTGTACAGTGAATGGTATAACTGTAAATTTTTAAGTAATAGTATAAAAAGCTGCAAATAAGATCGTAGATAAAGGCCCTACAGGATGTAAACTCTTCTCAACTTTTACAGGAGCTAGCTTCTGTTGTTGCTGAGGGCAGCCAAAATTCTTTCATGTTGCAAAGGACTTCCTCTTCATCTATACATATATGATGTGACTTTCATACCATCTGCTCCACGGAAGCCATTCCTCTCTCTTTTGTAGCGTCTCTCATTTTATTAAGGAACTGCACTGTGATTTTGCTGATCAAAGGTATCAAGCTCTTTGGCCTTTTGCAGCATTAACCTCTCTTTTTCTTCCTGCTCTTGCTTCTGTTGAAGAAAACAGGCATCCGGCTTCCTAAGAGGTCAGATTGACTATAAGTTCCAAACAAAATAAATGATTTCACTAAAAGAACAAAAATTGAGTTTGAAAGCACAGCATTACCAAAAAAAAAAAAGAGTTTGAAAGCACAGCAGAACCAAGAAGATAATGTATCATTCTTCAATTCCAGGAACATAATCATATTGATTTCCTCCCTTGGATCTCTGGTGCGTGGCAGTCATGACGGTCAAACCCAAATTTATGCCTTTCGTACTGTTTGCATATATAATAGCTTTTGGCTTATGGTTTCACCCACCGTTCGCAAAAGTTCAAGGGGAATTCCTTCGTTTTTTTGTAGTAAAAACGCAGCAGACATTGGATGTACGTTTTTTTTTTTTTTTTTTTTTTGATAAGGATATTGGATGTACGTTAGAGCGGAGTACTGGGCTGTTGTCGTTAATCCAGTCGCGGAAGGAATAATAAATGTGCAGACGCCTATCGTGAAATTTCGTTTTTCGTACTATTTATGATGAATTAACCCGGACAATTAAATTTAGGCGCTGCACTCAGGCGACACCTGATTATAACCTTCGCAACTCAAAAGAATTAATTAAAAAAACAGAGAGAAAAGAGTACACGTCTCTTATACGTGTACCTGCATCATAAAAACATGCATGAACAACGTCACTCGAGCGACGTCATGGTTGTTCCTTTCTTTTTCCTTCTCCATTATTTTAGTGTTGTCCATTATTCACTCGCACTTGAATGCATGCACTTGAACACCCCTATTTTTCTTACCTATCAATTTAAGCCTATTATATATGCTTTGTAGCCAAAACATAATTTCTTGGCTATTCAGATTCAAAACATCACCTCTTATCCAAGTATAGGAAAAAATTAGGTTTTTTTTTGGATTTTGGCGAAATTTCGCTGGTGCCCGTTTCGCTAAAATTTTTTTTTTTGAAAAAATGCATTTTTTTTCTCTGTTTCACCCGTTTCGCCTGTTTCGATCCATTTTGCTCGGCACGCCGCCCCGTTCCGCCACAAAATTGTCGAAATTTCGCCAACGATACAACTTGACGATTTTCCCCAGCGAAACGCATCGCTGGGGGCATAAAAAGGCATGCCGCCGAAACTAATGAAGAAATTCATTGGAAGTGCGTAATACTTGTAGAAAGATAAAATGTCGAATTTGAGAACAAATTCTCTTAGTTTAACCTGAGGAGCTGTCCAGCACAACATCCAGGCTTAAAAATAAACATACATTGGAATTCCACACCCAGACAAGTACATGTAGCAAGTAGTACACTTCTATATATAAAATCAGGAAGCTAGTCCGAACCACCACTTATGATTTGCCTTTATCACTTTATATTCATCCTCAAGGAAGCTTCAGAGACAACGAAGACCGTACAGTAATGTTCTAGTTGCAGCTACTGGAGGGAGAACGAGTTGCGAGTATTGGGAGATGAATTTGTTGAACCACCCAATGGAATCATCCGAGTAGGTACCGCAGAGGAAAAAGGGTTCATAAGTAGAGATTGGAGAAAGAGGAAATTAATACACTCATGGGGTCGAGCAATGTTGGTGGAATATCTTCAAGCATACCTGCCAAATACGGTTCTGTCCAGAAATCTTCTTTTGGTTCAGCGAGTACTTCTGTGGAAATATTAATATCTTCCATGCGACTTGTGTCACTTACAATAACAGATTCCGAATTAAGAAAAGAGAATTCACTGAAAGAAAGAGAGAAAGGAGAAAGAGGAAATAGACTCCTGGGATCGAGCAATGATGGTGGAATATCTTCAAGGATACCTGCCAAATATGGCTCTGTCCAGAAATCTCCTTTTGGTTCTGCAAGTATTTCTGGGGAAACGTTAACATCTTCCATGCGACTTGTGTCACTCGCAACAACAGATTCTGAATTAAGCGAAGAGAATTCACTCGAAGACGGTTGTAGGGACACTATTGGACAGCTTTCAACTATATGGTATGCCCCAGGTGTTAGTTCCATCTTCTCGTCTTCTTTACTTTGGGAATCAATTTTATGGGACTTCAGTTTTGCAACTGATGCTGCTGAATTTTGCTTCAAACGTTTCTTTAAGTTGGTATGCCAATGGTTCTTTATTTCATTGTCTGTTCTTCGTGGTAGTTTCCCGGCAATGGCAGACCATCTGTAACAAAACACGAAATATATATGATTCAATATAAGTTAATTCTTAAAAGATTTCAACCATGCATCTGTAACTACACAAGTAATGTAAGAACTCAATACAAGCTTATGCTAGCTTGAGAGATTTCCAAGCAGTAAGGAGTTAGGAGCTTCTCAGAATCACATATCGCCCTTGTCTACACATCAATATTACTGAATTATTATTTACTTGTTATAAACATATGCTATATATAAGATTTTCCTTGGATTTCTTTTATTGTAGAAATCATTACATCCGCAAAAGTCACGAATTACTACTCCATAATTATTTGTAATGAATGATCCATATCTATATCTTCACCAAAGAATTAAGTGTACCCTTGAGCCTCTTAAAACGCTTCCATTGTAACATTTATCGCCTGAATTTTGACAGATTTTGAAAAATATTCAAGCAAATATGTGCAATAACATTAGGGTACGATCTTATGCTGATTTCCAATATGTTAGAATTTGTTCATGCGGTCCTGATTAACCAGTTTTTACCTATTCCCGAGAGATTCATGTAATTCCATGATGATTTTCTCTTCTTCATTGGTGAAGTTTCCTCGTTTGATATCAGGCCTTAGGTAATTCTTCCATCGGAGTCTGCAACTCTTCCCACATCTTGATAGGCCTGAAGAAGAAAACAAATAAATGAGTCAACATGCACATAGGAGTTACAATTTTTGCACAGCTCCTGCACTATTATACATACTGTCCTCAAGCATCTCAACTAAAAGCTACAAAACAATATCAATTACTGAAGTGTGGCCACCATGAAACATATGTTTAATTAGATGAATAACAAGGAAAGAAAAAGGAATTGTTTGGCATTCATTTCAGATAGAGAGAGGGTGAGGGTGGAAGGGGGAGAGAGAGAGAGAGAGAGAGAGAGAGAGAGAGAGAGAGAGAGAGAGAGAGACAGAGAGAGAGAGACAGAGAAAGATGAAAATTTAAGCAGCAGCAGCAGCAGCAGCATGACCAGTACAGGAACTAGTTGTGTGGTGCTAAAGCACATAACGAAGGAAAAATGAAGTAGGTTGGGGTAGGGATGGGCGGTAGGGGTGTTCGGAATGGAGAAGAAAAGAAAGAAATGCTCTCTCAAAAGGTATATGTAAAACCATCACATGTGTACTAATTAGGATTTAGGTTTTGCAGTGGCTTCTGTACCGGCATATTTGGGGAGCTCACGCCAATTCCAACTGCCGTATCTCTTAATGTAAGCTGTGAGCATACGATCTTCTTCAGGACTCCATTTGCCTTTCTTCAGTCCCATTTTATCACAAAAGGGGGCTCTTACCATCTTCGATAATTCGATTACACAAATCTCTACAATCCCAGCTCTGAGACTGAAACACTTCACCAAGCTACCGCTATTTATTCAATGTCGGAAAGACCATATATGATGAGGGATAAAGGGTGTACAGGAAGCGGATTGGTAGTTTCTTGTCAGTATCCTATCTAGAAAGAAATTGCCAGAGGAGGGTCCCTCCTAAGATGCAATCCAGATTTATTTAATTGTCGATCAACTCCGAGTGGCAACCAAGATAATTCCTCGACTTGTTGAACAAGTCAAAGTAAGAAGATGATAACGTAGTTGAACCCAGTCTCAGTTTACATGCATGCTGCACCCATGACTGGTAATGGGTTGGATATATATATTAGAATCTGATCCGAATCTGATCAGAAAATCTTAAATTCGGATATGAGATATATATCCGTGGTTCGAATACGGATATCGGATTTCAGATCCGACTGAATTTGGATCCGAATTCGAATCTGTACATATCCGATCCGAATAGGATCCGAATCGAAATCAACATATACTTTTCATTAAACCATTGGTAAACTTTGTATAAACCATAGTTGAACCATCCTTACTCATGTCTTGCTTTAATATTTATATGGCTCATTAGTTTTGATAGTTAAATTTTGCTTTAATAGTTAAACTTGACTTTTGAATTTTAAGTTCAAATCGAATTGAATTCGGATGTTGGTTATTTATTGGGTCGAATTTCGAATTCGGATACAGTATATAAATTCGGTTTCAAATTCGGATTCACGTATAAAAGATTTATCGGATTTCGGATTGAATTCGGATATCGGATTTTTATTTTTGGTTCGGATTCGGATCATAGTAGATCCATACCATATTCGACCCATTGCCAACCCTACCCAGCACCCTCTTCTATCCTTCCCATCTGATTGATGAGCCACCAACTTAACGGGTTCGGCTGAGCCTGATCCTGATTGTATCGTGATTGTTTTAATTTCTTGAAATATATTTAATTGATCAAAATTAAAAGATGAGAACGTTTGAATCATATTCTGTTAGAGATAAATTACACATATTAGATATATGGGTATCTAGATTTCTTATGGATATACATAGTTGAAGTAAACAAGTGATGAAGGAATACCTGTTTCTAACATGGTTCACGGATGCTACTTGGAATGGGGAAACAAGTTGTATTGGGGATTCGAGAGACATCGCAGGCTCACATCTTTCAGGATTTCTCCGTAAAAAGAGAAGGAGAAAGAGACAAGAAAAGGAGACCAAATTAAAGATTAAATTATGCCTCCAAGTTTGAACTTAAGACTTGTTTTTGAATCACGCGTCGTAATGGTCCCGATAAATGGTTTCTTTACCAAACAAGCAGGAGAATACATGCACTGAAACATAGAATCCGAGAAGGTATAACAAAATCGGGATTAGGAGAAAAAACAAATATTATTTCTTGACCTCCCGTAGCAACCGTACAGTCTCCCATGTATCAGCTTAGTGTGAGCATAAGAACCCATTCGGAGACTCTTGAGACCCGAGGGATGAAGAGGCTGGAAAAAGTAGAGATGGTGAAGGAGACTGTCCATTAAATTGGAGAATTTAAGGATCATCGAACTGGGCCCACGGAATAAAAAAAAAAACAAGAACTTGGCCAACATAGAGAACGGAATTAAACTAATCAATCCAAGCTTCATTTTTCAACTGCTATGTATGTATGATTTAGCACGCGCGTTTCCAACGACCAAAACTGGTCATAGATGTACTTCACAATAAATTAATGGTTGAGGACAAATTGTGTAAATCACGTGGGATATATTTTATTCTGAATTAATTGATTTTGGGTGAGAGAACTGCTGCAGTCAACCGCGAGTCAATCAGTACTGTAGAGCCACCCACTCACAAGGAATCACATTTCTAGTTATCACATTATAAATTTATTGTAATAAAAAAAGGTTTAAATATAAAGAAAGGAGAGAGAAGGAAAGAAAAAAAAATGATTAATGATGTGGCAACCGACTGGTGGTATGGTCGAAGACCTATGCTGGATTGGTTATAGATGATTTGAATTGGCCAAAAAAGCCTTTTTGGACACCATATGTGAACTCCATTCCCATTGTTCTCTTATTACATATAGCCATGAATATACTATAGTGGACTTTGTAGATTAAGTGAGATGATGCCATATGTAGCATCTCATCCTAAGGGTTTTGAAATTTTATGTTTTCAAAAAACAGAAACTTTGAGACTTTCAGATGCTCCACATGGCATCATCTCAATTAAGCTATAGGATCCACTGTAGCAAAAAAACAATAAACGAATTCAAACCCTGAGAAATAAAGCATAACCTGCCACGAAGTCACCTCTTAAAGAGGACAAAGTTATGAATTCCATTTCCTACCACATTCTTTCCAAGGGGAGGTGTTTTCAACCAATTCACCATTTTCTTTACTTAATTAATTACATAGAGGCAGAGAGTTAGAAATTCCATCGGAAAAAAAGAGTTAAAAATGACAATATCAGATTGCAAATTTTAGCCTTTAGGATATTAAAATAGGAATGTGAAAGGCTGATCATGATGGACTCCAGTGATAGGATTTTCAATGGGGCTAGCTGACTGACTTGAAAATAATGCAATTCGTACCAAGAAGATATGTATTTAAAAGGTTCAAATAGTCCGTCTCCGTAAGGACTAATGGATGCCGTGACGATCTTACTGTTGAAGATATGCTATCTGAAGTCTTCATTCACATGAACTTTGCAATGCCTGTAGAGCTATCATTGTATCTTGCTTCTGCAAAGGATTCGGATCCAGCATCTTGCAAATAGATTGAAGAGATTGGACAAGTTAAATCCAAAATTAATCAAACGATTTAGCTGTTTTATCTCAGATTTTCATGTTGGAAAAGTGTTAAAAAAATTTTAAAAATAAAAAATAAAATCTATTTATGAGTAAGAAACCATCATAGCAAGGAGAAAAGTACAAAAATGTTTCCCACACAGCAGAAACCTTAATATACACGAAGCCAGAAATCCTAAAGGTCGACGTCTTGCATAAAACAAAATAAGAGTTGTCATGAGAGTCACTCATGCACCCTAGTAATGGGCTTCCCAATGGTCTTTAGGGGTTCGAAATTGTCTATCGCCGCCTTTTAACTATAGCTGTCTTCAAATGCTGGCAGAAGGAGCATCTAATGGTCGCAAAGATTTTGCTTTTTAAAATTAGAAAAGAAAAAAAAAGAAAGAATTTTTGTTAAAAAAATGCTAACTTTGAGATGCTTCACATGACAATATCTAACTTACACTACATGGATCGTAGTAATATGTGACGACGGACGATTTCATCTCATGTTTATCCTTCTCTTCCTACATTGCAAAGAAGGCCTCAAAATATTATGGAAATAGTATAAGACACCATCATCATTATCATAATCATTAAAGTTCAGCCCCAGCCAAAATAGGTTTGGTGACACCGATATTGTCTATCAAAAATTATATCTTTAGTTAATTTATGTTTTTGTAATTATTATTTAAAAAAGATAAAATGTTTTAAATATAAGCTGAATCAAAAATGATTTTAATTTCTTTTTTTTTCTTTTGACAAATGATTACAACTAAGACGACTTCAAAGGGTTCTAATTAATAAGATACTCGAAGAGAGACTCTTGAGGTACTTAGAGATAGGTTTGGTTACACAAACACAATCACAGGCCTTATTCTATGAAAAAAAGAAAAAAACAGATATGGGGTTCTATTCTAGGGATCCACCTGTTCCCCTTTCCCCTAGTTCTCTCTTCACGTTTTACGGCTAGAGAGACCCTTGAGGTACTTGGAGACAAGTTTAGGGATACAAAAAAACAGATATGACCTTATTCTACAGCAATAAAGATGATCCTATTACCTCTAGAATTGAAGACAGAAAATAAAAAGGGATAGGGGACTTACCTGGATTGAGCAGGCAGAGCAGCAGGGATTCCTTTCCTTCTCTTGGAGCTTTTGATTCTTCAAAATTTCGTGGCCCTTAGCTTGAGGAAAGGCCCTCTATTTATAGACAAACACAGGGATACGGTTGGTCCAAGGTTTGGCAAGATAGAGTTTCAGTTTGAGTTAAACACAAGATCATGCCAATCCTTTATCCACAAGGATAAATGAGATAATTCGAACAGATAAATAAGAGAATTCGCTTATCCAAGAGAGATATTTGGGTGCAGATAAGGCTCAAAAATCAAAAAGGTAAAATTCGCACAAAGACCCCCGTGCCCGTATATATATTACGATCGCGCCCTGCCCGTATTATTAATACGGGCACGCCGTGACCGTATATCAACTGCAGGTATGACCAGTCCGTAAACAAAATACGGTCATGACCAGTTTAGCCAGATTTTATACTTTTTTGACCTGTTTCAAATCCCAATTAATATTTTGAATTATTTTCTCATTTTTAGTGCAATTTTCTCACTTTTTAAGATCTTTGTCTTACTAATTGCATTTTGCAAGGATTAAATGGATGATTTTGGATTTATTGTGGAAGATTTGCTAGAAGTCCCTCAGCTTAAGGGCCAAATCCTCCTCTTTCCTCTCACTGAGCACTTGTAGGCTATGAAGTGAGATTTGAGACAAAAAAATTTTAAACAAAAGTGAGTATGGTGGCAATCCTTGCAACTTACAACTAATATGGACATTAATCTCCTGAAAAGTGGGGAGAAAATGATGAAAAAGACAATTTTTCTGGGTGGCCTACAGTTGTAGCACAATGAACAGCAAAGAACAGACACAACTCAAAATTACACATTTGAAAAACATCTTATTAATTGAACCTGATTTGGTCAAACAAAGAAATGATAAAAACATGGATTCGAAGATAGCCAATGAAACCCCTGCTTGAAGTCTGATGGGGTGGCGTCTCTTCCTTATCTCAGATTTCTTTGAGCTCTCGTGGCTATGAAAAGAAATCTGAGACAAGCAAATTTTGAAAAGAATGTGGATTTAAATTTGACCACTGTAAACTCAATTGATTTTGATGTTTTTCACTTTTTGAATTTTCTTGATTGATTTTCTTATTTGATATACCTGGGTGCCATGTGATGTCCGAACCTGTGCTTGAATATTCTGCAACTTGCTTTTACTTCTTTATCTTCTTGCTCTCTCAATAACGATGTATGTGCCCTTACTGCCCATAATCTGTCTTCATGCTTTTTAATTGCCCAAGTGAATGCCCTCATCTTGATTGATGGATCATGATCTATTGATCTAACCTCATGCCTTTACAACCCATGATCTGTCTTTCATGCTTTCTTGCTGCGCCAGTAAAATCCTTCTTCATGATTGAAGAATTGGGAACCCTTGTTTAATGAAGAAAACATGCCATTGCTCCGAAGCCTTTTTTTTTTTTCAAATTTGAAGACTAAAGCTTGATTGCTTCTTCCAGATGTTGGAATTCATTCCAATGAAAACCCAGAAGGAAAGACACTGAGAATGCCCCAGTTTTGATTGTTTGAAGAAGTATTTGCCCCTCAGTAGAGATGATCCTCTTTTTTCCTTTTTCTCTTTTTTTTTCTTTTTTCTTTTTTTTCTCTTTCTTTTTCTTTTTCTTTTTCTTTTTTTCTCTTTCTTCTTTTTTTTTTTTAACCTTTGCCAAAAAGAAACCCTAATAGAAGAATGCAAATTCAAATGCAAATATAAGAAAATGAAGAAAGATCAAAATAAGCCTTTGGAACCTTTAGAGTCATCCCCCATAACCATCGGCTTGTCAATTGATGCTCCAGATATGACGACTCTTTCAATTTGACTATTTTGCCCCAGTCTTGGAAAGACATTTTCCTTCATCCAATTGAAGAACAATTGTTTCTCCATTGTATCCATGATATGGGAATTTATGACTTCAACTTCAGCAATAATTTCCTAATGGCAATTTTGATGGCCATTAACTTGTTCACAGATGATTCATATCATAGTTCTGATTATGTTGCTTCAGTCTTGAAAAGAGAATTTTCTCAATCACTTGAAGAGTGGATGTATCTCAAAATAACCACCAACATGAGGACTTTACCTGGATCTATGCCAATTCTGGACTTTCCTCTCTAACGATTTCCTTCTTATAGATAGCTGATTATTTGCTATGTAGTGCCCTTCCGGGTTTTCACTACATTTTCTCCATTTTTCCCTTTTTCTTTCTTTTCTTCTTTTTTTTCTTTTTTTTTTTTATCCTTCATCACCAACAACCATGTAGTCAAAACTGCCTTAATTCAAAATTTCTTAATCAAAGAGGACTTATGAATGGGACGAAACGAAGGCTTGGTGTTAGTTTAGAAAGAAAAGGAATAAAAGGCTCAAATACCATATAATCAAATGGGTTAACTGAAATTGTAATTTTTAAGGCATTTTTTCCTTTGGAATGAATACAAAATTGCCCCCAGTAATGAAGTTCTTCCCTTAATTTGATTTCTTCATTTGAAACTTATTCTCCAGTATTGAACTTCTTTTTTCCATTTTTTTCTTCACAATTTTGAAGACATTCTCTAATTATCCCATAGCATTTGATGAACTCTTTTTCTTCTTTCTTCCTTTTTCTTTTTCCTTTTTTTTTTTTTTTCATTTCTTTGCCCCCTTTTCTGAAAACATATTCAAAATCCCTTTTGAACTTCAATAATTGTCCCTTCATTCCTTTTTTTTTATGCCTTAATAAATTTGCCCAGTGTGGGGTTACAATTCTCAGTTTAGGTTACTTGGAAAAATGTATCAAGCTCAAAGGGTTTAACTAGGGATTTTAAAATTTTTGGGGATATAAGAAAGAAAGGCCTCTTATCATTTTAAGAAAAATTGAATTTTTAGACTTGGTAAAGTTGTACTACATGACTGGCTCAGGATTTTTTCTTCTCTTTTTTTTTCTTCTTAATCACCTTCTGTCAAGATAAAAGCATCTTCAAATAGAACCTCTGTTATGAACAAGCTCTTCACCTTTTGATCAATCTTTTGAATTTGGATTCTTTCCATCAAATGATGCCCAATTCTATTTCCAACGAAAATTTCAAATCTTCTCCCATATTTTCAAGTGCAAAGCCCTAAAATTTCTTCAAACAATATTATCAACTTCCCTTTGAACGAATCAGCAAGTGGTGCGATTCTTTCTGTATTCTAATGAAGAAACTTCAAATCTTATTCTATCTTTACTGTTGAAGACTGTGGGTCATCTTTGGTTCCAAAGACCATAAAATTGGTCACTTCATAATTTTGCAAAATATTCTTCTCATGACATTTAAAAGATTTGAATTTTTGTATAAAATGTCTTTTGCTTCGATTTTGGTCTCAAAATTGAGCCCAATGTCAAAGTCATATTCAACTCAATGAAATTCAATAAGAGATATGATTCATAAGTAAAAGGACCTTGCTGAAAACTTTTTTTTTCTAGAAAAATGTTAAAGGGAAAAATCTTTTTTTTTTGTTTTTGAAGAGCCTTTATTGAAATCACTTCCTGAGAACAAGGCTTTTTAGGATCCTCAGGAAATGTGCATTCTTCTTATGAGAGTTTCTTTTCAAAGAACATGGGAGTTCGAAAACTGTCCCTGTTCTCAAAGGCAAAAGTTGACTTTTCTTCCTTTTTCAGATAATTTCTTTCTCTTGCTGAGTGAGGCAAGCCTTCCTGCTCATAACCAGGAGCATTTCTTTTAAGATAAACCCTGACTGTTGGACCAATAGGAGTGATAAGCTGAGAAGGGTCAAATCTTCTTTCTCCAGAGAAAATTGCCCCTATTGCATTTGAGCTACCTGCCCCATTGTTATCGGTAGGTGGGATGGGAGTGACTGAATTGAATGATAAAGAGTTATTATCCAGCAAATACTGAATTGCATGCTTTAGGGCCAAGCAACGATCTGTGGTATGCCCTGGAGTACTCATATGATAATCACAGATTGCAGATGAATCATAAGTCTTCCCTTTGCTTGCATGAGGATTTGGAAATCTCAAAGTCACATAACCCTTCTGAAGTAAGGTAGGCAAAAGTTCAGATGGTCTCATAGGCAGTTTAGAAAATTCTCTTCTCTTCCTTACTTCTGTTTCCTCCTTCACAGGCTGTGCAGAAGGGACATTAATTTGAATAGGCAGCAAAGGAAATTGATAGGTTGGCTTGATAGGAGGTGGATGGGCATTGATTTGAAAGGGTTCCCTGGGAAGTTGTACCATATTCACTTCTGCTTCTCTCCTTTCTTCATTCTTTATTTTTCCATTACCATTCTCCTTTCTCTGTGTAGAGAAAGTGGTGGAAGCTTCCTGGATCAACACTGCAGAGTAATCAGCTATTTTCCCAGACTTGATCCCATCTTCAATTCTGTCTGCCACTTGCACTAGGGCAGCAAAGTTGGTGGTAGTTTGACCCACCAAGTGACTGTAAAATGGTTGCCCCAATATCATGATGAAAGTTGAAATCATTTCTGGTTCTCCCATGGGTGGCTTGACTTGTGCAGCCAACTCCTTCCACCTTTTAGCATATTGCCTTATGGTCTCATCATTTCTCTTTGTCATCATCATCATGTCATACCTATCTGGTATAATCTCAGAGTTGAACCTGTATTGTGCCAAAAAGGAATCTGCTAAATCCTTCCATCTTCTTATTTTCCCATGATCCAAAGTGGTAAACCACTTCAAAGCAGCTCCAGTTAAACTCCTCTGGAAGAGTTGAATTAGTATGCCGTCATCCCGGCCAAACTGGCATAAAGCCCCGCAGTATAACTTCAAATGGCTCATTGGGCAGCCAGTGCCATCATACTTGTCAAAGTCCGGACACTTGAATTTGGCCGGTAAGCATACATTGGGGTATAGACACAAATCTTCAAACTTGGTGCCCCCAAAGTTACGTATCCCTTTCACCTCTCTCATTTCCTCCTGGATCATCTCCAGCCTGTGCATGAATTTTCTTTCTATTTCATCCCTCATCTTTTCTTTTTCATTCTCTTTCTCAGACTCAACCATCTCCTCCCTGATCAGTATAGGTTCAGGGGTAGGTTCAGAAATGGGTTCAGGAATAGGTTGAACCGGAGGTGGGATATTGATTGGAGGTGGAGGTGCTTGGTTGGAAGTGGATGCTTGGTTCTGGGATTGAACTTGTTGGGTCTGCACCGATAGTATGTTCTCTAGCATTCGGGCTAGTCCTGCCACTTGCTCCTGTAGCAGGACTATATCTGGGTGAGGAGCATCAGCTTCATTCTCAATGGGATTCATGGCGCGAGTTCTTGATCTGGTTACAGGAACTATGATTGCAAGTGTACTTGGTACCTGGCAAAAAGAAAATATCAGTGCCAATTTAATCTCATTCACATACCTATGAATGCCCATGTGCAAGCTGGGTGAACAGAGTTTGGATTTTTTTTCTTTATTTGCTTCTTTTTTTTTTTGAATTGAATTGTTGGAATATTCTAGGGCTTCCAACATGTCCCACAAAAAGAGAAAATGATCTGAAATTCAAAGGCTTTCAGAGGCCCGGGGGGGATTTTTGAAAAAGGTTTGAAATTCAAAGGCTTTCAGAGGCCCAAGGATATTTTTGAAAAAAAGTCTGAAATTCAAAGGCTTTCAGAGGCTCAGAGATTTTTGAGAAAAGTCTGAAATTCAAAGGCTTTCAGAGGCCCGAGGAAAAAGATCTGAAATTCAAAGGCTTTCAGAGGCCCAAAGGATATGTGTCTATAATTCAGAGGCTTATAGACGGCCCAAAGAATATGTGTCTATAATTCAGAGGCTTATAGACGGCCCAAAAAGGTTGTGTCTAAAATTCAGAGGCTTTTAGATGGCCCAAAGAAATGATTGTCTAAAATTCAGAGGCTTTTAGACGGCCCAAAAAAATGATTGTGTCTATAATTCAGAGGCTTATAGGCGGCCCAAAGAAATGATTGTCTAAAATTCAGAGGCTTTTAGACGGCCCAAAGGATATGTGTCTATAATTCAGAGGCTTATAGACGGCCCAAAAAGGTTATGTCTAAAATTCAGAGGCTTTTAGACGGCCTAAAGAAATGATTGTCTAAAATTCAGAGGCTTTTAGACGGCCCAAAGGAATGATTTGTCTAAAATTCAGAGGCTTTTAGATGGCCCAAAGAAATGATTGTCTAAAATTCAGAGGCTTTTAGACGGCCCAAAAAGGTTATATGTCTATAATTCAGAGGCTTATAGACGGCCCAAAGAAATGATTGTCTAAAATTCAGAGGCTTTTAAACGGCCCAGAAGATCTGAAATTCAAAGGCTTTCAGAGGCCCAAAGGAAAAATGTCTGAAATTCAAAGGCTTTCAGAGGCCCGGAGATTTTTGAGAAAAAGTCTAAAATTCAAAGGCTTTCAGAGGCCCAAGGAGTTTTGAGAAAAAGTCTGAAATTCAAAGGCTTTCAGAGGCCCAAAGAAATTTTTGAGAAAAAGTCTGAAATTCAGAGGCTTTCAGAGGCCCGGGAAGTTTTTGAGAAAAAGTCTGAAATTCAAAGGCTTTCAGAGGCCCAAGGAGTTTTTGAGAAAAAGTCTGAAATTCAAAGGCTTTCAGAGGCCTAAGTAGTTTTTGAGAAAAAGTCTGAAATTCAAAGGCTTTCAGAGGCCCAGGAGTTTTTGAAAAAAAGTCTGAAATTCAAAGGCTTTCAGAGGCCTAAGGAGTTTTTGAGAAAAAGTCTGAAATTCAAAGGCTTTCAGAGGCCCAGGAGTTTTTGAAAAAAAGTCTGAAATTCAAAGGCTTTCAGAGGCCCAAAGAGTTTTTGAGAAAAAGTCTGAAATTCAAAGGCTTTCAGAGGCCTAAAAGATTTTCTCCCATATTTGTTTTTATTCATTTATTATTATTTTTTTGAAGCATTTTATTCAAACTCATTTCCCTTTATCATTATTTAAAGGTTAAAGGAATAAGATTTAGTGGGAAAAACTGATTAAAATTGAATTTTCCATGGAAACCGTATACATAGTACGGTCCAGCCATGCCCGTATTCAAATTACGAGCCAGCCGTGACCGTATGGAATCCACGGGCGAACCCTGCCCGTATAACTAATACGGATGAGCCCAGCCCGTGTATCAAATACGGTTTTACGGAACCCTGTTATATTTTTTTCAGTTTTTACATGGTTTGATCACTTTAATTGCTCATCCAAACATACGGTTCACCAAGTGCAAGGCTTCTAAACTGTCCCAAAGTGGACCTTGGCCTTTTTGCTAAAACACATGCTTAGGAGGGCACATGTACCCTCCAAATTGACATCATACTCAAGAATTTGGTACCCTTTTGTTGCCTCTTGTGTGAGCATTGGGTAGGGTTGATTCTAAACAGAGTTAGAAACTCTTCCTATGGGCTGCAACAATTTTTAAAAAACATGCATATTTCGGGACCAATTTTATCCCGAACCAATGGGTACCATAACACCCCTATGACCTGAAAATAATGCATAACAATAGGATTACCTTGTTACCTTGTTTACCTTCAATATGGCATCCGCATTATACCCTGGTTTGTAAGCCATGCACACGCCTTCCCACAATCATACAAACCCATATTCTCACGTAATTGTATACTTTAGCCAAAAACGTGTAACTCCACCTTCAAGCGTAGGGGTTTTGGGTTTTGGCTTAATGGCAACTTAGCACTCAAGCCTAGTGATGACCAGAATCCCAGATCCACGTTATCATCACATCATTAGCTCAAAGTTCTAAGGTGAATGTTTTCACTTTTGCTTTCCGAAGTATCGACCTCGTTGCGCCAAGCTACACACATTCGGGTTCAACTTCCTATAGGTTAAGGGTAGGCTGTGTAAAAATAAAAGGTGCACAGTGCATTGTAAAAATAGGTTACATTCACAACGTCCCAAACCCTTGCCACTCTTTTCGCAGCCATGCATAAACAAACCAAGGCATAATAGGAAAGCATATTTAAAATAAACAAGTAAATAAAGCAATCCTATAGCACCCAAAACATGCTCATAAAAAAAATCATCTATCATGCAAACATATGATCATGTTATACACCCAAAATCATCATGGAGATCATGCTGAAAATTAAAACATGTATTATAAAAATATAGCAAGAAATAAGCATGGTTCAGCAAAACGGACCTCCCCTACGCATGTTTGTAGAAACAATCCTATAAATCAAAATTAAGCATGTTTCTACTCCTATGAATCCTTAAGCAATAATTCAGATTTAAAACATACTCAACATGCTTAGGAACACAAAATAGCAAGCAAATCCAAAAAATCAAAAACATGAACAAACACCAAAAGGCTTAAATCCACAAGTCCCCAGCAGAGTCGCCAGTTGTGAGACATGGGAAAAAATCAATTTAATGATTTCCTCAATCATCACACGGGATTAAATTAAATAAAGAGTCACCACCATTCAATTTAGGTGTGAATGGACACCAAAATATTAAATAAGCACAAATGGCAATTTTTAGGGCAAAATATCCCTCCTAAAAAAAACAACCAGAGATGGGTAAGGGGATTAGGTTATGAACAGGGGAAGGTGTTAGGCACCCCTATTCATCCACACAAGGTGGTTGCCAGGTATTGTTCATGTTTAAAATAAAAGAAAAAGCTTGCTATAAAAATCACACAAAATCACAAAAAAACAAAAATATATGGTTTCTTCATATGAATAGTCTGATTGATCCAGAACTTTCAAATATGATCATACCATTCCTAGGGTTTCATGATCAACACAAAATTGAGATAAAATCAAATAAAATCAATTTAAAGTGAAAAATCCAAAAATCTGGCTTCAAGTCAAAATTCTAGAAATCTAGAAAAATATGATTTTTATAAAATATTTCAAAATTGAACTTGAATAATCCAAGACATAGATAAAGCCTAAATTTTACATTAAATCTGAAAATAAAAACCAAAAAGACCCATGTTGATGAAAAACACCAAAAGGGGAGAACTGAGACCGTAGGGTCTTCTCTCAATAATGAAAAACAATTTAAAAATCATCTCATGAAACCCTAGAATTTATTTTCAGGCTTCTGGATTCAGATCTATCATATTGATCATGATAAATCCAAGATCATAGCCTAAAACTACAAAATTCACGAAAACAGTGCTGTAGGTGCAAATATATGAAAAATCCAAATTTTATCAAAAAGTGGGGATCTCATGCTATAAACATCATAGATTCATGTTATTCATTCAGATATATCATAAAAAGCATTAAAACATGATCAGGATATTCAAAATAGCCACATCTCACAGATTAGAGCACATGGGGGTTTACTCTACGGATCCACCTGTTCTCTCTTCACGTTTTACGGCTAGAGAGACTCTTGAGGTACTTAGAGATAGGTTTGGTTACACAAACACAATCACAGGCCTTATTCTATGAAAAAAAGAAAAAAACAGATATGGGGTTCTATTCTAGGGATCCACCTGTTCCCCTTTCCCCTAGTTCTCTCTTCACGTTTTACGGCTAGAGAGACCCTTGAGGTACTTGGAGACAAGTTTAGGGATACAAAAAAACAGATATGGCCTTATTCTACAGCAATAGAGATGATCCTATTACCTCTAGAATTGAAGACAGAAAATAAAAAGGGATAGGGGACTTACCTGGATTGAGCAGGCAGAGCAGCAGGGATTCCTTTCCTTCTATTGGAGCTTTTGATTCTTCAAAATTTCGTGGCCCTTAGCTTGAGGAAAGGCCCTCTATTTATAGACAAACACAGGGGTATGGTTGGTCCAAGGTTTGGCAAGATAGAGTTTCAGTTTGAGTTAAACACAAGATCATGCCAATCCTTTATCCACAAGGATAAATGAGATAATTCGAACAGATAAATAAGAGAATTCGCTTATCCAAGAGAGATATTTGGGTGCAGATAAGGCTCAAAAATCAAAAAGGTAAAATTCGCACAAAGACCCCCGTGCCCGTATATATATTACGGTCGCGCCCTGCCCGTATTATTAATACGGGCACGCCGTGACCGTATATCAACTGCAGGTATGACCAGTCCGTAAACAAAATACGGTCATGACCAGTTTGGCCAGATTTTATACTTTTTTGACCTGTTTCAAATCCCAATTAATATTTTGAATTATTTTCTCATTTTTAGTGCAATTTGAGGTGTCTACAGGTTGGAACTTGGAAGTCCTCATAATTGCTGGAATCCTAGGCATTCCTATGGGGCTTCATTAGGTCCTAATCTTTCAATACGAATGTCATGTCTAAGATAATAGTTGTTTAAAAAGTTCTATTTAATTGGGTTCTTATAACATTACCAAAATTCACCAAAAAAAATAAAATAAAATAAATAAACCTCGTTGCCTGGATGTATCTTTCAGTACAAGCTGTAGTGCACACTACTAACTAATTGACTTTTATCGGCGGTTTTTAAACCGCTGGTAAAAATAAAAAACCGCCGGTACTTCATTTGCCGGCATTTTCATGAATGCCACTAAATCAAGCGTCGCAGATTGTATCTGCGGCGCTTTAAGTGGCGTTTTTAGAACCGCTGGTAATAAAAATTGCTTTTATTGGCGCAAAACGCCACTATTTTGTTTTGACTTGTTTTCTCTTTGACCGCCGGTAATTATACTTTTTTTACTTTTAATAAAAAAATGGACCAATGCTCCCACATCTATGCATGCCTACTCATAATCACAAGCTAAATTCCCTTTTTGCCCTTGGACGTTAATTCAATGAAAAATTGAGAGAAGAGCACGATTCACTTTTATTACAACCAAACAGAAGGTTTAATCCAGATAGATGGAATGTAAGATCGATCTGGGGTTCTAAGTAAATTGATTTTTCAGATAACCCCATCTCCTTTTAGATCGTCTAGTTATGAACCGTCTGTAGACACCCCAAATTGCACTTCCATAGAAGAAAACCTTCGAAAGAATTTTAGAAGTCTTATTTGAGCCTTGACATATGTGAAACACTCAAAAACTCTCAAAATCGGTGCCAACTGTACTGAGTATACGGTTTTTATAATTTTGGTCCCAACCGCTCTGTATGTGCGGTTGCAACCGCACACACAGCACGGTTGATATCCATGCTTGTTGCGTGAGCTGCCACGTGGCTTCGCGAAGCTTCGGCCGTTGAGCCACGTCGACAGCAATCATGACGAGTGTAACTGAATTGAACCGTCCTGTATGTGCGGTTTGGTTAAATTTGTATAGAAACCGCACTTTGAGTAACGGTTGTGTTGAAACCGTACTGTGTATGCGGTTTTGGCTGTTTCGAAGATTTGCGAAATGGCTCAATTTCTGAGCCTTATTTACGCATATTATCTCTCTCTTGGGGACTTGAACTCCCTATTTCACCCTCCGAAACTTGCTGAATTACTCCAATTCAAGCCTTGGAGGAGAATTGGAATAATCTAGAAGGCTTTTTAGGCCTACCCTTGGGACTCTTCTACCCTTGGCTTGGCCTATAAATAGAGGGGTCCTCCTCTTGCAAATGGCTGACAATTTGAGGCATAGAAGCTCTGCAAGAAGGAGGAGAAACTCTGCTGGATTGTCTACTCAACTGCTCAAGCTACTAAGGTAAAGCTCATTTGAGTTTATTGCTTCCTCTTTACATTCTAGCAATCTCTCATCTTCTACCTTTCTGTAGTGTAAGGCCCTGGTGATTGTTTGCAGCCCCAAACCTCTTCCAAAGTACCTGGGATGTTTCTCTAGCCGTAAAACGTGAAGAGATAGCCTTGGGAAAAATAAGTAGGAATGGATCCTCTAGGCTTAGAACCCACAAATGATGAAAAGCATGCTGTGTGGTTATTTTGAACTTTTGAATGCTTCTCTGATCTATTTTGTATTTTGAGAAGGTGCATGAATCCATGCTCTCAATAGCAATGGATTCCAACCTTCTCCTAGAAAATGTGATTTTCCACATCTTCACACACACTTTTTACTATTTTTCCTCGAATAGGCTAGATCTTGGATTTCCGTGTTAAATACGGGAAATCTGAGATTATTGGCCTTAGAATGAATTTTAGAACTTCATGAGATGGTTTCCATTGATTTCTAAGTTGTTTTGGTCGAATCCACATGCACACATGCACTGGTTTCCATGTTTTATCCAAAAATCTTCAAAACAGGGCAGATCTGTGGCCTGTCTTGGAATGCTTATAACTTCATCCTCCGGATGAATTTTTGAGTGATTCCAAAGACATGTGATAGATGGATGTGTCCATTTCATATCTGGAAATTTTCGTCCACTTTTATGCAGCCAAATTTTGATACCATCTGTTCAAAGTCTGTAAGTCAGTTCAGCCCAGATTGCTGAACTTGCCGCTTTGATGGTGCACCGTTTATTCAATTTTAATCCGTTTTGAGTAGTTCTAATTTCTAAGTTTTCCTTGAAAGGTCTATTTTCATTTCCAACTGGTTTCAGCAGATTTTGATCTGTTTTGTGCCTTGGGTGCTTAGTTGACTCAGAGGTGCTCGCTGGCATAGTCCAGAGCTAATCTGTGGTCTTCTGGGCTTGTTCAAGAAAGCACACAGGTCACATCCGGATAGAGATTGGTGTGAGGTTTTTTTCTTTGGAAAGATGGCACTACATACTTCCCCCATACCAATTTTCATGAATTTTTATTGAGCCAAACTCCACGAATAGGATTTTGAAAATGCCTACTTAACACTTTTTCCAAGTTATAACAACAAATTTTAGATGTAGATTTCTCTCTTATCTTGAATCGGATTGAATTGAAATTTTTACTGTATACTTTACTATATACTAGTTTTCAAATGGCTTTGGTTTCATTGGATTTGGATTTAAATTGAGTGAGTTATGGTTAATCGAAGCTTTCAAGCTCTTTTGATCTAATTTCTCCAGATTTGCCTTAGCTTGATTTTCTTCATTTACACTTAGATTTCTCTTCACTCATGAAGTTTTAGAGGTGATGGATCCACAAAGAGAGTCTAAGCTCATTAGACTTCTCATGTGGGATGGTCACATACATTGTGCTTGTTATAAGCACCCTTTTTTGTCCATTTTATTAGCAAACAATTTCTAGCATAAGCAAGCATGTGGCAACCGTCTTAGACGGATGAGTGGGGGTGCCTAACACCTTCCCCCGCTCATAAATAATTCCCCTTACCCAATCTCTGGATTTTTCCTCATCTTAGAGCTACTTTAGCTCTATTTGGCTTCTATGAACCCTTTGGTGTCCATTCACACCCTAAAATGTATGGTGGCGACTCTTAGCTTTTATTGATCCCCGCGTGACGATATCGGAAGTTGTCCTAGATGACGAAATCCATGTCTCACACTGTCTGGTTAAGTAACATGGGAATTCAAATTTCTTAGGAACCTTCAAAACCTGGCACATATCAAGCATTTGGTTCGGGATCAAGAATCTGTGCTGGAAACAATCAGGCTCAAATGCAGCTTGCCATTCTTCTGGTCCATCAATTTGCCATGGAGGTCAAGCTTGATCAAAGCTTTCAGGCTACAAATGGTGGGTGGAAGAGCCATGATGCGATTCTCAGATATGTTTAACTTAGTAATATCTGTTAGTTTACCAATTGATACTGGGAGCCACTCAATTTGGTCCATCAATTTGCCATGGAGGTCAAGAGCTCCAGCTCCAGTTCTGGCTGTGGCTTCAATTAAACGAGCTACCTTCATTAGACTCAATTTCTCTGTGTTGCCTTCACCTAAGAAAACATCCAGAAGCCAAAACAACATTCAGATACGGAGGATTAATCCAAAACCCTAAAACCCCATATGAGTAATTAACAATCCAACTAAAGTAAATTCCCCAATAAGATAGAACGCAGAGAAGATTACAGAGTTCAGTCAAAAAAAAAAAAAACCAGCCTTTGTGGAAGACCTTTCGCCAAGGACAACCCAGCCTTTGTGGAAGAGCTTTTACCCAAAGACAAACCAGCCTTTGTGGAAGAGCTTTTGCCAAGGAGAATTACAGCATCAGTACATTACTTGAACATGAAGTTCATTCCATTCACTAAATCATCATAAAGTACAATCTGATGCCAGGTAATATAATTACTAAAAAAAATGAATCATCATTAGTGATAATTATGTATTGCATGATTTCATGACCTTAAAACAGTGACTTTTACATCAATAATAGTAAGAATACCTTATGTGCCTAGATTTGATTAATAGATCTGCTGAGAGAGACTTCCATCTGTCTAAGATGTTTTATATTGTTGATTTTATATAGATTGGTCCAATAGCCGAAAAAAAGCAATATAATGTTAAGCACATGGATTACTGCCATTACAGAGAAAGGTACTTGAATGCTAAATGTGGGCCAAAAAATTCTATGGGAAAGGATAACATGACAATGTCTAGACACCAACCCCACTACTACTACAACAACCAAAAAATCCTAACCCCAAACAAGAGAAATAAAAAAAGGACACTTGAACTACAGAAGGCTTCAAAAAGATACCTCAGCCTCTGATGTATTTATGAAAGTTGGGACTGGAGTAGCCTAGATTGATTAGTCAATTCCTGCCCAAAGAGTGTGTACTGAGTTTCTGACATTGAAGAAGAGAAGAAAACCATGAAAGAACAAGTAGCACCTGTTACCTGCAATTTGATGACAAAGATCAAGTGATAGCCAATTAAAGAAGCTAAAAGATCAGAGAAAGATTTAAGATACAATTCAACACTGGATCAGTAGTTGGTAGCTAACTCTATACTTTCTTCACTGATAGTTGAAAATAGTTAAGAAGATTAATTCATTGTTTAGGTGCAAAAGAGCCAAGAGAAATTACCTCAGGTGGGATTCTGACCTCAAGAAGAAAGAGACATAAGTGAATAACTAATGCTCTTATGTAGAATCTAGAGAAAGAGACAAAATAGAAAATAAATAACTAATGGTTTTAACACCATGGTTACCATCTTGAGAACCCTCAGAACAGCCAATGCTTTCTTCTGGTTGTTCTACTGGGAACATCTGCAAATACATAAGTGAAGGTTGGGTGTCACACTCCTTGGCAAAATTGTGGAAGTATGATCAATAGATCAAAGAAAATAAACAAGTCTTAGATATGAAAATAAACATAGCAGAAAATGAGAAAATGAGAACCTCCAAAAACTATCATCAATACTTCTTATCTTGCTGCCTTCTGGCCAAGAAATCTTATATATGAAGCAAGTCTTAATCCTCAAGTAAAAACCAAACAAAAGAAAAAAAAAGTTAAAAAGAAAAAATGCAAGAAAATAAAATCTAGCTTCTGGACTACAGCAACAAGCACTATCATCCAAGTTGCAGGTATACCATAGAAAATACTTAAGTGAATTCCTCTCTCTACATATGTATTCCATGGTAAAAAAAGTACATAAATTAAGTATATCTTGAAGTGCAACAATAAGCAAAGGTCATAGAACAACCCAGAAAGCAGTTACAGATTTTTGTTTAGAAACATATCAAGCAGCTCTAACTTCTGCCTATCTCAGAAGCATTAATCAAAAACTGCTTCAGATTTTTGATTGCCATGTGTGAAAAGGACTTAGAGAAAACAAAAAAGAAAGTCAATCCAGGTAATAACAGATGGAACATTACCTGAGAATTAATATAGCTGACACCCTGGATGGCCCCCTGATGAGCAATGTGCCAAAATTTGTTCCCAGAACAACAAAAAGAACACTGTTAGCAAGTATAGAGATTTAATTGTGTAAAAGCTGTCTGATTCATGTGCAGAACAAACGAAAATTAACATAAGACAAACTAAGAAAGGAACAATAACACTTGACCTGGGAACTAGGGCCTGTCTGAACTGCAATTGCATCCTTTTTAACAGATCCATCTCCACTTTTTGCGGATACCTTGGTATCACCTTGCACCAAAGAAATATTCGCCAATTCCATCAGTGGTCAATCTACAGAACAACATAGGTCAGGTAAAAAAACACAAATCAGAAAAAAGTCGAAAGTCACAAGTGAAAATTTTAATTACCTACTTCCGCCTACGAAATCAGATTCATCCCAGCGGATCAAGCAATATAAAAACATCAAATTATCAGTTTATACTGACACAAGAAGGAACTCATGGTTCAATAAATGAACGAATCAATAAGTCGACCTGACATATCAAACATCTTATTGCAATAAATTGGATCAAAGAACTAAGAGGCAAAATTACCTCCTTGTATCGATTAAGGTACACCTTGAGCGGATCAATATACTCCTCAAATCCTAATTTCGCCATTGCCCACAGCAGATCGTTGCTCGATCGTCTTTCTCTTCTCTCTGGCATTTATCACTCACCCTACACAAGACGATTCCAGAACAGATTAACAACAAAAACCTAATCAACGAATTACAGACAAACTCCAAAAGTCCATAATCGCTTCTAATGAAATTGATGAACTCAGACACGCATTCCTGCACAATCTCCTTCGCATCCTCAGCAACTTTTCCATTGGCCATACTTGCTACCATACTTAAGAATCAACAAGAGAGGCATGAGTGAGAAAACCTATCCAACTGCAAATGGGACTGAGATCGATCGACTTGTCTTGCTCTTCTGTTCCAATCAAATCTGTGGTGACAAATGGAAAGAAGAAATGAGAAGCAAAAGCAAATTAAGACAAAAATAAAGGCATGAGTGAGAAAACCTAGTCCGCTGCAAGTGAAACCGAGATCGATCGACCTTATCTTGCTCGACCTTATCTTGCTCTTCTATTCCGATCAGAACAGAGAAGCCTCAAGGCTGAAACGAAATCAAGCTTACAAAAGTAATTCGATTAGGTTCTCTACGAGATTTTAGGGTTTTCCGCTCTGTTATTGTTAATGGAAAACGCAAGACCTTCATTCTATTCCTCCATTCGATTTGGAGAGGAGAACAAGGGTTTTGATGAAGTATCATCGACGGCCTCCTCAAATTATTTACGGCGCTTCACTAAATAACTGCCGTTAAAATGGCGTCTGAAATGTGACAATAGTGGGTTTTCGGGCGCTCAGGTGAGGAGCGCCCCTGTACACATTATTACATGCGGTTTCGTGAAACCGCAGGTAATAAATCGCCACTAATCCTCCAAAATTTTGTAGTGGCATCAAGATGTATCATATCCGTGGGCTAATAATATTAAATAGGTACGGATGTGGTAGCCCTCATGATAAGGCCCAATCAAATACCAATTAACCCAGGACTGCGGAAGGAATTCTGTGAATAGTTAACACTAGCAGTACGTTTCTAATTAAAGATCTGGTCATTGGAGAAGGCCCAAGCAAATACCACCCCACATTGCTTATGCCTTTGCTAAATTTATATAACTAAATAAACTAGACTAAGACGATCTCGAACGTTACTCTCGGATTTGTTTGTGATGATTATTATACCTATTGCGTTCGAACAGCCACTCTCATGATATCAAACACTACTTTCGGGTTTGTCTGAGACGACCTCTTCACCTATGGCGTTTGTGAGTGAAAGTGAATAAAGCAATTGAATATAAACCCAGATCTTACTAAATGAGACCGGAAATTCAATACAATAAATTTAAAGAATCCTACACATTAATTGCAAATTACACCATCTATTATCACATTTCAGCAATAAAAGTTATTTACTTTCCTACGCTAAGAAGGCCAAACCAATGTCAAGGTGTGCTGATCAAGGTACAAGTCCACTTCTTCGTATCCTGCTTCTAATCCATACAAACCTCAATCCCTGTAAAATGGTAGGATGAGCAATGCCCAATAGGTTTCATCTTACATTCTGAGTCCCAAAAAGAATGTCAGACTATAGAATAACACCCTCACAGAAATAATAATAACAGTAATGCAATATTTCATAAATAGGCACCATTAATAAGTAAACATCCAACAATAATGCAAGTTTCTTAATGCATTTCAATCTGTCAGTTACATATTCCACATATAATTTTTCATATGCTTTTCATTAGTTGTAAACACTAATTTCATAAACGATAAATAGGAAAATGTCGTATAAAGAAAACATATTCACAAATTTCCAATACAATACCAATATTGTTTCTAAAGCAGTTTACAACCAGTACCAATTCAATGTGACATAACAGGACTCATGAAACTAGACTTCTTTAAGAGGTCAATTACCCGTCCCAATTTTGCCACCTCACGACTTATGTGCAAAGCCGGCCTACTTGGGGTTTCGAACATCTTCTTATTGTGGAGCACCCAAACCAAATACAGGAATGGGCTGGCAAGAACAACCCAATCAGACTGCAACAATAAACACAAAGAAAGACCTCACCGAGATACATGGTGGTACGGATTGCTGCAGCTCAACCAGATACAGGAATGCCTCACCAAGATACATGGTGGTACGCATATATGGACCACGGGATTAACCTAACAAAGAGCAGCCCATTTCATTACCTAGCTGACACATGGATCCACACATAGCTATGCCCGCTAGACACTAAAGCCATAATCAAAATAACCAATCCATTCCAATTAGTGCCAACCATAGCATCAACACCACTCCAAGATACATGGAGGGAACCAATAATTCATTCCAAGATACATGGGAAAACCAAATCCTCAATCCAAGGTACATGGAGAGGATCCAAACTCATCTCGAGATACACGGGTGAGAAAACAATCACAAAATGTCTATGTAGGCCAAAACCATCACTTTCCCAAGTAAACCATGCACCACATGTATAGATAATGCATGAATTTAAAGTGTAATTATATTGAATTCAATATCATTATGTTTTACGATAATAGATATAAATTTGTAATTATTATTAATATGAAATAAATAATTTATTCCACCTTGGTATGCATTCATAATATTTATACTGAGATAGTCATGCCTTGGATTCTAGAGTTAATTTTCTTACAATATAATAAAAGTAGTCTAAAAATTTAGTTGATATACGATAAATAGTAAAGCCATATGACCATAATGTAATAAGTTCCATTTGATTGAACGTTTTAAGATAATTAAGTAATAAGGCTATAACCTTTAAAGTTATTTGCAAAACCATCAAGCAATGGCGTGTATAGAGATGTAAATTTTGCTATATTACAATTTAGCATGCATGGTCTGTGAGTACAACAAGATGATGTAATGGGTAAAGGTGTAACTTCCAATCTTCTTTTACTTTAACTTTTTAAAGTTTCTAAATAACCTAAAACAATTCTAAATTTACAAACCAAGACCCCTGCGTTACAACGAACCCAACTCTCTCTCTCTCTCTCTCTTCTCTATGGAAAGGCAAACCAGTCCCCCATCATCCTACCTAGCTTGTCCCTCCACAGCAACATCTCTTCTTTATTTTATTCTCTCTCTCTCTCTCTCTCTCTCTCTCTCTCTCTCTCTCTCTCTCTCTCTCTCTCTCTCTTGTCCGTTTTCGTCCTCTTCCTTCTTACCTTTTTTTTTCTTCTGTATTCTAGTAAACGATTCAAACAGCAAGGCTAACCTCATCTACAATGATGGTTATATGACTCATACGAAATACCCATCCTCTCCTTCTTCTATAATAGTCAAATTTGAGAACCCATCTTTCTTATTTTGATTCTCTCTCTTCTGGAAATCAATCCAATAGAAAGAGAACAAGGTTTTATTGTCCACGATGTATCAATTAACAGTGACCATTTAATCCATGAATTTATTTCTGCATCAAGCATCTCTATAAGTGACACAAATAAATAGAAAACAGTAATACAGTTTCAATCAATTAACCGAATCTCATCATCTAGGTATCCACACGAAGTAAAGATGTGAAGAATGCCATGCTGTGAATATTCTATTTTATAACCTGAAATTTTCGTTGGAAAAAGGACTCTAAATCCACCTAACTGAACCGTTGCATTGCGAATCAATCTTTTCAAATCTCCAAAGCCTTCTCCTTCAGCTTCCAAAATCCAAACATTACTCTCCTAGCCGTCAAAGCCTTCTCCTAGGGTTTTGACATCCTTCTAATTTCACCAATCCTATTTATACCTAGTTAATAGGGTTACTAATTTCACTTTAAATTAATATATATATATATATTTAAACAAATAAAATTATAATTATTCTAATTTTCGTATTATATTTATTCCTCATTTTTAAATTACACCTACTCACCCTATCTCTCATAGTATTACGTGAAATAGGCCCCATTAATTAAGTGTACTAATTAGAAAACCCTTTTTCTATTTAATAAGCTATGAAAATGTTATTTAAATCCAAATTAAAGGTAAATTATATTCCATTAATTTTTTTTTGAACTAGTAAATTATTTAATTAATAATAATCACTCAAAATAATTAGAAAAGGACGAAACTATCCTTATGAAAACTCTAGGTTATTACAGCGTTCGAACGGTGCATCAAACAATATCTAACGTCAATCATAAATTCTTCAATTTGACTTCGATTTTGACGCCGTTTGAACTGTGACTTCTATAACTTATTCTAACCAACTTAAACAGTTTAAGCACATATGTTTTAACAGAGAATTAAGCCAAACTAAACTATTAAACCTAACACGATTCATTAGGTGCGAAGCAATCTTATTGGTGTTGAATTATACTTTAAAGTGCAAACAAAGAAAGATATGTCTTTAAAAGGCTTAAATAATCCGTGTTCATAATGACTAATGGATGCCCTGACACGGAGGCCCTTGAGCCAGAAGAGATCGAGGCTGCAGGAAAAGTAGACATGGCAAAAGACACTGCCCATTAAATTGGAGGATTTAAGTATCATCGAAATGGGGCCATGCGAATACAAAAGGAAGGACAACTCAATCAAACGAAAGATAACCAAAAAAGGAAAAAAACTCCGACTACTCAATCCAAGCTTCTTCTTCTTTTTATATAAAAAAATACGTTCTTATGACACGTTCCAACGGTTAGGATGTTTTCAACCAGAATTTTTTTTTTACATTTCCAACAAATTTACCATTTTTCTTTTCCTAACTAATCAAATGGTGCTACGAGGTTCAGAAAGTGCATCTGAAAGTAATAGAGTTATATAAGAATGACATCAGATTCAAATTGCAGTCTTTGCAACTTTGCAACTTTTCGGACTTTCGCCCTATCAGCCTTTGCAACTTTTCGTATAAGATTATTGCTAAGATTTTGGCTTCCAGGCTGTCGGGTGTTCTTCCTAGTATTATCAGCAGAGAGCAGAGTGCTTTTGTTAAAGGGAGAAACATATCAGACAGTATCTCTCTTGCCCATGAGATGTGTCAGGACCTCAACAGAAATGTTTGGGAAGCAACATTATTATTAAGCTTGATATGGCCAAGGCTTTTGATAGAATGGAGTGGGATTTCCTCTTGGAAGTTTGCAAAAGGTTTGGTTTCTCTAATTCTTGGTGTAATCTCATCTTTCGATGCCTTAATAACTGTTGGTTCAGTGTTCTATTAAAGGGTTCAGCTTGTGGCTTCTTTAAATCATCTCGTGGCCTCCGTCAAGGGGATCCTCTATCCCCTTTGCTCTTCATCATAGCAGAAGAGGTTCTTAGCAGAGGGGTGCTCTCTCTGGTTCAGGAAGGCTCTATTGGCAGCTACCATACAGGTAGAATGCCTGTCCGTGTTTCCCACATTTTGTTTGCAGACGATGTGCTAATTTTCTCAAATGGGAAAAGATCTTCTATGGTTAATCTTCTAAAGTTTCTCAACGCTTATGAGGAAGCTTCGGGTCAATCAGTTAATAAGTCCAAGAGCTGTCTCATTGCATCCAACAAAATATCTCCTTCTAGATTGGATATGCTTCAGTCCCTCTCTGGTTTCAGAAAGGTCAGTTTGCCAATTAAATATTTGGGGGTCCCTTTATTCCATGGAAGAGCATCTCTACCCATGTTTTCTGAAGTTCTCGAGAAGATTCAAAAGCGTATCAGTGGCTGGAAATCCAAACTCTTGTCTCATGGTGGGAAACTAACACTCATTCAAAGTGTCTTGTCTAGCATTCCAATCCATTCTTTATCCGCTATCCCTCTTCCTAAAGCTGCCTTGAAAAGAATCGACGGTCTATTTGCTAATTTCTTCTGGGGAGAGAGCCCTGAACATGGGGTCAAGAAGCACTGGTTAAGATGGGACAGAATTGCAATGCCCAAAGCAGAAGGTGGTCTGGATGTTAAGTCTATTGCAGAAGTCATGAAGAGTCTTCACATAAAGATGGGATGGAGGGTTCTCTATGGGGAAAGCCTATGGGCAGACTTCATGCGAGCAAAGTACTGTGGTAGGAACCATTCTCAAGATCTCAAGGACAGGTGTGGAAGTTCAAAACTATGGAAAGCAATCCTCAAAGTGAAGGATGTTATTTCTGACAATACGGCTTGGGCCATAGAGGAAGGTAATGTTAGCTTCTGGTTTGACCACTGGTCTCACTTAGGGAAACTGGTGGATTTCCTTCAAGGTGAGGATTTACCTCTTCCTGAAGCGCGGGTGAGTGATTTCATTACACCCCTTGGTGTCTGGAATCTTGACGCTCTTAAGGATGTTCTTCCCCAAGACATAATCTCTCATATTGAGGACCTTCATCTGAACCTTTCTAATCTCAAAGATAAGCCTTTGTGGAAGCCCTCTTCTTCAGGTATTTTTTCTACCTCCTCTGCTTGGAGCATTATTAGAACTCGTGGAGTTTCCTTTCCCTGGAGTAAAACTATTTGGATGAATTTTATACCAAATAAGATTTCTGTGTTCTTCTGGAAAATGTTGAAGGGGGCGATTCCTTCAGATGAAAGGATCCAACTCAGTGGGATCCAGATGTGCTCTCAGTGTAATTGTTGTTTCAACAAAAGACTTGAGACTCTCAATCATCTTTTCTCTTTTGGTGATATTGCTCAATCTGTTTGGGAATACTTCACCAATTGTTTTCAAAGCCAGTTTCACCCCCTCCATGACTTAGCCACCAGAGTATCCTTTTGGTTTAGTGCTAGCTTTACTGACCAGTGTAGCCTATTGTTCAAAGCAACTCCTTTGTTTATTTGTTGGGAAATATGGATCTCAAGGTGTAAAAGCAGATTTGAAGATGATGCCATGGTTGCAAGCCAAATCATCAGAAAAGTTCAGCATTGGTTGAAGGAAGTATCCTACCTCACAAAGCCTTCAAAAAACTGTAAGTTCGAAGGTGCTTTGATATTGGATCAAATGAATATTTTTTCTCCTTATATCAGGCCCCCCAAAGTTCTCTTTGTTCGTTGGATTCGACAAAGGACCTTTCCATTCATTTTGAATGTGGATGGAGCTTCTAAAGGCAACCCAGGAATATCAGGAGGCGGTGGAGTCATTCGCAATTCTACCGGTCTTTTCCAGATGGCTTTTTCAGCTAGTTATGGATTTAACTCCAATCTATTGGCTGAGTTGCTTGCCTTAAGGGATGGCCTCCGACTGGCGGACTCCCATGGCTTCCAAGATCTCGATATTGAATCCGATTCCAAGGTCTTGGTTGATATTGTTAATGGCTTGGCTTCCGTCCCATGGAGATTTTTTATCTGGTGGAAAGAAATCAAAGCAAGACTCAATACTTCTAACCGGCCTGTGAAGCATGTCTTTAGGGAAGCAAACACTGTGGCAGATGCACTCGCCAACGAGGGATGCACCCAATCCTCAAAGAAACTCTATGTTGTTCACTCAGATTTACCCACTCAGGTTCGAAATTGTTTATTTCATGACCGAACTGGTTTGTATGGCATTAGGCATTAGTTTTGTAGTTTTGTTGTTTTGTTGGTTTGTTGTTTTGTTGGGGTTAGGCTGGATGTCCCCCCCATTGTTGCTCTCCCTTTTGGCTGTTGGTTTTCCTTGTAGGGGTAAGGTTCTTTGTCCCCCCGCCTTGCAGGTGTAAATCTTCCTTTTGGTATTAATATACAGGTCAGGGTCTGCCTCAACCCTCCTCCCACCGCTGGAGTGCCACTATGGCTATTCATGCCATAGTGGGTTTTCTTTAAAAAAAAAAAAAAAAAATTGCAGTCCTAGGAAATTAAAATATAGCAACGTGAAACGTTGATCAAATGATGGGTGCTATCTGCTTTGATCAGAATTACAATGGATCTAGCTGACTGACTTGAAGACAATGCAATTCTAAACATAAGCTTGTCGGATCCATTAGGAACGATGTACTCTTATTGAGTGTTGAATCAGTTCTTGGAAGAGTAAATGAAGATAGAAGTCTTTAAAAGGTTGAAGCAATCCGTGTCCATAAGGACTAATGAATGCCCTGACGCCGTCACTGTTGAAGATATGCTATCTCAATCAGTCTTTATTTTAATTCACATAAACTCAATCAAAGCGATTTCAACTTGGAAATCCTCCCAATCACTGGAATCCTAGGCATGCTTATGGGGCTTATTCAAGAAGGGGTCCTAATCTTTCAATACAATTTTCATAGCCTAGATATCTGTAAAAGATGGGGTCTCAACTTTTACAGGAGCTAGCTTCTGTTGCTGCTGAGGGCAGCCAAAATTCTTTCATGCTGCAGAGGACTTCCTCTTCATCTATGCATATATGATGTGACTTTCATACCGTTTGCTCCACGGAAGCCATTCCTCTCTCTTTTGTAGCGTCTCTCATTTTATTAAGGAACTGCGCGCACTGTGATTTTGCTGATCAAAGGTATCAAGCTCTCTGGCCTTTTGCAGCATTAACTTCTCTTTTTCTTCCTGCTCCTCTTGCTTCTGTTGAAGAAAACGGGCATCTGGCTTCCTAAGAGGTCAGATTGATTGTAAGTTCCAACCAAAATAAATGATTTCACTAAAAGAACAAAAATTGAGTTTGAAAGCACAGCAGAACCAAGAAGAAAATGTATCATTCTTCAATTCCAGGAACATAATCATATTGATTTCCCCCCTATCTCGTGCGCGGCAGTCATGACGATCAAACCCAAATTTATGCGCGGAAATTGGTTTTAAGTGATACTTTTTCAAAATAATTCAGATCCAATCATACAATTCTTGGTAATTATAAAATAATAATACTTTTTTTAAAATAATTGAGAATCATTATCATTTAACTTATCATTAATTAACTGTTGATAAAGAATTTCTGGCCAATGTACCTCAAAAGACGTTGAAAACCTTTCCCTCAATTCGTTACAAACGAGGTTTTCCAAGTCTTTCAGAATATTGATTCTCAATTATGTTAAAAAAGTATCACTATTTCTCAATTACCAAGAATTGCAGAACTGAATCTGAATTATGTTATATAAATATCACTTAAAACCAATTTTTTCAATGTATGCCTTTTATACTGTTTGTATAAGAGCTTTTGCTGATGATTTCACCCACCGTTGGCAAAAGTTCAAGGGGAATTCCTTTGTTTTTTGTAGTAAAATCGCAGCAGATATTGGAATAATATTATTGCAGACACTTATCGTGAAATTTGGTTTTTAATTTAACAGATGGAATCCAAATGTTGATGATGAAACATACTATTTATGATGAATTAACGGACAATTAAATTTAGGCGCTGCACTCAGGCGACCCCTGATTATAACCTTCGCAACTCAAAAGAATTAAAAAAAAAAACAGAGAGAAAAGAATACACGTCTCTTATACTTGTACCTGCAGCATAAAACTATGCATGAACAACGTCACTCGAGCGACGCCATAGTTGTCCCTTTCTTTTTCCTTTTCCATTATTTTAGTGTGCTCCAGTATTCACTCGCACATGAATGCATGCACTTGAACACCCCTATTTTTTTCTTACCTATCAATTTAAACCTATTATATCTGCTTGTAGCCAAAACATGATTTCTTGGCTATTCAGATTCAAAACATCACCTCCTATATCCAAGTATCGGATATCAAGTAGCTCGAATTTTCGACAGGAAAATTTCATGTGTAATCTAACCTGTTTACGTGCCCAGTGATGAAACGGATGAAGAAATCTGATCTGAAAAGCAAGACCTGAAGAAATTCAGTAGAAGTACGTAATACTTGTAGAAAGATAAAATGCAGAATTTGAGAGCAAATTCTCTTAGTTTAACCTGAGGAGCTGTCCAGCACAACTCCCAGGTTTAAAAATAAACATACATCGGAATTCCACACCCAGACAAGTACATGTAGCAAGTAGTAAACTTCTATAAAATCAGGAAGCTAGTACGAACCGTCACTAGATGATTTGCCTTTATCACTTTATATTCATCCTCAAGGAAGAACCGTCACTAGAGACAAGGAAGACCGTAAAGTACTGTTCTAGTTGAACCAATGGAATCATCCGAGTAGGTACCGCAGAGGGAAAAGGTTTCATAAATAGAGATTGGAGAAAGAGGAAATAGAATTACGGGGTCGAGCAATGTTGGTGGAATATCTTCAAGGATACCTGCCAAATACGGTTCTGTCCAGAAATCTTCTTTTGGTTCAGCGAGTACTTCTGTAGAAATATTAATATCTTCCATGCGACTTGTGTCACTCACAATAACAGATTCCCAATTAAGCGAAGAGAATTCACTGAAAGGCGGTTCATAAAGAGAGATAGGAGAAAGAGGAAATAGACTCCTGGGATCGAGCAATGATGTTGGAATATCTTCAAGGATACATGTCAAATACGGTTCTGTCCAGAAATCTCCTTTGGGTTCAGCGAGTACTTCTTTGGAAATATTAATATCTTCCATGCGACTTGTGTCACTTACAATAAAGATTCCGAATTAAGCAAAGAGAATTCACTGAAAGACGGTTCATAAGGAGGGATTGGAGAAAAAGGAAATAGACTCGTGGGATTGAGCAATGATGGTGGAATATCTTCAAGGATACCTGCTAAATATGGTTGTGTCCAGAAATCTCCTCTTGGTTCTGCAAGTATTTCTGAGGAAAGGTTAACATCTTCCAAGCGACTTGTGTCACTTGCAACAACAGATTCTGAATTAAGCGAAGAGAATTCACTGGAAGACGGTTGTAGGGACACTATTGGACAGCTTTCAACTATATGGTATGCCCCAGGTGTTAGTTCCATCTTCTCGTCTTCTTCACTTTGGGAATCAATTTTATGGGACTTCAGTTTTGCAACTGATGTTGCTGAATTTTGCTTCAAACATTTCTTTAAGTTGGTATGCCAATGGTTCTTTATTTCATTATCTGTTCTTCCTGGTAGTTTGGCCGCTATGGCAGACCATCTGTAACAAAACAAAAAATATATATGATTCAATATAAGTTAATTCTTAAAAGAGTATTTCAACCCTGCATCTGTAACTACACAAGTAATATAAGAATTCAATACAAGCTTATGCTAGCTTGAGAGATTTCCAACCAGTAAGGAGCTTCTCAGACACATATCGTCCTCGTCTACACAACAATATTACTGAATTATTATTTACTTGTTATAAACATCTGCTATAAGATTTTCCTTGGATTTCTGTTATTGTAGTAATCATTACATCCACAAAAGTCATGAATTACTAATATATACTTATTTGTAATGAATGATTCATATTTCTATCTTCACCAAAGAATTAAGTATACCCTTAAGCCTTTTAAAACGCTTCCATTGTAACATTTATCGCCTGAATTTTGACAGATTTTGAAAAATATTCAAGCAAATATGATGCAATATCATGAGGGTAGGATCTTATGCCGATTTCCAATATGTTAGATTTTGTTCGTGCGGTCCAGATTAACCAGTCTTCACCTATTCCCGAGAGATTCATGTAATTCCATGATGAGTTTCTCTTCTTCTCTGGTGAAGTTTCCTCGTTTGATATCAGGCCTTAGGTAATTCATCCATCGGAGTCTGCAACTCTTCCCACATCTTGATAGGCCTGAAGAAGAAAACAAATAAATGAGGAAACATGCACATATATAGGAGTTTACAATTTTTGTACAGGCTGATGCACTATTATACATACTATCCTCAGGCATCTCAACTAAAAGCTACAAAACAATATCAATTACTGAAGTGTGGCCACAATGAAACAGATGGTTAATTAGATGAATAACAAGGAAAGAAAAAGGAATTGTTTGGCATTCATTTCAGATAGAGAGAGGGTGAGGGTGGAAGGGGAGAGAGAGAGAGAGAGAGAGAGAGAGAGAGAGAGAGAGAGAGAGAGAGAGAGAGAGAGAAGATGAAAATTTAAGCAGGAGCAGCAGCATGACCAGTACAAGAACTAGTTGTGTACTTGTGTGGGCGGTAGGGTGAAAGAAATGCTCTCTCAAAAGGTATATGTAAAACCCTCACATGCATGTGTACTAATTAGGATTTAGGTTTTGCAGTGGCTTCTGTACCGGCATATTTGGGGAGCTCACGCCAATTCCAACTGCCGTATCTCTTAATGTAAGCTGTGAGCTTACGATCTTCTTCAGCACTCCATTTACCTTTCTTCAGTCCCATTTTATCACAAAATGGGGCTCTTACCATCTTCTATAATTCGATTACACAAATCTCTGCAATCCCAGATCTGAGACTGAAACACTTCCCCAAGCTACCACCATTTATTCAATGTTGGAAAGACCAAAACGTGTTTGCGCGCAGTAGTTTCATGTCAGTATCCTATCTAGAAAGAAAGAGCCAGAGGAGGGTCCCTCCTAGAAGATGCAATCCAGATTTATTTAATTGTCGATCAACTCCGAGTGGCAACCAAGATAATTCCTCAACTTGTTGAACAAGTCAAAGAAAGAAGATGATAACGTAGTTGAACCCAGTCTCAGTTTACATGCATGCTGCACCCAGCACCTCCTTCTATCCTTCCCATCTGATTGATGAGCCGCCACCTTAATGGCCGGGTTCGGTTGACCCTGATCCTGATTGTATTCTGATCGTTTTAATTTCTTGAAATATATTTAATTGATCAAAATTAAAAGATGAGAACGTTTGAATCATATTCTGTTAGAGATAAATTACACTTATTGGATATATGGGTATCTAGATTTCTTATGGATATACATACTTGAAGTAAATAAGTGATGACAGGAATACCTGTTTCTAACATGGTTCACGGATGCTACTTGGAATGGGGAAACAAGTTGTATTGAGGATTCGAGGGACATCGCAGGCTCACGTGTGCACCTTGCCTACTGTTGGACCAGCAGATGCTCCAGCGTAGGCTCAAGCTGATATGGCCTCTGAGAAAGAGAAAGAGAAAGAGACAAGAAAAGAAAAGAAGACCAAAAGATTAAATTATGCCTCCAAGTTTGAACTTAAAACTTGTTTTTGAATCACGCGTCGTAATGGTCACGATAAATGGTTTATTTACAAAGCAAGCAGGAGGATGCATGCACTGAAACATAGAATCCGAGAAGGTATAACAAAATCGGGATTACGAGAAAAAAACAAATATTATTTCTTGACCTCCCGTAGCAACAGTACAGTTTCCCGTGTATCGGCTTTTTTTTTTTTTTTTTTTGGGAGGAGACGGAAATAGTTCTATTAATTAACAAGTCTAACATGGTTACAACCTAAGAAATCCTCCCTGAGAATTTCATTCAAAAAACACAGGACTTTTGACTGTACAAAAACAAGAAAATTGATCTATAGCAAAATTGGCAAGTTTGTTAGTTGTCCTATTAACTTCCTTAAAGACAATTAAAAGAAATACTGTTGAAGTGTTTACACATATTCTTTGCTTCTGCAATTATGTCTTCAATGATCCATGGGATGAGGAAGTCTTGTGATGACATGGAGTTGAAAATGCAGTTTGAATCCTCTAATATCACATTTTTGGTTCCAATTGCTACACCCAATCTGATTCCTTCTAACATACCATTGGCTTCAGCAACAAGAGAGGTGGCTGTACCCATGATGGTATGCCATGGCAGCAATGAAAGCTCCATTGTCTGATCTTGCTATGATTCCAATTGAAGCTGGTCCAAGAGATACTCTTATTGCCCCGTCTACATTAATTTTCAAAGATTGCTCCATCGGTTTCTCCAATCTAACAAAAATCTCTACTGCATGCTTCTTGTCTTTAAGCTTGGTCATCTCACAAATGCCTTTAGTATCTTTTTGCAAATAATTAAACAAAGAAATAATAGAAAGTGAAAGAGGATATCTGGACAGCATTGGACAAGCCGAAATATGGTAATTTTGAGAATTCCCGTGTATCAGCTTAGTGTGACCATAAGAACCCATACGGAGGCTCTTGAGAACCGAGGGATAAAGAGGCTGTTCTACCCAAAAAAAAAAAAAAAGGGATAAAGAGGCTGGAAAAGTAGAGATGGTGAAGGATTCTGTGAGAGCGTTTCGTCTCCTACCATTCGGTGGTACGATCCGTGATACATTAAGAGATTGCTTTATAGTTAACTGCTCTTCCACGCCTGTACATACTTTATTGTTTTATTTTCTATCGTGTTAAACGAAATCATTATCATTAATTCCTTCATTTTGAAATCTGAAAACCAAAAGCACTCTTTCACTGAATGTATCACAGATCGTACCACTGAATGGTAGGAGCCGAAACGCTCTCGGAGACTGCCCATTAAATTGGAGAATTTAAGGATCATGTAACTGGGCCCACGGAATAAAAAAGAAGCAACAACTCGGCCAACAAGGACTCCGAATTAAACTAATTAATCCAGGCTTTATTTTTCAAATACTGCGTATGATTTAGCACGTTTCCACGGACGGAGACTGGTCATAGATGTACTTCACAATAAATTAATGGCTGAGGACAAATTGTGTAAATCAAGTGGGTTATATTTTATACTATCAAAAAAAAAAGTGGGTTATATTTTATGCTGAATTAATTGATTTTGGGCGAGAGAACCGCTGCTGTCAACCGCGAGTCAATGAGTACTGTAAAGCCATCCAGTCACAACGAATCAAATTTCTAGTTATCACATTATAAATTTATTGTAATAAAAAAAGGTTTAAATATAAAGAAAGGAGAGAGAAGGAAAGAAAAAAAAATGATTAATGATGTGGCAACCGACTGGTGGTATGGTCGAAGACCTATGCTGGATTGGTTATAGATGATTTGAATTGGCCAAAAAAGCCTTTTTGGACACCATATGTGAACTCCATTCCCATTGTTCTCTTATTACATATAGCCATGAATATACTATAGTGGACTTTGTAGATTAAGTGAGATGATGCCATATGTAGCATCTCATCCTAAGGGTTTTGAAATTTTATGTTTTCAAAAAACAGAAACTTTGAGACTTTCAGATGCTCCACATGGCATCATCTCAATTAAGCTATAGGATCCACTGTAGCAAAAAAACAATAAACGAATTCAAACCCTGAGAAATAAAGCATAACCTGCCACGAAGTCACCTCTTAAAGAGGACAAAGTTATGAATTCCATTTCCTACCACATTCTTTCCAAGGGGAGGTGTTTTCAACCAATTCACCATTTTCTTTACTTAATTAATTACATAGAGGCAGAGAGTTAGAAATTCCATCGGAAAAAAAGAGTTAAAAATGACAATATCAGATTGCAAATTTTAGCCTTTAGGATATTAAAATAGGAATGTGAAAGGCTGATCATGATGGACTCCAGTGATAGGATTTTCAATGGGGCTAGCTGACTGACTTGAAAATAATGCAATTCGTACCAAGAAGATATGTATTTAAAAGGTTCAAATAGTCCGTCTCCGTAAGGACTAATGGATGCCGTGACGATTGAAGATATGCTTGTAGGCATCAAAATTTGCAAAGCCCAAAACCCATGTCTGTAAATGGGCTTGTCAAAGAATAGCTCATTAAGCCCAAATTGTGAGCCCATATCCCATATTTATAAATATGGGATATTTAATTTAAAATCTGGTTATTTATCCTTTGAGGGGTACATTTGTCAATTCCTTGTAATTTTAACTCTATAAATAGGAGGGCTTGGTTACAAGGAAGGGAGATAGAAAAGCTGAAGCTCTGGAGAAATTCCTTTAAAGAGAAAACCCGTCAACTGAAGAGAAGCAGATCAAAGAAGTCCTGGAGGAATTCTCTGGAAGAGAAAACCCTCTACCAAAAGCATAAACAACTCAAAGGCAGGAGTAGATCCTCCACCAAAAGAAGAAAGGAGCACTTCTCTTGAAGAGAAAACCTCCTCCCAAAGAAGAAAGAGGCACTTCTCTATAAAGAGAAAATCCTCTCTCAAGTCAACAAACTAGCAGAAGCAAGCGCAAATCCCGGAGTGAAGAACACATACAACCACTCCGAAATTGAAGAACGCCATCTGGCATTCATCTACATCAAATCACTCGTCAATCAGAGGACGCTCACGTGATCGAGCACCAAAGAGAGTAAAATCCCTCTTTTTATCAAATTCATATTATCTGTAGTCACTTTATTTTGTGTTAAAGGAAATACACGAAATTTGTGTTTACAAATTTGTGGCACGCCCGGTGGGACCCTCTCTTCCTCTCATCTTTCGAGTTCAAAAGAAGAAGTTATCACTGCAGAAATGGCATCCAAGCAAACTATGGTTGCTGCCTCCAGTAAGACTTCTGGTGCTGCTGCTAAAGCCGTGCCAACAACCCGGTCCAAGACAAAATCCGGAGAATCTCGTCTTATGTCACCCCTGGAACATCATTCCAGGAGAAACACGAAGAAAGTGGCTGCACCGAAAATTGTAGCTGTTCATCCATCGTCATCCTCCTACGGGAAGGAAGGATCCGGATACTCCTTCTCTACTACTAATACCGTTGCACCGGTAATGATGGTGGAAGCTTCGACATCAGATGATCGCTTTCAACAAATGGCTGAGGCCATTGAAAAATTACAACAATCCCTGGCGGAAAAAGACATGCAAATTGCAACTCTGGTAAGCAAGCTTGAGTTACAGAACCAACCGGCTGAAGTTAGTCACGATACTCCGAATCCTCCAGGATTCACTCCCCAGCCAATTCCTGATACTCCGGAGCAGCAGCAACAACAGGAGCATCGTGAACGAGCGGTGTCACAAAATATGATGCATGATACTACACAGATGTCAGTTTCATCACTTTCAGTGCAACAACTCCAACACATGATCATAGACACCATACGAGCCCAGTACGGAGGTTCACCACAGTCTTCATTGGTTTATGCTAAACCATATTCTCAACGCATCGATGAGATGCTCATGCCAATGGGTTACCAGCCTCCAAAATTCCAACAGTTTGATGGGAAGGGCAATCCTAAGCAGCACGTTGCTCATTTCATTGAAACATGCAATAATGCCGGCACATACGGTAACCTCATGGTGAAACAATTCGTCCGGTCTCTCAAGGGTTCTGCCTTTGACTGGTATACTGATCTCAAAGCTGGCTCAATCGATAGCTGGGATCAGCTTGAGCGGGAGTTCCTTACTCGTTTTTACAGCACCCGACGGACCGTGAGTCTTCCGGAACTTGCTGCAACCAAACAAAGAAAAGAAGAACCTGTTGCTGAGTTCATTGAAAGATGGAGAAACTTGGTTCTCAACTGCAAGGAACGAATCAGCGAAGCATCTTCCATTGACATGTGTGTCCAAGGAATGCATTGGGGATTGCTGTATAGCCTGCAAGGAAACATGCCCCGCACCTTCGAGGAACTTGCAACTCGAGCCCATGATTTGGAAATCCAAATTACTAGGCATGGAAGTTACATTCCAAGTGATCCACGAGACAAGAAAGATTCAAGGAAGGATGTGAAGAAGGATGCAAGGCCGTCTAAAGAAAAAGAGGTTATGGCAACCACTACCTCTTCAACCCCTGCTCCTCCTGCCCGCATTTCAAGTCGAAAGAAAATAGTAGAAGTTGACTCTAAACCTGCTCAAGGTCAATCCCGTGAAAGAAATCGCCCAACACTGAAAGAACTTGAAGCGAAGAAATACCCGTTTCCGGATTCCGAAATTCCATGCATACTGGATGAACTACTAAAACTCAAAATCATTGATCTCCCGACCCCGAAGAGGCCCGAGGAGTCAGGACGGGTAGATGACCCAAATTATTGCCGATATCACCGGATTGTCAGTCATACACTTGAAAAATGCTTCGTTCTAAAAGAGTTGATCCTTCGACTAGCCAGAGAAGGGAAAATCGAGTTGGATGTAGGAGGTGATGTGGCCACAACCAATGTTACAACAATAACATTTGGTTCGCTTGACCCTGTACTAGTTCAAACTCCTATGAAATTTGAGAAAGCTTTGCCTCTCACCCAGGAGGCACCTGCATCAAAGGAGGCTGTACCAACTGCGCTTCTTCCACCAGGAGCTATCCCCATCCAATTCCGGGTTGATCAGGAGGTTTCAACCGTTTATGCATACCCAGATATGCCGAGAATGGGAAATCCAAATATACCAACTCTTTATGAGTTGTTCACTGATGATTTAGATATCTGGGAAGAATCCTCTGTGTCTGAAGATGAAATCGAGGATGGATATTCAACATTCATCAGCAAGAAAGAGAAATACAAGAAATCATGTGTACAAGCAATGAATTCTGTCCAGATGATCCGGCCACAAATGCCGACGATTATAGATGAGTTCAAGGATGATGACTCAGGATGGAAGCTTGTTTCTCGTCGCAAGCGCCGTAATCCTCGCCCATCAGTTCCGACCACTAATGCAAGACAAGCTACAATAAAAAGATGGCGTCCAGTTGCTCCAAAGCTAAGGAGGCACAATAAGAAAGAATCTTACCAGCAACGCCGCCCCAAGCCTGTCACATTATGGGAGTTTATGCCAAAGGAACTCTTTCCAGAAGACTATGCCACAACTTATGCCGTCAGTTGTGAAGATGATTCATCTCAAATGGATCATAAAACATCAGAAGAAATGCTAGAAAAAGACTGCATCACGAAATGCCTTAAAGCAATACCACCTAGCTTAGGTTGGTCTGATGCTCTTTCTTTGCCATTGGCGGATCGCTATGCATTAGCACATGCTTTAGTTGATCCGAACAAGTACAAAGGAAAGATTGCAGCCTTGTTTGAAGAAAATGCATATGCAAATTGTCTAACCGCCATCTCATTCTCAGATGAAGACTTGCAGCTAGGTTCACATCCACATAACAGACCGCTCTATGTTGCCGTATACATTCGTGAACATAAAGTTTCACGCATCCTTATTGATTGTGGATCGGCTGTTAACATTATGCCAATTCATACAATGAAGCAGCTGGGGATTTCTAGAGATGAACTATCCAAAAGTCGGCTAACAATCCAAGGCTTCAATCAAAGGGGGCAACGTGCTATTGGCATGATGCGGATAAATATGGAAATGGGAGAACTAACATCGTCTGCCCTATTCCATGTTATTGATTCCAAGACGTCCTATGAGCTGTTGTTGGGACGACCGTGGTTACATGAGACAGGAGTAGTACCATCTACCTGGCATCAATGTTTGAAATACATTCGTAATGGTGAACAGAAACGAGTGGTTGCTGAAACTGAACCTTTCACCAAAGAAGAATCACACTTTGCTGATGCCAAAATCTATGCTAAGGCAGAAGTCATCTCAGAAGTTCTTCCTGCAGAAATTCCAAGAGAATGTAAGATTAAGCTTGTTTCAAAGGAGAAACCCTGTCAAGATCCTGACACTAAAGTTGAAAAGGAAGATAGTCAAATTCCTGGGCCATCGTCCACCTTCATATCTACAGCATCATCACAAGTTCGCCCTGTACTCAAATATGTCGTGAAAGCGAAACGACAGGAAGAACAATCTCAAGAGCGAGTGTTGCAAGAAAATCCCGAATCTTCATTTTCCACAGAAGATCTTGAAATTCTGAAAAATGAAATGACGTTGCCAGCTCCAACATTACTCAAGGCATCAATCTCCAAGCCAGTTCTTCAAAAAATTCAAAAATCTCCGAAAGGGTGGTTTAACCCGCAAGCTTCCAAGCTTCTCAAGAATGCTGGAGGAAAAAGAAATGAGTCTGAACATTTGGGAGATTTAGATGAAGTCCTGATCAATACTAGCCAAGTCCAAGGGTTGACAAAAACACAGAAGTTCTTACGGGAACATGGATTCTCTATCCCACGCAAAGCCTCTGGCTTGGGCTACAAACCAGATGTTCCTCATAGAGTCACCATCAGAAAGGCTTCTTCAAATCCCGTCATGGTGCAGATAGTTGTTGAAACTGTGGAAGAGCCAGTGAAGCCTCGTACTTCTGTTTTTGACAGAATTGGCAAGCCTAGTACAAACACTCCGGTGTTTCAACGATTGGTGCAGAAAGCTGAAGTTCCAACCATGCATGCTTCACCACCGCAAGCTTCCATGAATCGTCGTCCCCATCCCATACATATTAACAATAGTCTTGATCATCAGAAGTCAAGTCAAAAGCGACGACGGCAATACAAGCGTTTTGCTACATTGAAAAAGAAAAGCAATAAGCAAAAACGTACCTCATCCTATTTAGAGAGTCTGGAAGATTTGGACGTGTCGATAGGAGATGCCTTGGTTGTTAGAAGACGCTCTTCTGATGACGATGCCGCTAAGGTGCAAGACGAATTTGCTGAAGCCAATCACATTACAGCGGAGGAATCATTGGATGAAAGACCTTCCTCTGAAGAAGAACTTGAGCCTGCTCCAGCTACTTTTGAAGAAGGGGGGCAAGCCACTGTTGATGATCTTAAAGAATTGAATCTTGGGACAGAAGAAGAACCGAAGCCCGTCTATGTGAGTGCTCTCTTAAGTACGGATGAAGAAGCTAAATACTTCGAGCTGCTTAAGGAATACAAAGATGTTTTTGCGTGGACATACAAGGAAATGCCAGGGTTGGATCCTAAGATTGCAGTCCATCACCTTGCAGTCAAGCACGGTGTCCGTCCTATAAAACAGGCTCAACGTCGTCATCGACCCGAGCTCGTTCCACAAATTGAGGCTGAAGTCAACAAACTCATTGAAGCTGGTTTCATTCGGGAAGTCAAATACCCAACATGGATCTCAAATATTGTTCCGGTGAAGAAGAAAAATGGTCAAATCCGAGTCTGTGTTGATTTTCATGATTTGAATAAAGCATGCCCTAAAGACGATTTCCCATTACCCATTACAGAGCTTATGGTCGATGCAACCACTGGCTATGAAGCTTTGTCTTTCATGGATGGTTCATCCGGGTATAATCAAATCCGAATGGCACCAAGGGATGAAGAACTCACTGCTTTCCGGACTCCAAAAGGAATTTATTGCTACAAAGTCATGCCTTTCGGACTCAAGAATGCTGGTGCCACTTATCAGCGTGCAATGCAAAAAATCTTTGACGATATGCTGCACCAAAAGGTTGAATGCTATGTAGATGATTTGGTCGTGAAATCGAAGCAAAGACATGATCATCTTGGCGATCTTCATGAAATATTCAACAGATTGCAGAAGTATCAATTAAAGATGAATCCTCTGAAGTGTGCATTTGGGGTCGCCTCCGGAAAATTCCTCGGGTTTATTGTCCATTATCGTGGCATTGAGATTGATCAGTCAAAGATAGATGCCATCCAGAATATGCCGGAACCAAGCAACATTCATGAGTTGAAAAGCTTGCAAGGTCGTTTGGCCTATATCCGACGGTTTATTTCCAACCTCGCCGGAAGATGTCAGCCCTTTAGCAGGATAATGAAGAAGGACGTCCCTTTTGAATGGGACAATACATGCAAAAATGCTTTCAAAAGCATAAAAGAATATCTCCTGAAGCCTCCAGTGTTGATGGCACCAATTCCAGGAAAGCCGCTCATCCTTTACATTGCTGCACAGGAACAATCATTGGGAGCTCTTCTCGCGCAAGCAAATGAAGAAGGAAAGGAGAATTCCCTGTACTACCTGAGTCGGACTTTGGTTGGTGCAGAATTGAATTACTCGCCAATTGAAAAGTTATGTCTTGCCCTCATCTTCGCTGTGAAAAAGCTACGGCATTATATGTTGGCACATACAATCCATCTCACTTCACGTGCTGATCCACTCAAGTACATTATGACAAGGCCAATTCTTTCAGGAAGGTTGGCTAAATGGGCTCTTCTTCTTTCAGAATTTGAGATAATTTACGTCTCACAAAAAGCTGTTAAGGGACAAGCTTTGGCAGACTTCCTTGCTGACCATTCACTCCCTGCTGAATGGGAGCTTCCAGAAGATTTACCGGATGAAGAAGTTTTCTATACTGATATCATGCCATCTTGGAAGTTGTTCTTTGATGGTGCGGCTCGCAAAGACTGTGCGGGAGCAGGGGTTGTATTTGTTACACCCCAAAATGAAGTTTTACCATTCTCTTTTACCTTGATGGAACCATGCTCAAATAATGTTGCGGAATATCAAGCTTTAATCATTAGCTTGGAGATGGCTCTTGAAATGCAGCTTAGTCAATTGGACATCCAAGGGGATTCAAAATTGATTATTAATCAACTCTTAAATGAGTACGAAGTCCGGAACCCTGATTTAGTCCCGTATTACCAAATTGCAATTCAACTTATGGGACGCTTTGAGGATATTGTCATCGGACACATACCCCGAAGAGAGAACAAATTGGCTGACGCATTAGCCAATCTTGCTGCAGTACTCACTGAAGTTGATTATGAAAGCATGCCTGTGCCGGTTTGCCGTAGATGGGTCTTGCCTCCCTTATCACCAACAGATGATGAAGAAGCTAATTACACAGCTGTGTTTGAAATTGATGTGGAGGATTGGCGACAACCTTTCATTGACTATTTGCAAAACGGAAAATTGCCAGATGATCCAAGGCGAAGAACAGAAGTCCGTCGGCGAGCACCTCGATTTTTGTATTACAAGAATACGCTTTATCGTCGGTCTTTTGACGGCATGCTTTTGAGATGTTTAGAAGAAGAGGAAGCGGTCCAAGCTCTGGAAGAAGCACATTCTGGGACTTGTGGTGCTCATCAAGCAGGCCCTAAGCTTCATTTTCGTATAAAGAGGATGGGTTATTATTGGCTTACCATGGTTCAAGACTGTATGGAGTATGCCAAGAAATGCCGGGCATGCCAAATCCACGCCAACTTCATACATCAACCACCAGAGCCATTGCATCCGACCGTAGCATCCTGGCCATTCGAAGCATGGGGTCTTGATGTGATCGGGTCTATCTCACCAAAATCATCTGCTGGCCATCAATACATTCTAGCCGCAACTGATTACTTTTCCAAGTGGTCAGAGGCGATTCCACTCAAAGAAGTTAACAAGGAGACTGTGATCAGCTTTATCAAGTATCATATAATTTACCGGTACGGGATACCTCGGCATATTGTCACTGATAATGGGAAGCCTTTCTACAACAATGCCATGGATCGATTTTGTGAAAAGTTTGGGATAAAGCAACGAAATTCTTCCATGTATTATGCTGCTGCAAATGGTCAAGCTGAAGCATTCAACAAGACTCTTTGCAACCTGCTGAAAAAAGTTGTCTCAAAGACAAAGAGAGACTGGCATGAAAGAGTAGGAGAAGCATTATGGGCTTACCGTACAACACACCGTACTCCAACCCAGGCAACGCCTTATTCTCTCGTTTATGGTGTAGAAGCTGTTCTCCCTTTGGAGTGCCAAATTCCTTCTCTGAGAATTGCCATTCAAGAAGGTCTCACAAATGAAGAAAATGCTCGACTGCGGCTTGAAGAATTAGATGCATTAGACGAGAAAAGATTGGAAGCACAACAGCGTTTGGAGTGCTACCAAGCCCGTCTATCTAAAGCTTTCAACAAAAAGGTTCGGCCTCGGTCTTTTCAAAAAGGAGATTTGGTACTTGCCATAAGAAGACCCATAATCATCACTCATAAAACTGGTGGGAAGTTTTCATCAAAGTGGGAAGGTCCGTACACTGTTCAGGAAGTTTACACAAATGGTGCCTACAAGTTGCTTAGTCAAGACGGCTTGAGAGTTGGCCCGATAAATGGCAAGTTTCTGAAGCGATACTATTCATGAAAGAAAGAAAAGTGCTCCTGGGTACGAGCTTAAACTGTCTACAATGCTCCTTGATAAGAGCCTAAATTGTCTACAAAGCTCCCGGATACGAGCTTAAACTTTCTAAAGTTATCCTTAACATCTACATTGTAAGATACTCCTGGCCCGCAAGAGTTTAAACTGTGAAAGGTATCAAAAAAAAAAAAAATGGAACTACGTTTGACTTGATCCCTGTTTGGGTACGTAGGCAGCCTGCAAGAGGTTCAGTCATATAAATAAATAAAAAAAATGTGTTTCTTGGCATTCAAATTCTCATAAAAAAAAAAAAGAAAAAAAAAATTCCTAAAATTACAAGCTAGGGATCCTCCTTGAGCCATCTTGCTTTGGCCAAGTCCATGAATGCACATGTCAAATCTGCTTGCATCTGGTCAATAGCTGCTACTTCTATTTCATCTCTGATAGGAGCTTGTTCTATCTCAGTGCGGCTCTCTGTTGCAGAAGCGATAGCCTCTTCAATCTGTTGCTCTTCATTGATTAAGAGGTTCTGCTTTGAGACTAACTCATCACTCTCTGAAAGAAGACGCTGTAATTCAGCTTTAAGCTCGAATTCTCTTTTCTTCAAAGCAGCCAATTTCAATGTAATCCCTGAAAATTCTTGGGCTAAGGATGCCTTCTTGTTTCCATATTCCTTTATCAAGTCATCAAATGATACCAACTTCTTTTCCTTCTCCTCTGGGGTTAGAGCTGCAAGGCTTGTCTCACGACGAGAGAAGTATTCATCTGTCTGCATCAAAATAGACTTTATTTCCTGGATGAGAAAGGTACTATCTACATGAAAGACAGTGCGAAGAGCTTCTTCAATTGCAGGAAAATGGGTGTCATACCAAGACTTCATATTAGAAAGACCATCACCAAGCGCACAATCAAATTGTGATCTAAGAAAAGCTCGCAATGCATCAAGGCTAAGAGCTTTGGCTAAGGACAATGGATTGGGATTAGACTTCCCAATTACTCCTTGAGAAATAGATGTAGCAGATCTCGGCTTTCTTGAAGTATCCAAGTCACACCCTGAGTTGACATTCTCACCATTATCCTCTTTCTCAGGAGCTAAGACACCACCTCCAAGAGTACTGACATCTCTGATACCATCACATATGGGAATGTCAAGACTTGCATCATCCAATGCATCAGTAAGATCTACAGCTGCCTTGTCTCCATCAATAAAATTCAGACCTGAAAGATGCTCCAAAAATGCATCATTTGGTACCTGTGGGAAATCTGAAAAAAAAAAAAGAAGAAGAAGAAAAAAAAAAGAAAAAGAAAAAGGAAAAGAGTTAAAAAAAAAAAAAAAAAAGGAGAGAAAGAGGAAAGACGGGAAGTAAAGGATTACCTTCAAAAAGATTAGGTGATTCATTACTCGAATCTAATTCCATTGTTTGAGGAGCAGAAGTTTCAACGACTAGAGTGGCAGCACCATCTGAAATCGGAGTTAGGTGGGAACATGATTGTTCTATTTCTATTGCCCTTTGGCGTGCTCTCTTTGCTGCCTCCCTGATATTGTCATCATTCACCAATGCTTCTTGAGGTCTCATGCGAGTCCTGAGTGGAACATTATCAAGATCATCAGGAGATGACAACTCTCTGACTTCTGCATGTGTTGAAGCTGCTTTCGGCAAAATGATCTTTAGTGATTTATAGGAAGGATATCTTTGATCTTCAAAAGCAGTTGAAGAACTTCGTTTCTGGCTCAAAGAAGACAGTGGCTTATTCATGGCCTTTCTCATGGCATCTCGATCTACTTTGCTTCTATGCAAATCAATGCGGAAGCTTGACTTTTCACTATCACTTAAAGTCCTCACACTAACCTCATCCAGAAAGGGGTTAACAATTTTCTCCCACCAATCCAAATAATCAGGATCACACTGACCAACAAGGTTGTCACAAGGATAAGGGATATGGAACTCTGCATTACTATCAACCCTGGTTAGAGATAACCAAAAACTAAATAAAGAAGCAGCATCAACTTTTAAAGAGAAAGGGAGAGGACTTCCTGAAAGTTTTTGGCGAAATCCATGTTGTCTGGCAAAGCGATGTGGGCTGTACATCTCAAGAGTGAGGGTTGATCCACGGCGATGCATGATAAATCCAGGACGAATGCTGTACATGAATTCAATAGTCTCCTTCGATCGATTGCCAATGTCATTTCTTAAACCCGACCTTGGATGGTGTAATGGAGCAGGATACCAGAAGAAGTCCTTCTTAGTCATGGTCCCACGAATGATGTCCCTGGCTTGCTTTGCTTCACTCTCAAAGAAGAAATATGCATTCAAAGGACCTCGGAATCGTTTGATAAGGGGGCGGCAGCAATCCTCATCAATATCAGCAAATACTCCACGTGCAAAATACAAACCCATCCATGCATAAAGAAAATGACCAGGGAAAGGAGAAGATGCCGTTCCTAGATTACCATCTTTTCGAATACTAATATAAGTATTCGAAAGTCCTCTGTATATGCTGGCCAAAATTGGAGGAACCAAACTGTAAGTGACTCCCTGAGCCATCTGAGAAGCAATTCTAAAAGTTCCGGGACGAATGAAATCCTCTCCAATTGGTAGAGCATACCGGCAAAGCCATAAAGCTAAGTATGCAGCAATCCTTGCTTCTCCGTCAGTAGAAGAATCCACAGGAAAATTCAAGCGGAAGATCGGGTTCACACCGTCCTTCCGTTTGCCTTCTATGGCATCCATATGAATAGAAGTCCGATATATCTTCTTGGATTGATGACTCTCTCCTGTTTTCTTGTCAAAATAGAAAGCGTGAGATGCATTCTTGTAATCTAAAGAAACACGAGGATTAGGAATGCGCTTAGCCTTTGGATACCAAAATTCAAGCCAATCTGAATGTCTGACTCGATCAAAATTCTTCTCAAGGGCGATCAAAGCAAATGCCTTGAATAGATAAGAGCACGACTTTGGTAATGAATTTAATTCATCCAAGCAGGGGACAACCTCTTCATAGTATTCGCCGCTGATAGAAAGACCGGTGATTTGATGGATATCCCACAAAGAGATACGTATCTCGCCACGGCTCGTGACAAACGTATTTGTCACTGGACACCATACTTCGCAGAGAGCACGGTACATGTTGGCAGGACGAGCATAATCAAAAGATGCTGGATAGACTGCAAGTGCAAGCTCCTTTGTACGATCAACACTAAGAAGTTTATTATAAACTTCAGTTGTCCAATCCCAAAATCCGCTAAGATATTGAATTTCTCCACGAGAGCCAAGTGTCGTGTCCCATTTGACTAGGCCATCTCCAATCTTCAATGCAACCATTGGCTTGGGGACAAGGGGATTTTCACAAAATTTGTGATGAGGAGGAGAACATAAAGATGGCTGGCGTTCCATTCTCATCAAGTCTTCCCTGAACGCTTCTTCTTGGGGAGGATACTCACTAATCGGGCTGACATCAAGTGTTTTGTCACGATCCATACTTACATGGCTAAAAGAGCCAGTCATGGGATCATGAGTAACAAGCCGTAGTTCCTTGGTTGGAACTTCCTTCAAATCTGAATGGTATCTCACTTTGACTTGAGGAAAGCACAAATACTTTCCTTTCAAAGCAGGATCGTCATGTTCAGTAATCCACCTATCTCGAGGCAACTTCACCAGTGATAATGAAGCTTTTCCAAGGTCTGGAACCATTACTACACAACAACAACAAAAAAAAAAAAAAAAGAGGGATGATGATCAATTTCCATTACAAAAGTGAAGAAGACAAAAGTAAAAGAAAAAATATATATTTGGAAAGTATCATCCAAGCAAAATAAAAAAAGAAGAGGGTACTAAAAATGAAAGCAAAAGCTTTGGGGTATTGAAAGAAAAGGACAAAAGGATTTGGGGTCAAGTTGAAAAAAAAAAAAAGGGTTTTGGGAAAGTTACATGACGTGGAGAGACTTTTCTCTCTCCATCTTAAGTCATTGATGTGGAGAGACTTTTCTCTCAGCCTTTTCTCTCTCCATGTTAAGTCATTGACGTGGAGAGACTTTTCTCTCTCCATCTTAAGTCATTGCAGCAGCTGAGAGAGAAGAAAATCTTTTGCACAATAAAAAAAGAAGAAGCAATTATTCATTGGCAGGAGAAACGTGAAAAGCAAGTCAACTGCCCAAAAGCCAAGTAATATAACAGGAAGGCATAAAAATGGAGTACAGAGCATGTCTCTGTGAGGGGTTTTGTCCCGAATGGACATGGTGATACGAGAGATTCTGGTCGCCGCCGTGAGTCCGAAAAAACGATTGGAGCCACGATTTCAACCAGCAATATAGCAGCAAGGATGCACGTTGTCCTTGCGGTGGAGAGATGTACCCAGGAGAACAATGATTCCGGTTGCAGCACCTTCACCACCATGAATGAGAAGTCAAGGCCTGAGTTTGGCTCATCCAGATATGAAGATGATGAGATCAAAACGTGCTATCTTTTCACTGCCTAGATGCCGTCCAGATGCAAAACAAGATCACTCAGCCTCACCTCATAATCAGTTCAAATATTTCTCTAATTTGTCTTTCTCAATTTCGGATTTTCTATTACTGGATATGGAGACAGACATCGGAGATGGAGACTTATGTATCGATCTCAACTGTTTAAGAACACCCCGGATGCCCCATAAAACCATTACGGTTTTGGTCTCAATGGACCACTCATCCGATTGTGTCTCCAACTAAATTGAGATCAAACAGTGGCATGGAGGAATAATGGATTGGTTAATGCTCCAAAATAAGACAGAAATAAGAAGATCCATACCTGCTAATGTTGTGATGGTTCTTCGGGCAAAGGTATTGTTCAACGGAAGTCAAGATGAAGCCGAAGCTGATGTTGTGATGGTTCTCTGAGCAAAGGTATTCTTCAACAGAAGTCAAGATAAAGCCGAAGTTGTTTTTTGACAAGCATCCCAAAAGAAAAAAATTATCACGAAAGGTGATTATAAAGAAAAAGAGTCCTTCTCCGGCTAAGACTTTACAAGTCGATCAAGCCAAATCATGTTTGATATATCTTAAACTGCAAGTTGATCAAGCCAAATCGTGTTTGATATATTTTGAACTACAGATCGATCAAGCCAAATCGTGTTTGAGATATCTCAAACTGCACTGCAACAAAGATACAGCTGCTTTTGGAATTATCTTCAAAAAAAAAAAAAAAAAAGAAAGGAAAAAAAAAAGGGGGCTGACAATCCACGTCACCTTCCCTTTAAGAAAAAGTTGACCACTAAAGTCAACGTTTCAACAAAAAAAAAAAAAAAAAGAGAAAAAGTGGACTATTCATACGTCCATAAACTTTGAAGAAAAAAAAAAAAAAAGTTTTACAAATTACAGCGGGTCGAGGCTTGTTCATTAAAAATATAAATAAACAGGCCTCGAGGGGGCATTTGTAGGCATCAAAATTTGCAAAGCCCAAAACCCATGTCTGTAAATGGGCTTGTCAAAGAATAGCTCATTAAGCCCAAATTGTGAGCCCATATCCCATATTTATAAATATGGGATATTTAATTTAAAATCTGGTTATTTATCCTTTGAGGGGTACATTTGTCAATTCCTTGTAATTTTAACTCTATAAATAAGAGGGCTTGGTTACAAGGAAGGGAGATAGAAAAGCTGAAGCTCTGGAGAAATTCCTTTAAAGAGAAAACCCGTCAACTGAAGAGAAGCAGATCAAAGAAGTCCTGGAGGAATTCTCTGGAAGAGAAAACCCTCTACCAAAAGCATAAACAACTCAAAGGCAGGAGTAGATCCTCCACCAAAAGAAGAAAGGAGCACTTCTCTTGAAGAGAAAACCTCCTCCCAAAGAAGAAAGAGGCACTTCTCTATAAAGAGAAAATCCTCTCTCAAGTCAACAAACTAGCAGAAGCAAGCGCAAATCCCGGAGTGAAGAACACATACAACCACTCCGAAATTGAAGAACGCCATCTGGCATTCATCTACATCAAATCACTCGTCAATCAGAGGACGCTCACGTGATCGAGCACCAAAGAGAGTAAAATCCCTCTTTTTATCAAATTCATATTATCTGTAGTCACTTTATTTTGTGTTAAAGGAAATACACGAAATTTGTGTTTACAATGCTATCTCAAGTCTTCATTCACATGAACTTTGCAATGACTGTAGAGCTATCATTGTATCTTGCTTCTTCTGCAAAGGATTCGGATGCAGCATCTCGCAAATAGATTGGAGAGATTGGACAAGTTAAATCCAAAATTAATCAAACGATTTTGCTGTTTTATCTCAGATTTTCATGTTGGAAAAGTGTAAAAACAAAAAATATTAAAAAATTAAGAAATCTATTTATGAGTAAGAAACCATCATAGCAAGGAGAAAAGTACAAAAATATTTTCCACACAGCAGAAACCCTAATCTACACGAATCCAGAAATCCTAAAGAGCAACGTTTTGCATAAAACAAAATAAGAGTTCTCTCATGAGTCACTCAAGCACCCTAGTAATGGTCTTCCCAATGGTCTTTTTGCATTAAGAATAATGTTAGCACATGCTCTACGATTTCGTTGAAATTTTCTGGTAAGTTCAACTAACTTTGTTTTGTCTTCATGCTTTAGCAGCTGTACGTTTATCATGTTCGTATCGGATTTCAATGCCTTTTCTTTTGGAAATGGGGAAAAAGTTCTACAAAGCCCGATCCATGGCCTCTTTAGGATTACATGGATTTCCAATTACAACAAAATTATAGCTGCAAGCATGAAGTTTACGATAAAAAATATTGCTTATAAGAAAGACTCACGTTTGACGAATGAACAAAAAGATAACTACTTTACAGCTGTCATATTGATTCTCGAATTATGATTTTCTTTACACTTGTTGTAGCCCGGCAAATAGGGAAGAGCCACATGGTGCCCACGTAGGCTAGTTTTACAAGTAAAGACACATAAGCATATACATATGCCAAAGCAAGAGAACAACTTCCATACGTGTGAGAAGTGATGTCTTCACCAAAATATGGTTTGTAACCGAGCTTGACGCACAAGTAATTCAACCATCTTAATGAACAACGATAACCTTGGAAGTTAGTCGTTAGGACTATGGCAAGCGGTTGCTCAACCGGAATGTAGTGGGAAGATTGATAACTCCAAGAACTGTCATGAAGATCGTGCAATCATGGGACGATAAACAACCGCCAAAGGCATAGTTGCGAAGTGTTCGAGGATAACATCCACTCAACTGTAACCGGTTATTATGATTATAGTCCGATCATCCGTGATCACTATCTAGTCTCCTACACTCACACTGTAGCAAAAGGGATAACTTAGGACTCCTCTCACTGCTTCCTGTCGCAGTGACATTCTAAGCTATTATTTACTCCGATCGAAGAGAAGATCCTGTCACCGGCAAGGAAGTCTAGGCCACCCCCGTTTCCTGATTCTGTACTCTTATTACGGCTACAAGATTAAGAGCAACCGGTACCCAAGCTCTCTTTTGTCAGGCCAGGTGAGTAGACGAGTGTCAACCAAATAGTACTCTTCGGTGAATCCCCGAATCGACTATATTATGAGGCGGAGTTTAACAACCTGCCAAATTCCGCCTCATGACCTGACTTGTACATCCAGATACACCAGGCCGGAAACCTTGAGGACAAGCGAAACGGACTTAAGAGTGAAGGAAAGTCGCTGCAACCCCGCGCGCATCATGACCAGTTTGGACTGCTGAAGTCATCACGCAAAACTTTCATCACCTTGTTTCCATCATGTGGATCTGATACTTCTGCTGCAATGTCCGTGAGATGCTACCATATGAAGCATCTTACGGTCCATATTTTTCATTAGTTTTTTATGGGGTCCACTTCAAAAAACACAAACCGTGAGATGCTCCAAATGGGAGCATCTCACGGCCACATCACTAAAGCATGCAGCTCACGCCGCACTTCTCCTCTTTATAAAGAATAAACCTCTCCGGCTAAAGTTGCTCCGTAAAGTTGCAGCTCACGCCGCACTTCTCCTCTTTGCTTTCTGACTTAATACGCTCTCAACATGGATTCTCGCGACACAACCACCCCCGCCGCCGCCGCCACTCCCCGTTCTGTGGCCAGTCCTTGCGCCGCCTGTAAGATCCTCCGTCGACGATGTGCCGAGAAATGCGTCTTGGCACCATACTTCCCACCCACAGAACCTCTCAAGTTCACGACTGCCCATCGAGTCTTCGGCGCATGTAACATCATTAAGCTCTTGCAGGTAATCATGTTACGCAGTTAAATTCACATACCATCCACTTTGTTCTTGCATAGAAGAGCTAAGTTCTCACTTGGTTTGGTGTTTTCAGGGCCTGCCAGAGTCTCAGAGAGCGGATGCAGTGAGTAGCATGGTCTACGAAGCGAATGCAAGGATCAAAGACCCAGTTTACGGATGTGCAGGAGCCATTTTCCAACTTCAGAAACAAGTGAGTGAACTCCAAGAACAATTAGCCAAGGCACAAGCAGAGATTGTCAACCTGCAATGCCAACTACAAGACAACCAAGCGGCCTTCTTGTGCATGAAGAGGGAACTGAAGCCTCAACAACAACCTTTGGACGTCTTCGTGACTGATTCTAACACCTTCCGGACTAATGCCGGCTTCAGCAATGACATCAATGTAGGCTGGGAATCTCTGTGGGAATGATTATCAGTTCTGGGTGGTAGAATAATTTGTGAGGAAGAAGTTACCGTTCAAACTCTCCAATTCATGTTAAAAGTGTCACACCAGGGAGGAGAGATTGAAACTGCATTTTATCCTTGAACAAATTAGCTAGTTTAATGATCAAGAGTCGAATTATGTATCTAATATCGTTTTGAATTTAAAAAAAAAACCAATTAGCTAGTTTCATGTTCCATAACAGGTTTTTCTTCACCTAATGCGTTGTGATCTTCCAGAAAAAGATGTTTCACGGGTGCCTTTTCAAACCAGATTTTGACCCCATATCATGTTCTTCTTTTTCCTTTGAGTTTGTTGCTGCTTTTCTTTGTTCTCTCAATTAAAGAGTGTTGCTATTGAGAGTCTTAGACAGCGACTAAATAAATACTCATTACAAAAAAAGGGCACTTTTCTTCAATTGTTTTCAAATCATAATTTTAATTCATGCATTGTATGCCTTCTCAAGTCTACAGCCCTTCCTATTTCTTATACCTTGAAGACTGCTTTAATGACTTCCAACCTTAAGAAACAAAGTTCTCAGTTTGTTTTTCATCTGACAAAGAAGATTGCAATTTTTAATAGATATATTAAGATGAAATTATTAAGAGAGAGGAAAGCAAACATTAAATAAACTTCTCTCATTATGTACCTTGTAGTCAAGCAAGAGTTTTAAGTTGACGTTGAGTGCTTACGTTGAGAGCCAACAGCACCTGTTCTTTGACTGTGAATATAGCAAGAAGATCTGGAAGGCCATTTTGAGATTAAATTGCATCCCCTTCATCGACCTGGCATGGGATCCACTTGTTGCATGGGCGGAAACAAGACTTATTGGTAAGCTGCCCACTGTTGCTGTTGTTAAAGTTTCATTTTCTGCTTCAATTTACCATATCTTGTTGGAAAGAAACAGACGGACATTTAGAAACAACTACTTACCTACAGAATCTATAACCAGATTTGTTACAATGGATACCAGATCAAAATTTTTGGACAAGGATATTCGGGTTTCTGACACAGCTAGGAATCGCTGCATAGCAAACAATTGGAACCTTTCATGGAAGTTTCAAATATAGATTGTGTGCATATACGTTCATATAAAGAACCACCTCTTCTTGTATCTTTGATCTTTGATTAGAGGGCCTCTTGTAGATGTTTTTGTACAGATAACTACTTCAAGTTAGGTCTTGTGCTGATCTACACATTGTACATATTCTTTTTTATCAATACAAAATTTTGAATTACCTTTCAAAAAAAAAAAAGAGTTTTTATGTTTATGAAATGGATCTAAAACATCTGAGTTTAGGATAATCTGTTACTTAATTAACTCAGAAAGCCGAGATTAGAACTCGCCATCTCTTCTGAAATTCCACATCATTGACTCTGGTGGTTATAACACTAATAATCAATCTTAATTTGTAAATTTTAGCATATCGGGACGCCCATTTGTACAGTCACAATTAATCAGTTTTAAGCTGCATATTCCTTGATGCAAGAAGTTACATGGAAAGTAGCCAAGACAGTAACAGTAAATGAGATTCCGGATCTATATATCTAGTCTGAGTACTACTTGACGTGAACGCGTATATGACGAATTTTCTCACTTTTTTTTTTTTGGTAAAGGCCAAACTTAGGCCAATTCATTCAAAAAAAGGGTGGTTACATCTGTTGAGTTTAAAGCAAAAAAGATACAATCTGATACATCAACAACTGAGAAGAGGCTAAACAACAAGACACCATGATTCCTTCCACTACACTGTGCTTTAAAGGAAAACCAGGCTTACTATAGCCGAAACCATAGGTACCGATGGAACTCCATCAGTGATGCCTGAAGGGTCCGCATAGACGCGGATTGATAAACCCAATAAATTGGGAACCGTCTGTAAGGCGACGAGAAGGAGGGGTATCGTCGGATAACCGACAGAAACCCGGTAAAGGAGCAACTGCGAACATGGGTTGAGGAAAGCACCATAAAATCTGATGTTAAGCACCTTCGAAGATAGCAAACGAAAACCACCAGACTTCAACAAGATAGCCACGACACAACCTAAGAACATGAACAAACACAAGACAACCCTGTTCCTATACACAAAGGTCACCTGAACAAAAACACACCAAAAAGGGTGTCGATCGGACGACACACTAAACCAAAGAGGCGATCAAACAATTGGTGACGCCCGCCAGATGCCAACCACCTTCATCGGCCGCATCAGCTGCATCATCCATGTCTTCCCCATTAGCGGCTTCCCCCATACGAACTGTGCTCAGAGCAGGGCCTTCCTTTTTACGCGCTCACAACCACCAAATCCGTCGTGGCCTGCTGAATACCTGTGGTCGGAAATGTTGCAACAGGACTTGCTCAGTAGGAAACGCCGATCGCGAACCCCAAAATCCCGTCTCTTGAGAAACCCTAACCTCCCGTTGCTCGAGAAACCCCCGAAACCCTAACCCGTCGCTTGAGTACAATAAGGACATGGAAGTTGAAAGGAGGCTAATAAGGACATGGAAGTTGAAACTATGTTTTGCAGAACGAGTACAATAATGCTTGTGTAGTTGTGAACGTACGATGTAATTCACTACTAAAAAACAGGTTTTTACCGGCGGTTTTAAAACTACCGGTAAAAATAAAAAATCTCCGGTAATTATATTACTGGCGTTTTCCCAACTGCCATTAAATCAAGCGTCGCAGATGGTATCTGCGGCGTTTTTATAAGCGCCGCTAATAAAAAATACCTTTTCCGGCGTTCCACGCCGCTGTTTGTCAATGGTGTGCTTAGACCATTACCGGCGGTTTACAACCACCGGTAATTGTCTATTTAAAATATTTTTTTTTCCAGCCGTTTGGGGCGCTCCTTCCCCCCTGAAGTTGATTGTTGAATTGGATGTTAAATAAACCAGTAATGGAAAGTGATAGGGGCAATGATTGTCACCCAAAGTGCTTCAGGAAGACCAGCTCAGGAAATCCTCTTAAGATGTGAGGTCGTGTGATTGACTGGCACATGAGTTTTGTTGTGCCACTTGGGGTTGGACGCAAAGTGAGGACCTTCTGAATAAGGTGGTCCTGTTGAATGGAATTATTTCCAACCAAGGGGACCAGTCATGGGGTCGGACTCAGAAGATGATCAAACTAATCAAGCTTCTTAAATGGAGCTCAATTTAATGACTTCCCGAAAAACAAGAGGCCTTCCCGTGTTTTAATTTGGTGGTCTCACCCAGTCCTCACGCAAAACCCCCTACAAATTTTTTCCTCAAGTTATTGCTTGCATTCAGAGAAGAAAATACCAACTAAAAACTGAAAAGGATCATCCCCACATCATGTTTGCTGCATCAAGAGACGGAAAGATAATCATAGCAAAAGCTTCACATTCCGAAAGTTGAATAGTTTCAATATCCGATAGGACGTCCATGGAATAAGGATTGTGCTATCAGTTATCCACATCAAGATAGGTGATGCTATTACCTCTGTGCTTAGCATTTCCAAATAGAAAAATTTTAAATCTTTTGGGCACAAGAAATGGGCTATATTTTCAATTAGAACTTGTCGTTCGATCAGATCATCAATCTCACTCGGCTGGTGTAACCGTTTATTTATTTATATTTTTTTTGGTAATGTGGTGTAACCGTTCATAAGCTGAGGGGACCGAAAGCTCACCATTCAATAACCTAACCCCCACAAAAAATTTAGGGGTTCGAAATTGTTTACCGCGCGGCTATAACTATAGCTGTCTTCAAATGCTTAAGGAGCATCTAACGGTCGCAAAGATTTTGATTTTTAAAATTTAAAAAAAAAATTGTTGAAAAAATGCTAAACTTGATATGCTTAACATGATAGCATCTAACTTACACTACATGGATCGTAGTAATATGTGGCGGTAGACGATTCCATCTCGTGTTATGGAAAGAGTATAAGACACATCATCATCATCATTAAAATTCAGTCCCTACTAAAATGGGTTTGGCAACACCGGTGTTGTCTATCAAAAATTATATCTATGTTTTTGTAATTATTATTTAAAAAAGATAAAATGTTTTAAATATAAGCTCAATCAAATGATTTTAACTTCTTTTTTTTCTTTTGACAAATGATTACAACTAAGACGACTTTAAAGGGTTCTAATTAATAAGATATACTTGAAGAACATGGGTTGGAACTTGGAAGTCCTCCTAATTGCTGGAATCCTAGGCATTCTTATGGGGCTTCATTAGGTCCTAATCTTTCAATACGATTGTCATGTCTAAGATAATAGTTGTTTAAAAAGTTCTATTTAATTGGGCTCTTATAACATTACCAAAATTCACCAATAAAATAAATAAACCTCGTTGCTTGGATGTATCTTTCAGTACAAGCTATAGTGCATCAAGACGCATCCGTGGGCTCTGATAATATTAAATAGGTACGGATGTGGTAGCCAAGGCCCAATCAAATCTATCTATTCTCTTAAATGAAACGGCTTCGGGCTGACGTGGCCGCCTCGCGCGGCCTCGCCGGCCCGAGCCTCTAAATGTTTTACAAAAACCAAAGCGTTCTGTTTTTTTCTTATCCTTTTTTCTTCCCTAACCCATTTCTCTCTTTCTCCCACCCGTCATTCTCTTGGCCACTCTCTCATCAATCTACAGTGTATTAGGTGCGATTGCAGGTCATGGATGTTCTAACGAGTCGGCGGTGAAAAGGCAATTCTGTTTTTTTCTTTTTTCTCTTTTTTCTATCCTAACCCATCTCTCTCTCTCACCCGTCGTTCTCTTGCTCACTCCCTCATCTATCTATAGTGTATTAGGTGCGATTGCAGGTCACATTCTCGAATGTTCTAACGAGTCGGCGGTGAAGAAGGCAAATCATGGGGATTTTTTGTCACTCTAAAAGCTGAGCCCCAAAACAACTCTTTTCCACCGGTTCCTTGATTTCCGAAGTGCAAATCAAGCTGTCCGCCATTAAAGGTGCGAAGAAGAAGTCGGCGAGGATCTATTTGTACAGGCAGCCGTAGGAGTTTCCGAGCTCGAGAAATGTCGGTGTCTGAGTCGTATGGAGGTCGAATATAATCTCAGCCCTGGAGTGACTTAGCTTCATCGTCGGTTAACCGTGGAAGAAGTTTGTTTATCTGTACAGCATTTCAGCCGATATAACCAATTAGAAGCACCTCAATCCAGATCAATGCGGTAAGGGAGAATGGAAGAGGAAACCCTAGGTACACCCCCTCAGTTAGCTCTATCTGATTGAGCAGACCAAGGAGACCCCATATTCCGGCCTTCCGTGATTTTCAGAGGATTGGTAAGGAGACCCCATCTGTCTCCTCTAATATCTCTATTTCTTTTATTTTAAATATTTCTCTATTCTCTAAATCTGATTTTTTTCCTCTATTCTCTCAAATTCTTTTATTTTATTAGGAGCCATCGGCCGCGTAAAGGGAAGAGATACTCTAAACAATTCTTCTCTTCAATGAACAACCCTAGGTGAGAAACTCAACCCCATATTTCTTCTCTAATCTCTATCTCTTTTATTTTTTTTCCTCTGTGCTCTAAATCCCCATATTTCGGAGAGCTTGAGCTGAACAAAGCATGGCTTTGAGAAGTGCGATTTTCAAAGGATTGATCAGGAGACAATCGGTGTGGGTTCAACACAATAATATGCAGATAGGAAGGTTGAAATAGACGTGGATGGCATTTTGTTTGTCTAATTGATGATTTTGTTATGGATTGGCAGATCTTGATTCTTCTTGCCAAATTCCAGAAGGTTCGAATCGAAAAAAAAATTAACCCATGTTTTGTTTGTTTTTTGTTTTTTTCTTTTTTCGTTTAGGTTTTAATCAGTTGTGTCATTTGTTTTAGACCTCATTGTTATTCTGTTTTCATTTTGAGTTTGGTTGTATAACGCTTCTTTGATTAGTTTTTCCTTTTTTCTGTTAATGTGTTATTGTATTTACTGCGAAAATTTTGTTATTAGTCATGTATTCATGTTGTGCTGAATTTGTTTATTGATGAATTACATATGTAATTTGATTTAGGAGTTCAAATTTTGTTTCTTTGCTAATGAATTTCCAGGTTAAATCATTTAGATTTTATGACTCTACTGTTGTGCCCCTGGTAGTTCACTGTGTAAGAGTCCAGCTTTTCACGATGGGTTGCTTGATCCATCTGTTCTTGGCGCTTCAAATTGGTAACGAGCCTTGGCATGAGCCTTGGGCAAATATTTCTCTATTCTCTCAAAACATGTAAGCATTTCAACATTTTCCGCACCGTGTTACTTTACAGCTGATTTATTGATTGGATGAATTGATCTAGGATTTGCTTGATTTAAGTTTAGCGATTGGTTTGGTAGACTTCTTCAAATGCTTGATCTCCAGCCTTGATGGTTTTTTTAGGTGGATGTTAAACTATCAAATTGTTGCTTAGCTAGAGCTGCTCTTCAAAGCGGTGGATCCACAGGTAACCAAAAGATCTCTAATTCCATCATCAAAATTTCAGGTTTTTTATAAATGATCCAGAATATTTTGGTGTTAAAGTGTTTCCAAATTGAAAGATTTGTGGCGATGAGTAGAGTAGTTATGTTAAAGTTTTTGGAGTTGCATATAATGTGATAAAAGTTAAAAACCGCATATATAAGTAAAGTTCTTGCTGACGGTGTAATTGTTTAGCTTACACTCTATATTTACTTCGTGGATTGCTCATAGCTCATAGACAGCATTAGTTTTCAGGAACTTATGAAGCACTTGAACTGCGAGATGGAGGGTCTGACTACCTTGGAAAAGGTGTATTGAAGGTCTGTTCTTTTATTTTTTTTTTCTTCAACTCGAGATTGTGATGGTACACAAATCCTTATCGGCCATGTTTGTTTATAAAAAGATAATTAACATTGTTAGTATTCCGATCAAATGTTTCATCTAGATTTAAGCTGATGCTTTTAATTTTTATACATGCATGTGCTGGTTGTTGAGAATGTCAGTACAATTATTGGACCTGCATTGATCAGAAACGTTTGTTGGTGGATCATTTTTCTTTTTTAATTTCTCCCATCAATATTATTATAATCAGACATTGAGAAGCCAGCCCTCATGATCAAGTTTTAAGGGGCATACTGACTTGAGAAATTATTCTCAATTTTATGGTGTTCACTTCTAACTTGGCACTTGGATCTCTCCAATCATAATTGGCTTGGATAACTTCCAACTTGACCAGTGAAGTGTTTTAACTTTTGTGGTATTTGATTGAAAGTTAAGAAGTATATGATTACGTGAAAATTTTCATTTTACAATTAATTTGTGTCTTTTGATCCACTTAATGGCAAAGTCTCTTTCATTAAGCAGGATCCAACTGAACAGACCAGTATTGACAACTTCATGGTACAAAAGCTTGATGGAATCGTAAATGAGTGGGGTTGATGCAAACAGAAGGTAAATGACTATACTACTCTTCCTTCCCCCATCTCCAATTCGATCGCCTTCCTTCTTTAATCTTCTCACATTTCCATATCCCTTTCAACTTTGTTTTTCAGAGTTTTTGTTTTTACTGTTTTTGTTTGTGCTGCCTTTGTTGGTTCTGCTGTTCTTTCCTTTGTTTTGCAGGTTGTTGTTGTGCACACAATCGGGCATATCGCTACACGATGAGTATGTCAAAGGTGGCGGTTTCTTTCACTCACATCATCAAGAGTGGTGAGCCCGCCTTAAGTGTTTTGTTCTTGAGGTTTCTCTTGCCTTCAGTGTTTTTGGTTTTATCGACAAAGACAGAGATGGTAAACTTCTCCTTAAAGTGACGGTTCCAGAATGGCAAAGAAGGGGCTGCTAGAGTGACTGAACAGTTGTTTCCAGGAGCCTCCACCCAAACCTGTTTCCGAAACAACCAAACTAGAACCAGAAATTCCAGCACAAGTGAATAGTGGAGCTCATCCTAGCTGAGGTTGAAGACTCTCTCCCTTTGAATGAAAATTTTGATTTTGATTTTGATTTTTGTTTGAATGTTTTTTTTATCCCTTTTTTAAGGAGTCCTTTACTTAGTTGTTGATGAAGATCAAAGATATGTGTGAATTGAGGAGATTGGGATCTCAGGGAATAGCATATGGTGCAGAAATTCGTTCTATCTATGGAAGGTATTTAATTCTTTATCCAATCTTTATGGTTCTTATATTTTAGAAATTTAAATTAAAGACCAGAAGAGGTTTATTTAAAATATATTTAAGTTGTATTGCTTATGTGATGTAATAAAAAAAAGGTTGGGAAAGAAGTGAAAACAATGACAGAAAATAGGTAGGGGAAAGAAATAAAATATAGGTCACTACAATAAAAACATTGAGAGGGAAAAAAAAAGACATAAAGACGAAGTAGCATTGATAAAATGATGTGAGTCCATACTATTTTAATTTGGTTATGTAATTTACACAAGTTAGTCTGTCATTAATGACCAACTTAATCTATGGTGAATTTGTGTATATCAATTTAAAATACACATTTTATTTTCCGTTGGAAATACTTCAGTTATACATTACTTTTAACAACATTTCCTATTATTTCCTTCTGTATATTTATATCAACATTGTTATCTCAATTAGATTGGTTCTTTATCATCAAAAAATAAAGAAATTAGATGTCACATAAAATTATGAAAAATAGAATAATGAGAAAAAAGGGCGCGAAGCTATAAGAGAAAATACATAGGAAAGAAATAAAAGATTAATAAAGGGGGGAATTGGTTTTTAGTGGTACTTTTTAAAAATAGCTTTGATTCAATCATTAAATTTTTGATAATTAGGAATTAGTAATACTTTTTAAAAATATTTGAGTTTAAGAATCATTTTAATGTTTACATAGGACCTCTTCCAAAAATGCCCTCAAAACACTTCTTAACCAAATTAAAACATGATAATAAACAAATCATTTTACAAGTATGTTGAGGGCATTTTTTGAAGAAGTCCTTCGTCAACAGTAAAACAATAGTAATTCACAATTATTTCTAGAAAAGTATCACTAAATTTCAATTACTAACAATTTTGTGATTGAATCAAGATTATTATTAAAAAGCATAAAGAGACACAATCTGTTAATGATAATGTGAATTTTGTTTCCAGCTGAAGCATTATTTCCCATTGAACATGATCTTTTTCATTTTCACAATCTCATTCAAGTTTCTATGGTATCTTTATTCCTAGAAATAAAGGAACTATATCTCTATTCTCTTATTTGATCATAATCTACAACACTAAGCATTTTTCATGACTTCTTTGTGCTAAGAATCATGAAGATGGATTCTTCTTTCAAGTGACAATATATGTTGTTAGTTTTTCTATCTTTATTTAGTTACTTTTAGAGGATCAGTTTTTTTAATTGAGTTACTTTTATGTACTATAGGCATATGGTAACAAGGCAAAACTGGGAGCATGAACTGAAGGTATGAAGGATGCTGAGAAGTGTATTGTGCTTCATCTAACACTTTCTGAAGTTTGCAGAGGAAATTAGTCCAGTTTTGCATGAAGTTATATGACAAAACTTTGGAGACTTATTAGGAGTGACTGAATGATGTCTTACTAATCAGGAGCTGTTGGATGGTGTGAAATTGTAATATTGATTGAGTATGCATTACAGTTATTAGACTTTTACTATTCTGGATATGGTGTTTGAATCATTAATATTGTAATATTTTCACAAATCTGAATTTTTTTTATGTCATATTAAACTCAGAAAAAGTCACGCAAAGATTTTTAGGACTTCATTGGTAAGTTCATTTGACTTGAATGTCATATTTAAACCTGTAAAAATGACAAAATTATGACGGTTATAGAAGTGTCGTGTGCTTTTTCGAGCCCACCTTTAATTAATTCTTTTATTCCTTTGCTGAATATGTGATATGCGTTGCCTTTCATCATGTTACTTTAAGCATTTATTTGTTTATAGTTGAAAGATAATTTTTATATAGATCCAATTTCCTCTTAACCCAGAAACCTTTAATTAGTTCTTTCACAAAATTGTCTTGCCTTTTATCCAAGTATAAACGATAAATATTTGAATGTTGATTATCTAAAAATCCCAATTTTTTTTTGGAAAATTAAAGAAAATTTATACAAATGTCTATGTTAATAATTGCTTTTCCTATAGTTCCTAATATTTATAAAAAAATTTTCTTAAACTATCATATATATTAAACGTATTTCCCGTGCAAAGCACGGTTTCAATGCTAGTCTATTCTATTAAAGGAAACGGCTTCGGGCTGACGTGGCCGCCTCGCGCGGCCTCGCCAGCCCGAGCCTCTTTATTATTATTATATCGTTTTGTTTTTTTTTTTTTTCATTTCTTTTCCATCAACAAATATCGTTTCTTCGTCTTCTCGCCTGTTCCAGCCCCTGTCACAAATATCGATTCTTCGTCTTCTCGCTTCTTCTGGAGTCTTCTCGGCTGTTCCAGGCCCTGTTACTGCAGAATCAACTCCCTCTTTCTCTGCCATCTTCCCTTTCCTGTCGAAACCCCACGTCTCCTCTTTCTCTTCTCTCTTCTCTCGCAACTGCACTATTCCATCTCTCTCCCTCCCTCCCTCCCTATCACCCACAACGCAACGCTTCATCTTCCCCTTCCTCTCTCTCTCTCTCTTTCTATCTCTCTCTCCATCTCACGGACTTGGTATGCCCTAATAAAATGGAAGACGAAAGCCAAACATCACCGCCAACCCTCCTCTCCACACTTACAAGATCCTTCCTCCCCTCCACTCTCCACCCCTTTCTCTTTCTATCGCTCTCTCTCTCTTCGTCGGAACCGATAAAAGGTCTCTTTCTGCCCTTTTTTTTTGTTCTATTTCTGTATGGCTACAATCTTCTATCGCTTCCTCGCTGATGCAAGACCAAGAACCTGCAAAGCGTCTCTTTTCTCGCCTGTGGAGGAAAATAAAAAGGGGTTTGTTTGGTTCCTCTGTTCTTTCTTTCAATAACTGGAATGCCAATGTAATCCTAGACAGAAAGTAATCGGATGGTGGCATGCACGCGAAGCAATGTCCGGCTAGCATTCACCAATAGGCGGTGGAAAAAAAGGGTATTGCAATTGTTGTTTTGAAAACACGAACTCACTGTTAGACGTTAAGAAGGGAGTTAGTGAGGGTTTGTACTTCGTCAAGATTACGTGTAACTCTTCAATAAAGAAACGATCTTCATGTTCTCTTTGTTCTTCAATTTTCTTTTCACCTTCTTTCCGATTAAAGACTCTTTTTTACCGTTTATGATTTCTATTTCAAATTTGGTCTAATGGCTACTCTTCTATTCAAACTTTTCTCTTCTGAAACAGGGACCATTGCCAATAACGCCACCACCGAGGTTGCGGTCGATCAGTATCACCGCTACAAGGTATGCAGTTTGTTCTTCGTTTTATTTCTCTTTTTGGGTATTTCTGTTATATCTATTTGTCATAATCCTGGGTGCATCTGTAAGAACTTTAGGTGGGGTTTCTATGTAAACTCTTCCTGTTCAACCTTGAAGCTTTCTCAGAACCAATGTGACAATGTGAAAAATGATACGATTGTGTTTCCATTTTTTATGTGTTGCAGGAAGATGTTGATTTAATGGCATATTTGAACTTTGATGCATATCGGTTTTCAATTTCTTGGTTCCGGATTTTCCCGAGTAAATAAAACATTATTACATTTTTTGGAGTTGAAATTTCATAATTCCATGTTAGTTACAGTGAAATTTCTCTATTTTAATAATATTGAATGACTTATATTGTAATAATCTCCTTTCATGTAGATGGAACTGGGAAGGTCAATTGGAAGGGAGTTGCTTATTACAACAGGTTAATTGACTACTTACTTGCAAGAGGTAATAACCTACATTGGAATTTGAAAAGCTATATGGTACATATGTGCATATACTGATATGATTCTCCATGGTTAATTCATAAATTATAGACTATAACAATAGGTTCAATCCATCGGACTGGACTAGAGATGTCTTTTATTTTAATGTTATTCTCTCTTTTTTTGTGAAACTGTAGGCATCACCCCATATGCAAATCTGTATCACTATGATCTTCCACTGGCCCTTGAGAACAAGTACATTGGGTTGTTGAACCGCCAAGTTGTGTGAGTATTTTGTTTAGCACTTCCATATTGTTCTATTACTTTAATTGATTTCACTTACTGTTTATTTCATTGTCTTCAGTTACTATAAGTTCTACCTTCCCTTCCAATAGATCTAGAATTTTGTTTAGTCCAAGTTGGAAACAAGAAGTTTGAGTAGTGAAATTTATGCTACAGGGAAGATTATGCAGATTTTGCAGACTTTTGCTTCAAGACATTTGGAGACAGTTAAGAACTGGATGACATTAAATGAACCAAGAGTGATCGCCGCTCTTGGATATGACAGAGGCACAAATGCTCCTGGAAGGTGTTCTAAGCCATTTGGAAACTGCACTCCGGGAACTCTGCGACAGAGCCCTACATTGTGGCTCACAATATGCTTTTGGCTCATGCATCTGCTGTTGGGAAATATCGTGATAAGTATCAAGTAAGACTCCCTGCATCTTTAAATTTATTGATGTCTCTCCAATTCATCAAGAATATTTTTGTGATATTTTCTACCATATGGTTATGAAATTCCAGGATACACACAAGGGAAGTATTGGTATTCTTTTGGACTTTGTTTGGTATGAACCTCTTACCAGAGGGAAGGCCGACAATCTGGCAACTCAAAGGGCAAGGGATTTTTCATGTTGGATGGTAACACAACCTTAGCATCCTTCATTAAATAAGTAAATGATCTCCTAATTAAGGAATATGTGCCTTTAATCGTGGATTAATTTGCAGGTTTCTTCGTCCCATTGTGTATGGTGAGTACCCAAGAACAATGCAAGAAATTGTAGGAGAAGCAGAGGAACTCCGAGATGCCACTGAAGGAAAATCCTTGATTGTTAAAATCGTGCCATTTTCCCTTAAGCGCCGTGCATTTTAGCTCTCAAAAGACCACCAGGTCTCAACCCAAGACCCAAGTCAAGCCCAGCCTTATGAGGGTACGAAGATACCTCGGACTCCGATGATAACCCCATACACTCCTGCTCTAAACAATTTGTTTTCAATACGGACCCATTGCTAGGGCTCAAGAAGGCTCCACACACAGCACAACCCACAGCTAATCGCCTCACAACAACCAACCATGTTGTCATCGATTAGACATGTTCAAAAATATGTCATTGGCATATTAAAAAATATAATCACATTTGTAAAATTTAATCGTTACTATCATATAAATGAGTACAAAGAATGCCTTCTCTCTCTCTCTCTCTCTCTCTCTCTCATATTAGAGGCCTTTAAATTGCTGAAAACTATTTGCCCGTGCATAGCCCGGGCCACGTTGCTAGTCTATTCTCTTAAGGGAAACGGCCTCGGGCTGACGTGGCCGCCTCGCGCGGCCTTGCCGGCCCGAGCCTCTTCCCTCTTAAAAAGAGCGTCAACTGACAACAACAAAAAAAAAAAATTAATAGTTAATATCTTTGACGGTAAAGTCAGACGTGCCTCTTTTAAACCTTTTAATTCCCTTATGCTGCGTTTGGATAGCCGGATTTGTCCGGAACTTGCAAGAAAACATACTTTCCGGTAAAACTTGAGCGTTTGGTTAGCCGGAAAAGGTAGGGCCCACAGAAAATGGATTCCGTCAAACCCCTTTCAACGCTCAAAATTGCAAATTTAATTTTCCGACTAAAACGGTCGGATTTTGCCGGAAAGGGAAATAGATTAAGCCTCATGCCTTAACTACCCTCAACTGCCCTCTTATTCAGTCCTGTAAATGCACGTCTTCTCTTCTCTTTGCTCTCCCTCTCTCTCGTCTTTCTCCTTCTTGTAGAACAGTTAAGGGGGGGTTTGAATAGAGAGGCAGAATAAATAAATTTTTATAGAAAAATTTGTATCAAAATAAAAAGACCCGGTACATCCAAATAGCTCTAAATAAAAAGATTATTACATTCTTCTATAATATTCAAGTAGAACCTTTAATTACAATAGTTTTTGGTTTGTTTTCCTCAAAACTACTCATTTGTATATTAAAGGGGTAAAATGGGTAAATGTATCACTTTTCCCATTCATTCTGATTAACCAAACAGCACTATCAGGATTTTCCATAATTATTCTTTCATTTTCCGGGTGCATCCAAACATCTTTCAGGAAAGTTAATTTTCATTTTCCGGAATATCACTTTCTTGCATATCACTTTCCCAACTGACTTTCCAACTTAATCCGGCTATCCAAACGCAGCCTTAAAGTTTCAACTGACAAAAAAAAAATCTCTATTTTAAAGTAAATCTCTCTCACCCTGCCACAACTGACTTTAAAGCCTCGTCATGCCACAACTGACAAAAGCAAAACGTCGGAGAAAGCTCGGGTTCCAAGCCTCTCTCCGTATTATGACTGAGAGAACGTATGATTGCAACACGTGGAGGGGTAGATCAGAGGAGCGGGTTCCTTCTCCAGGAAGCTTCGACTCTGTTTTCCTTCTCCAGAAGCTACGGCACCTTCTTCCGAAAGAGCAACCAGGTTTGTTTCGACCAGGTTCGTCTCTTTCTCTCTCCTTCTCTTTTTCTCTATTTGTACCCGATCTCTCTTGTTCTCTCTCTCTCTCTCTGTCTCTCTCTTTCTCTTCCTCTGTCTCTCTCTAACCCAAAGCATAGAACTCTCTCCATCAGAGACAGCGGGTTCCTTCTCCAGGAGGCTTCAACTTGGTCTCTCTCTGCCGACGCCTTCTTCTCGAAAGAGCGACAAGGTTTGTTTTGAAGAGGTTCGTCTCTGTCTCTGTCTCTCTCTCTTTCTCTCTGTCTCTACCCGATCTCTCACGCTCTCTCTCTCTCTCAAATTTTTGGGTTTTAGATAGTCTTCTGATTTTCGTCTGCATATGTTTGAGTTCATGACAGAGTATTGGATATGCCCAGGACCGTAAGATCCACTTCCAAAATGCAGCTGCCTTTGACAAGAAAACCGAAATTTGGTTCACGAAAAGAGTTAAGTGCGATGAACCTCGCCCAACCGTATTCCTGATTGGAAGGAGTGAACGAGCGAGTAACTGCAAGACAAAGGACAACAAAGCTCCAAATCTTAAAAAATAAAAGGGGTGAAAATCATATTTCTGTCTACTTCGTGATGACAGAGTCAGACACAACCTCTCTCGCTTTTGGTTGGGAGGTATCATCCTCACACATATAAGAAACGCATTAAAGCATCTTCATTCCTGGGTGTTCTTTTTTCTATTTATTCCTCTGTTAATTCCTCCATTTCCACACGAATAACGTGAAATGGACCCGAAGGTGATGGGGAGAGGCTTCTGTTAAGTGCGATGAACCTCCTGGGTGTTCTTTTTTCTATTTTTTCCTTTGTTAATTTCTCTGCAGGTGAGAATTGCCATATATATCATGTTGAAGAGGATTTTCTGATTTGTTGATATCTCATAATATCTTCGTATTTTTTTATCTTAATTGTTATATAACTTACTTTAACCATTTCCTTTTTGCTCTCTTTTCCTCTTTTTCCTTTGTTGATGCATATCAACATACTTGCTTTCTTCCACACCTATGGATTAAAGAGAGAATAGACTAATTGAAATAATCTAGCTATATTGTATTACTAACTGTTCAAATATCTTACAATGTAACTACTTTACTTACAAAGTCATAAAACACTGAATTATTCTTAAAAAGACTTATAACTCTTCTCACAAAGTGAAGACGTTTATTGTTATGCACTTTGTTTTAAAAGGCCTCAAATCTTGGTTATGAGCTAAAATTCACACTTACAAACATTTGTTTAGTTGTAAGTCACGAATTGTTGAAAATAATATAATACATTTCTTAGCAATATTCAAGTCGCCATGCCAAACCCTCTTTTAACTGGTCTATGTTTTATCTTTTCCTCCACTTCTTCAATTTACAATGCTTTGTTGGCAGCAGTCCCTTGAAATGGCATCTGCTTTTGTTGTAAGTCCCTCACTTCAAACCAATTTTTCACAACTTACAAGATCATGTTTATTCAAGATACTTTGCTTCCTTGGTTTTTGTACGTTACATAGAGTCAGGGAGTAATATTGCATCTACTTTCACTTACTATATTGTTGTCATTAATATAGCTATTTCAAGTTTTATCTACTTGGCTTAATGGTTCATGACACTGTACCATATAGCATGACCATGACATCAACTCACAATCTAAAGATGCTTTCACTTAACTACCGAGTATATGCTTTCTCAGGCTTCCTCACTTCATATGCAACTAGGGTTTTTTGACGTCACTTCATATGCAAAATCTTTGTTTGGACCAGGTTCTAAATTTTCATGCCAAGATTCAGTTCCTTGCAGTTTTGCAGGAGTTCTTATTGCGGTTCTTAAATGGAATGAATGCAAACAAGTTTTGTGGATGTTGTTACTGAAGTTATTTGCTTCATCTTCGGAAAACACAATCTAAGAGTAAGGTATTTGTTCGTATTTACCGTTATCTTTCATCTAATTTTTACGAATTTAACCGTCATGATTTGAATGATGACAGAACCAAAATTGAACCAGACGGAGGTGGGTTGCAAGTCCTCTGTTATAATACTCGAATATATCGATGAGATGTGGAAAGAGAATCCCATCTTACCTTATGAGAGAGCTCAAGCACGTTTTGGGGCTAAATTTGATGTTGACGTAAGGAAGATCTTGGTTGGACATAACTACAAATATCTATTTATTTCATGATTCTGATTTTTGGATTTTTTTGATATAGTTTAAAGACCAAATAAGTGTATCTGAACACAAGGAGAAGAGCAAAGGAAGGCGGTTCAAGTGGTGGCAAAAGCCATGAAAGGTCTAGAGGAACAGATCAAAGTGAAGAAGTTATTTGGAGGAGATAACATTGGGTGGTGGATATTCTGCTTGGTTGGGCTCCCATTCGGTTAGGAGTTGCAGAGGAACTTACCGGCTGTAAGCGACTCGATTCCATCACATTCCCAAGCTTTCATTCGTGGATGAAGAGGTTCGACTCTCTCCCTCTCTATTAATATTACTTTTCTCACTCCAGAACACACATAGACAAGGTTTCATTTTTGGGATAGAGAAATAAATTGTTAGCTTATTATGTATGGACTTTTACCCCAATGTAAATTTTCACCATGCTAACCTTGAATTGCTGGATTTACCCCAATGTAAATTTACACCATCCTAACCTTGAATTGCTGGATTTCCATTTTACTAGGAGTCAGTCTAAGACTTAAGCTTCAAAATACACTACTCCAGCTCAGGTCTATACGAAATTTAGAGGTGATTGAGAAAGCAAAAAGTATGCGTGTGCCATTAAATTAGTGAGGATCCTAAACAGTGATTTTTTTTTTCAAGCTAATGAGGGTACTAAAGTTACAATTATGACACGATGCAAAACTTATCCTTTTGAAGTTGATTGAATGCTGAGATTCATTATGTAGGGTACACCACAAAAAGAGAAGTTTGTGATTATTTCAGAAACCAAGATGCAAAGAACCTGTAAATGAACGTTTTGTATACATTAATGACAAAATTCCATTTAGGATAAAGCACTTGGGCAGGGGTACTGATTTTGACCTAATGGTTGCCAACACTCAAACTAATGAAGGTTGGTTCTCTTCTTAGATTTGGTTTATTCACCTTGGACATTCACGCAAACTTGGTGTGCATGTGGTCATTACGAGTTTTCTGTATCTGGCTTTTTAAGTTGTAGCTTCTTAGGTTTAATATAAGCTGCAGGGGTTCTGTTCCTTTTTTTTTTTTTTTTTTTTGCTTATGTGTTCAATATAAAAATTAATTATGACTCTGTTTATCAAGTTATATGTGTGCTCTTACTGTTAAGTTTCTTAGCAAGTTACTTAAAATTTGTTTGGGATGTTACACCATTATCAAATCATATCTGTACTCCTCATCTTAGACAATTTTCATATTACTAGCGAGGAGAACAAAGTGGAACATACAGGGGAACATTACATGCCCTTTCTTTTCTTCTGACATTATATGCAGATAAATTAATTCATTATTTTGAAATGTTGAATATGCTTTACCCATGGTAATGCATATGTGACATACATTTCAGTCTTTTGTCTACATTATTATTGTTATGTCTATATGACTAATCATGCGCCTTCACATGTTCAGTTTCATTAAATAGAACTTAATTCTGTTTATACAAGTGCTTAAGAATACCATGGTGCAACTTTGTCTTTTCATTAATATTGCTTTTCATGTGATAATCTTTTTGCAAGACATAATTGTAATAAGATTTAATTAAGTTTTTAGTTATCAAATAAGTAATATGTTTTATTATTAATTCATAAGTTTTAATTAGTCAATATGTTTGTCTTAGATGATTGTGAAGATGAAAAGACAATTTTGTTTTTTCTTTTTTCCAAGTAAGACCACTTCTTCAAGAAATTTATTTTCCTAAATAGGAGGGTAATTACTTTTAAAAACTATTAATATGATTACCGTTTATTATATGGCTTTTCTTTTACATTACAACATTAAATACCAGAGAAACTCAAATGTTTTTATTTATTTATTTCCCAATTTTATGTATGAAATTCTTGAATCTTTCCTTCATTTTGTAGGATCATGTTGATGTCAACGATTGTGGTAACATGAAGATGTTGAAGTGAAGCTATTTATACAAATTGCTATGAGAAAGTTTCAATCTTTGAGAAAAATAAAATAAAAACCTAAACTTTTGAGAAGCTTCAAACCCTTTCTTTACGTGCCATTTTGCATTATTTCCCGCTTCGTGCATGGCATGTATATTATTTGCCTTTTCTTATGATAAATTTAAAAATTACTTTTGTGCAATTAGATATCAAAGCTTATTGCGCTGAACAGGATATGTTTTGTGTATTTGTTATGATGGTCTTGAAAGTTACTTAAATAACTTCACGCCTTACCTACAAGTATATACCTACTTACGTCCATGATACAACATACACAAATACAGGTTGGGAGATCGGACTGTGTATGTAGCTCCTTACATGCTTGATGTGTTAATCTCAGGTTGCCTCGGGTTGATGTGTCAGCCTTGGGCAGGCTTGGCGTTACGAAGCTGCCACAGTTCTTCCTAGAAGCTCTAAAAGTATTTTACATTGAGTCATTTTTTTCACTATAATTCAAAATCATGTATATCCTCTTATAAATTGAAAACACTCTTTACACCCCCTGTTCCCCATTAAAAACAAGACTCTTTTTCTTTTCGCCAAATTTCCAATCCGCCCCTCACAATTAACTGTTGAAGGGTATGTGGCAGTTATGGTTTGGTCGTGTCAATTCTTTTTTTCTTCCATACTACTTTACAGTGAAAAGACCTAAAAAGGCTATTGAGTTAATCCAATGAGGAAATCAATACCCCTCATGATCATCTCGCAAAGTTGAGAGATCTGACGATTTCTATTTTTTTAGTTTACTTTTCATTTTTGTTCCAGGTCTTCCACAACTGTTCCATGGAGCTCCTGATCTGCTTATATCAGGGCAATGCTTAGATCTAAACTCACTTATACGTTTTTTAGTTTATTCCACATATGACTATTTGAGATACTTATATACTTTTTTTGACATGTATGTAACTAAATCGCATCTATATATAACACCACCTTTGTCATTTACATGATCTTTTCCACTTTATTATTCCAAATAAACCCACCAAAACAATAACAGGCCCAGATAAAATGCTACATAGGATGTGTGGCTAAGATGAAGGTGATCAGACGCATATGTTGGGGTGCATGTAAGGTGCAAGAGAATGATTTACCTAAAAGCACATGGATAGAGTTGGTTATAATTTGGAAATGAATTAAATACATAATCTGACCGAAGAATGAGATTTGAAATATTGAATGGCTGAATGATTACCCGTTAAGTTTGGATGTTCCATTTGTCGATGTTGATGCTTGCTCATATATAGGTATTTGCTCATGCATAGGTACTGCGTTAACCTTTGGTTCTTCCTTCTTGATTGTGAATGTCTCCACTGAGTGGTTTGATCCAATACATTTATGCTAAGTGCACCTTCAAGTGTATTTGATTTTTCTCTCTTCTGAATAGCGTTTAACAATATTTGTATACCTGACCATTTTGAATCCCAATAAACTCAAAAAAAATTCTGCTTTATTTTGGAGCGATAGTGGAAGCACCATTGTTCTCTGTTATTTACTGATAATCAGGTCCTGACTCTTTTACTTTATAAACGCTAGTATATATTAAGCAAAGCGGGGGTGGCATTTGACGTGTCACCCCCAGGTCGCTTCGGAGGCTCGGGACAGGCTCGCGTGCTTTGGCGTGCCCGAGCCTCGCAAAAAAAAAAAAGCCTTCGCGCTCTGGCATGGCAGTCTCTGCCGGTTCGGAGGTGGTTCGGTACTGCCATCGCTGATCGTAATTTTTGGATTCCAACACGTGGAATCGGAGACGGGGAAGGGGGTTGCTTCCCCAGCAAGCTTTCAGCGAATACCATTGTTTGTGTTCTGTTTCTCTCTGTCCGTCTGTCTCAAACTTAGGGGGTTGCTTCCCCACCAAGCTTTCAGCGAAAACCATTGTTTGTGTTCTGTTTCTCTCTTTCTATCTCTGTCTCTTCTTCTTCTTCATTTGCTCTGCTGGAGCTCTGTTGGCTGCATAGTGTAATTCATGAGGGATCCAACGCGTTTCAACACCGTTGGAAGGTTTTCCGATGCTGATAGATTTGATAGACCTAGCTTCTGTGACGATGAAATCATCAAGCTCAGCTCGCCTTCTCCGCAGTTGTTAGATGTGAAGAACTAAGAGGAGACAAACGAATTTGTTTTGAAGCTTCTTGAGGCGAAGAACTCGGGAGCGTAGTGCAGATGAAAGATAACCCACTGTCTGATCTTGCTCTCTCTCTCTCTCTCTTCTTGCGTTCAAGATTTTTTTTTTTTTCTTTATATCTTTCTCTTCCCAAAATCCTCACCGGTGAAGATTATTGAACTTCTCTTCCGGCGTCGTCAGTGGTGAAGATTCTTCGAGGTTTTCTTCCGGCGAGGTTTGAAGGTTTTGCTCTTTCATTTGTTTTTTTTTTTTTTAAATTTATTTAACAACAGATTTTACGCATGGCAGACCGACGGCGACATCAAGCTGGACTTTGCAGTAATATTCAATGAGGTTTTTTTACTGATTTAATGACTTGATGCAGCAAATGAGTTTTTTTAATGGTTTTTTCGCACCGAACGTGTCAGGAACACTGTTCCGCATTAATGGGTTTTTTTAATTTATTCACGTTTCTTTTTTTATTTTGTGGTCAAAAGTTGGTCGTTCGATGGTCCGTCCTTTTTTTAATTTTGTAATGTTCACTGGTCCGTCTGCGAGGAATTAAATGCACCGAATGCATTTAATGTTTTCCAGCCGAATGTGGCATCATTAAAATAAAAAAATAAAAATAAAAAAGGCGAATGTGGCAGCAAATTTTTTTTTATGCTTTTTGAGCCGGACGTGAATTTTTTAATGCTGCTTTTTTTAATGCTTTCTTTTTATAAAATGCTCTTTTGAGCTGGACCTTTGTTTTTAATGTTTTTTTAATGGGTTCGTTGTTCAATGTTTTTTTTTTTAATGCTTTTTTGTTTTTTCGTTTTCTTCTTCTTCTTTTTTGCTGTTATCGTCATTTCAGCATTTGGCGGACGTCAAAGTATATATTTTTTGTTATCCTCATTTCAGCATTTAATGCATTTAATGTTTTTTCGTTTTCTTCTTCTTTTTTTCTTTTGCTGTTACCCGCATTTGTGCTTTATCTGCCGACCGGAAAATCGAATTCCTTACCGATGAAGTTTTTACCTGCAGAAAGACGAGCCCGTGGGGGACAAATTTTCAATCATTTCAATGCCACGTGTTTTGCCAAATACTAGGAATTGATACGCCGACCGCTTTCTTGCCGATTCAGATGCACCGCCTTACAATATATCATCGATTATTTGTTAAGAAGGCTATTGTAGAAGCCGAATCATCAACTTACTTCTCCACTGATCAGAAAAGAAGAAAGCTCCGATTTTTCTATTTTGCTCTGTTAAACTGAACTATTACAGCGGTTGATCTTAGAAGAAGGGTCTGTCTTCAGTAGAAGCTGGACGTTCAAGTGACTTGTGCAATAATCAGAGAAGCAGAAAGCTCGGATTGATAAAGTCAGTTCCGTTTTGCTCTGTATTAGAGGTGCTAAAGCAGTCACTAAGCTTCTACTATTTGCATATTTTTGGAAAGAGTATTAGAGGTTTTAAACTACTGCATCTGTAATTTGGAAATACGAATATGTATCTTCGTTCTGTAATTGGAATAAATCGTTATTTCGCCAAAGAGTATTAGAGGTGGCAAGCTTCTCTTATATGGATATTTTTCTATAATCTATCCATTTATTCGCAAAGTGCTGGATGGTTATTATTCTCCTATTTGGTTATTTTTCTATATGGAAATGGAATTTATTGAAAAAGTAACTTGGTCTATTTAATACGGAGAAACTATCGCAGTATGTGACTTTCCCGCAATTATCCTTTTTAAAGACAATTGTTAACGTCACTAGCAATGGACTTCTCCTATTTGTTGATTTCTCCTACTGAATACCTACATAGCAAGCGATCGATGAGAAAAAGCGACTAAATTTAGTCGATGTTGTATGATAATATCTATCAACATTTATGCCATCTAGATGGCAATGTTTAGAAGAATATCTACGATGACAGGTAACGATTAAAACTCGAAGTCTTTCTTAACGCTTCTTTTACAAAGAAGCAAACATGACATGGTACTGCATTTACTTTAGTCGTATGTGCTTTTCCACTCTTTTATATTCTTTTATCTTTCTTTCAAAAGCAAAAAAATGTGATATTGCATTTATTTTTTATTGTTATTTTTTCTTATCATTGTTGATTTTTTATTTATTATTATTTTTGTCATAATAGTTACTTCTACCTTTGTTACTAATGTCATCATTGTTATCATTTTTATTTTTGTCTTTGTAATTGCTGTTACTTTGCTTCTACTATATCGGTTGCAATTCTAACCCATGTTTTTTCAATTTATGCATTAGCTATTTTTCATGATTGAAAATAATGCTCATCTTCTTAGCTTTATATCAGTAGCATATTGCATCTCCTTTTCTTACTGTTGGTATTGTTACTATTGTTATTAGTGTCATTTTTTTTCCTGTTATCAGTTTTGTTTCCACTATTGTTTTTGCTTCTCTTATTATTATAATAATCATTATTGCTATATGGATCTTCATTTTTATTGTTATTGGTGATATTGTTATTGCCGATATTATTATTGTTATTTTTTGTTCTTCTTATCCCTGTTTACATTATTATTGTTGCCTCCATTAAGTTTACCATTATGGAAATTCATCTTTTTCTCATATTCTTTTTTGGGTGATGACACTTCTCTAAGAGTTATAACTGTAAAATGGTAAATCCTTTTTAGCTTTTGGGCTCCCGTTGGCCTTTTTGATTATAATCCCTTATATATATATTTTCACAAATCGCATGAAAAGAAACTTTTCTTTCCCAATGAATTGAAATGGATATCAAAAGTGGGCAGGAATCAGGAGCCTTTGAAACGCACAGTCTGTGAAATGCACAGGCCAAATATATCCCAAATATGTCCTCAAACATCCTCCACCTTATCTCTCCAGATATATCCCAATAAATGATATGAACAAAAATATATATAATCAACCTCCAACGCATTCATAGATGCCCGTGCGTTGCACGGGCCAGATCACTAGTACCAATTAACCCACGACTGCGGAAGGAATTCTGTGAACAGTTAAAAACTAGCAGTACGTTTTTAATTAAAGATCTGGTCATTGAAGAAGGCCCAAGAAAATACCACCCACTACAAAAAATAAGGGTTTTAGCGGCGGGCCAAGACCGCCGCTAGAACCCAATAGACTACCGCTAAAGCATCTTCATTGTGACAGTTGTCCGCCAGGGAATGCACTGTCGCTAAAAGAAACAGTAGCGGTCTTAGTGGCGGTCAGGACCGCTACTAAAATCCATTTTTATAATAAAAAAAAAAAAAAAGATTAAACCCAATCCCTACCCGCCCTGCCCTTGCCCTTGCCCTTGCCCTTGTCCAGTTGCCCGTGCCCGTGCTGCCCTTTTCCCTTGCCCGTGCTTCCCCTCCCCGGCTGCCAATATAGCTGTGAAGGTAACGGGGATCAGGCTGAATGCCCCAGCAAATCATTTCATTAAACAGTCTTATTGCAGAATTAGCATCTCCATGGGCTGCAAATGCTGAAATTATCATTGTCCATATGATCATGTTCCTTGATCTTAATTGCATGAAGATTTCATGAGCTCCACGTAAAAATCCAGCTTTTGCATAGATATCGATTATAGCAGTTGCCAAATAGATGTTTAGATCAAAATTTTTTCTGATGGCATGACGATGCATCTACTTCCCACCTTTGAGATTTGAAAAAATAAGTAAAGATGGGAAGAATACTTGAAAGTGTGACAGAGTTTGGTCTGAATCCCATTGCCTGCATTTCTCGAACTTGTTCTGAAACGCCCTCGTGCCGATTGTTCTAAATCAGACCTGAAATCACAGAATTCCATGTAGTTAAAGCTTCAATGTGCCTGCTATGTAGAGAAGCAATGAACATAGCATTTCAAGTAAAAACATTCTTGTGACGGATTTCATCAAACACCTTTGATGCTTCCTAAGATAACCTGTTTTCTAGTAAAAAGTGAGTAAGATTTGAAGCAAGAAAGTTGTCCAAAGCAACTGAAATTAGAACAAGGCAAGCATTTGCCTGCCTTGCTTAATGAGACAATGATCTGTGCAGTGCTTGATAAGCTAACCAAATACGCCATAATCGAGCATCATCCCCGTACTGGATCCTGAGCTTGTCGAAGTAATATAAACGACGATATAATACTTAACTCTTTATGACAGTCGTCATAATTAACAGATCTTCCCATTAAAACACCTGAGATGAATCACGAATAGAGTGTGATCGAAACTTGAAGCACCTGCAAATCTGTGATAGGTTGCTTGATCTTGATGCTTTAACAGTTGCCGGAAATTTACTATGATTTGTCGGGAACATAATGGAGATTAAGGAAAGTTTGACGAAGACTATGCAATACTTTGGATTGATTGAAGGTCGCTGGATATTAGGTGATGCAGACAGAAACACAAAGCCTTAGGAAAGGATTGTTCATGACCACACTGATCAAATTGATGTCCTCCTCTTTTGAGTTCACTAGGATAGTGAGGGCTCTCCAATCGATGGCTGTAGTTGCTTATTGGTATTTAAAGGAGAAGCAAGTTGAAGAAAGGCTGTAATAGGATCCGCCTTGATTTATTTGCCAGATCTGCTGAGCAATCGCAAGATGCAGGAAGCTATTTGTTAGCCAGATCTGGAGCGATTTTTCTCTTGTTTTGTGATCTTCTACAGCAAAAGAGATAAGGATAGAGAAAGATCTGCCTTGAATAAGTTCTACGAGGATTGAACCTGCACAACCAAAAGAAAAAGGTTAGAACTAGATTAACCATGGAAGGAGTTTGAAATGCAAAAATAGACTGAAGAAACAGAATGATCAGGTTTTGAAGTGAGCAAAGAAGGAATGAAGACAGAAGGGAAAGCGAGACAGAATGGAGAAGGAGAAAGTCCTTTAATGAATGCAGAGGGAGTCACTAAATAAAATAGAATACAAAATGGCTTTGTTCGGCGGTCCCTTAAGGACCGCTTCAAAAGGGACATTAACCCCCGCCGCGAAATCACTTCCTTTTTGTAGTGACCCACACATTGTATGATGAGTGTAGATGTTCGTTTTTATAACTTGACAGATCACTTCAATGGATAGCATTGTGATCCGAATAGTGTTTGATTCCGATTCAATTATCCGATTTAATCGGATTTTTTGTCCGATTAAATGTTCGATCAACCGAATACGGATCTTACTATTCAATCCGATTATAACCGGATTCGGATTTAGTCTTATCTATCTCATTAAAATCCGTATTCGATTAAATTATATATATGTTTCATAGTTTTTATATATTAGGAAGGATAGTTAAGTCATTTAGAGTCATTCATTTAATGTCCTTTAATCAAAAAAAAGAACCCATCCTTTCTCGTGCCCACCCTTCTCTCGCAACGCACATCATTGTTTTGCCACCTTCTTCCAATGCAAGTTTTTCCCTTCTCCCAATGCAACGTTATTGCTTTTCGTACCATGTTTCTTTCTTTACGAGCCTTCTCTGTTAATATACAGAAGGATTCTTCTTGCAAAACTAGGATGGTGGACATGACGAGCATGGCTGTTGAAACCGGGAGGAGCTGCAAGGAGTACGAGTACGCAAGGCCAATTATTCCTAAAAGGAAGCCGATTGCAAGGCTAAACGACATTAACTTGGCGGAAGCTAAGGTATTCCGATTACGCATATATATGATGGCGATGGGAATGAACAAAACAGGGAAGCCAACGCTTTGTATCCACGTGCACAGCCATTCGTGGCTACCTCTGTGCAAGTACTAAAGCCTGGTGAGTAGTGGCCCAGCCACGTTTCCGACGGTGGCTAAGGTGCAATTAAGAGGATGATGATTCCCCATTTGTAAACAGGGGAAACTCTGGAATCCTCGTGGGTGAGTTTGTTCTCGGTGGGAAGAAGTGCTTCCTCCACTCTCCAATCGTTCATGGTCGCTCCTTCTCTCTCAAAATTTGGAAGTTTGAATCTTTGTTCTTTCACCATGAACATGAAATGTACTTGCGAGCATACAGTGTTCATATACAGGTTTTAGAGATCTTTAATTAGCAATAATCACTAATTAAGATTTAAGAAGGTTGCATTATTGTTTTAAATTTCATCCCACATCAGTGTTTCCGGTACGTGGGTAAAATGGACATTGTCTTATAATGGTCTTATGATGGAAATGTAATATAATCATGAAGAAGAAAGACTACATTCTTATGCCTTCGCTATATTTATATAACTAAATAAACTAGACTAAGACGAAAAATATTAAAAAAAATCATTGACGGGAATCATAGAGATATTACGTGTGACAAAGCCTTTATTTCCGTATAGGGCAAAAACAATTTCTTGCTGCCGTCAAATTGAACGTGAACGGCAGGATTCGAACCTGCGCGGGCAGAGCCCACATGATTTCTAGTCATGCCCGATAACCACTCCGGCACGTCCACTGGTTTTGATGGACTTTCGACTGGAAATGTTGAGTTATCTTCTATACTTATTCACATTGGCACCTTGTTAAATGAAACTGTATGCAGGTCGAGGCGGGATGGAGTGAATTGTGACTACAGAACAGACGAGACACCCCATATTTTGTAAATTCAATCCTTAAAAAGGGCCAAAAAAAAAAAATTTTACCAATAGTTGAAGCTTTACCAGTCCCCTCAGCCCCTGCAAAGCCTTACTTGTCTTAAAATAATATCCAATGGGAGAAAAAAGGTGGCTTTTATGTAGTGAACTCAATGATGTAGCTAAACAAGAGTATCTGGGAATCTGTTAAGGAGGTTGCAAACAAGAGTTTAGGAAGCCTAGAAAAAATGTTGTTTTTTTTATAAAGAAGCAAACGATCTTGAAATGTCTTTGTATGCAGATAACAAAAAGAGTGGTGAAAGAGGAAAACTACAGATGGTATGGATATTGCCCCAACAAAGATGGATAATTAGCTTTGATGGGTTTGTGAAGGGAAAGAAGGCAGAAATCAATGGAATTTTGATAAATGAAGGGCAACCTATTATTGCGTTAGCAAAAGAATTATGTGTTAAGTCTGTATATGTAGTTGAATCACTTGCCTTATTAGAGTACCTTACAATATGGGGATTCGGAGTATTGTTATTGAGGATGAAGCATTGCAGGTAGTTGAATGAATCAAGGGAAAGGGTATTATGTTGTAGCAAGCAAAATCCACCATAAACAGGGTGAAGGAATTAATGAGAAATTTCTAACAAGTGAAATATTTCGCATGTGGGGCGAGTCAGCAAATTATTTAGCCAGATTATGCAATGGAAATGAGAACTTCGTATTTTATTTGGGAAGATGAATTACGGCCTAAAAATATTTTGATTTTAATCCAAGAAGACTTTAATAGAAAAACAATTACTACTTAAGCTAAAATATTTGCTTACGAAATAGCAAAAGAGAGAAAATAGAAAAAAAAAAAAAAAAAAGGACCAGTGATCATAAAGAAAAGAGGTAACCCAATTCCAACCCAAAACAACAAAACCGAATTGCAGTTGACTCTATCTTGTCATGTAATGATATGAAACTGTCGGTATGTAGGGGCAGAGCCAGAAAATTAGCTTACGAGGAGAAAATAATAAGTTATAATAAATTCAATTATATTAATATTCAAATGTTTTAGAAAAATTACTTTTATAAAAAAAAAAAAAAAAATTTGCGAAGACTGTGGAAACAGGGCACTTTTGGCCAGTATATATATAAACATTCCATCAAAGAACTTTCCAGAGAAGGGTCATTTATCAAAAAATTAAACTATAAGGTAATTTTAGTATAGCTTTCGTGGGATGTTATGAGTGTTACAAATCATGATATAGCATAAGAATGGTGACAATAATATTAGTAGAACACTTTTGATCTATCAGTGCCCTTTTTTTTTTCTTGGTTTCTAACGTTCATGTGTTATAAGTAATTGATCAATCTTAGCCTACTCATGTAACATACAAATTCCGTATTGCAATATCCAAATCCTTATCAAACATTATTGGAAGTTTGGTTCACCACGCCAAGTCCCACACAAATTAGCATGGAATCAGATGCGAATGGCCTTCATCAACAAAGACAATAACACCAAAGGTAAAGACATCAGGTTTCACCAAGTAGGTGAGGCCTTGTCGTTCAAGAGCACCCACAAATTGATAAGCAAGAAATAAGTAGAGCATAATCACCTTTGGCCACTTCAGTTCCTTAAACTGCGTCTCAAAACAGATCAAACCTTCCGCGTGACCATAGGTGATCAACATTCCCATTGAACATGATATTCCAAAGTTACATGTTCTTTCTCAAGCATACCATCAAACAACTCCCATGCCAGGGCAGGGGCAAACAAATAGATTTGCAATAAACATTCATGGACGCTATTGTGAGGATCATAATAAACCATTTTCCATTATCCAACGGAATATTTGTGCACCCAATTCCCCTTCTCCAAATCTATCGCTCTTGGCTCGCCTCATTTCGTTTACAGCCCTATCAGCAAAGGCTCTGAGTCTGAATTGGGAAACCGGTAAAGCCCGGTTTTATCCAGTATCCAAGGCAGGGTTCAATTCTTGCCTTCACTGGATGGAAAGGATAGAGAGAGAATCAAGTGTACATAGACATGTTGTAGGAAAAGAACTGGGAACAAAAACTTTGCCGAAGCAAGGTCTCGCTGAGGCAATACCTTTCGTAAACGGTCGGCGGTGGAAGGGATTGGGCAACGGCAGTCGGTTACAGTGGTGGTGTTCGTTTGGGACTTTGAGGCTGAGAGCATGTTGAAACGAATGGTTTCTATTTCTCACATGATCACTGTATTACATTATGGCTTATTTATACATGTATTCTGAAAAATCAAAACCGTTACAACAGACAGTCTAGCATTCTCTTGAAGATTCTGGAAGATGCTGATCAGATGGGCTTGTGTCTTGACATGTTGAAGATGAGCCTGTGTTGACAACTGAGCTGGATATACTGGCTTTTAACACTGAGAACGTCCGTTCTGCTGCAAATCTCTCAAGCATAATCTTGTGTTGAATTCTCATATTACCTGTGTAATTTCTTTTTTCCTTGGCAATCTACTTGTTTAGTTACAGATGGTCCAAATTTCTTAATAATCAGCTTATATTGAATCCTCGTATATATTTCTTATTTTGCTACAGATGGTCTATGATTGCAGCAAAACTACCGGGAAGAACAGATAATGAAATAAAGAACCACTGGCATACCAACTTAAAGAAACGTTTGAAGCAAAATTCAGCAGCATCAGAAGCAAAACTGCAGTCACATGAAATCTCCCAAAGTGAAGAAGACGAGAAGATGGAACTACCACCTACTGTATGCCAAATTCTTGAAAGTTCTCCATTGTCACCTAGACCATCTTTCATTGAATTCTCTATACCGAATTCAGAATCCGTTGTGGTAGGTGACACAAGCCGTATGGAAGATGACAACGTTTCCCCAAAAATACTACCAGATCCCAAAGGAGATTTCTGGACAGAACCAAATTTAGCAGGAAATTTCTACATCCAACAAGATATTCCACCAAACATTGTTCGACCCCATAAGTCTATTTCCTTTTTCTCCAATCTCTCTTTACGAAACCTTTTCCCTCAATGAAAACTACTCGAACGATGCCATTGGTTGTTAACCAATTGACTCCCTCAGATACGTTCTCCTCCCAATAGCTGCAACTTGAAAACTAAAACGTCTTCCTTCTCTATGAGGCTTCATTGAGGACGAAAATAAAGTGAATGAAGCAAATAATCTTATGGTAGTTCGGTCTCCTGGATTTTCTAATTACTACTAGCTAGTATTTGTCTGTGTAGAATGTCCAGGTATGTATATTTTTAAACCTCTGAGGTGTGGACATCATCTTAGGTTAAATTTAAGTGAATTTGCTCTCAAATTCTGCATTTCATCTTTCTAATAGTATCACGTTCTAATGAATTTCTTCAAGTGTTGGCTTTCAGATCATATTTATTCACCCATTTCATTATTTTGCAATGGAACCAAATTAATTAGGCGCGAAATTTTCCAGTCAAAAACTCAAGCTACATGATATCTGATACTTGGATAGGAGGTGATGTTCTGAAAATCAGAATCCTGGGTGGGTAAGAACTCATGTTTTGGCATTTAAGAGTTATAAGCACCAGCGCAATAATTTGACATTTACTATTCAAGTGCATGCAATTCGTTTAGGAATATGATTCGCGAAACATTCTTGTAGGTGGACTCTGTCAGTGTACACGAAAGTTTCCGGGGCAACATGGCAACTTCCCATTTGCCATTATCTGCCTAGGAGTTTTCCTTAAACAAAGATTTTCAATTCTCAGTACCAATGAAGCGTTTGAAGAACATTTGTCGAATTTGTGTCTGCTCCACTTGTCATAATATAACCTTTGGTTAACTTTCTAAGCATCTCTAATAGTGGAAAATTTGTGGTTTGCAGATTTATGATGTTGAATTTTTCCAATATGTAAGTGCTGTTCATGAGATTTTATAATCATGTGTTCATGTGTAAACACTTTTAGTCACCGCAGCCTATGATAAAGGGCTATCTGTAAAACATTAAAGAGCGTGCTGTTATATTTATTGCATATGTACTAGCTAGCATTAGATGCTTAATAGCTTACAATCCACTAGTCGATCAAACGAGAAGCTAGCTAAAAAGGGATCTCTTTGGTAATAGATATTTCTCAGCATTGGAGTGTGGTGGCTCACATTTCCATAAAATTTTGCTCGATCAACTAGTGTTACGTGTAATATCGCTTGTTCACATAAGTAGATAGGTTTTTTCGACTTAGAAATCTGCTGGTCCAACAATGAAGGGTGTGTACATGTTTGTGAATGAAGCTAACAAGTACACACCTTTCACCACTGGACCAACAAATCTTCCAGCGTAAGGCTCAGTTGATATGGTCTTGGTTTTTCTTTCATTTTTTTTCTTTTTTGGGTAGAGAAACATAGTGTATTATATAGTTAGGTGAGACTTCAATATTTTCAGAAAAAATTTATTTTGACATTAGTGTCTTTGAAAAAAAAATTATTCATATATATATATATATATATTTAAGGATAAAATATCATTTTAGAATCCTTGCTTCACTTTACAATAATATATGGATGTAAGGGCATGTTGTATTATATTATCATATGCTATACTTTCTTGACCTTGTGCTTTCTCTCACTTCCCTTTGGGTCTCCGTAAGTTTAATAATGCATGTAAATGTGTTGCACACTCTAGATATGAACGGAGATTGATACTCTTGACAATCGTAAGAAATCCATTAAAAAAAACCATTTGTTTTAAATTTAGCTTTGATACTACTTTGAATAACTGTTTAGGCCATCTTACGTTGTATACGAATTTGATATCTCGTCACATCAGTCAATGTCCAGATTCCAAAACATTATTTTTCTTGTACATAATTTTATATGTCATCACATCAGTCAACTTACTACCAAAAACCAAAATCACATCAGTCAACAATCCAAGACTAATATTAATCTTATAAGCACGAGTTTTTCTACAGTTTCCGGTCACGTACCCGACCCCATACAAGTTGGATTTGCTCAAGAACAGTATTTTAAAAAGTTAGTCATATGATTAGATCAGTTGATAATGAATTAATGATGTATAATTTTCGCTATAACAAAGGAAATTAGGTTTTAGTATTGCTTTTTAAAAATAATCCTGACTCAGCTACTAAATTCTTGATAATTGAGAATTAGTAATACTTTTTAAATATAATTAAAAATAAGTATCATTTTCTATTCACATAAAGATTTCTTCTATAAATTCCCTCAAAACTTCCTAACCTCATTAAAACATAATAAAGAAATGTCAATTCATGAACAGTAAAAAACAATGATTCACATTTATTTTCAAAAAATATCACTAATTTTCAATGGGAAAATTGATTTTTAGGGATACTTTTTCAATATAATTCAGATTCAGTCAATTAATTCCTGAAAATTGGAAATTAGTGATATTTTTTTCAAATATTTAGGCTTTAGTGTCATTTTTTTGTTCATAGAGACTTTCTTGGTACAGTACAAGTGATGTTTGCAAGTCTTTGAAAGCCTTTGAAAACTTTTAAAAGCCTTTGAAAACTTTTATACTCATTTAGGTATAGTACAAGTGATGTTTGCAAGTCTTTTTAACGGTATTTTTTGTAGAAATTCTTTATGAATAATAAAATGACACTGAATCTTAATTATTTGAAAAAGTACAACTAATTCTTAATTTTCAAGAATTGGATGACTAAATTTGAATTATATTTAAAAAGTATGACTAAAAACCAATTTCCCTTATTCTGGGAAATTTGGTTTTTAATTATATTTTTAAAAATAATTGAGATTCAGTCGGCCAATTCTTGAAAATTAAGAATTAATGATTTTTTTTAACATAATTAAGACTCAATGTCATTTTACTATTAATGAAGAATTTCTCCGAAAATACCCTCAAAAGACTTGCAAACCTCACTTCTACCTAAACGAATGAAAAGGATTTCAAAGTCTTTTAAGGGCATTGTTGGAAGAAACTTTTTATAAAAAGTAAAATAACACTGATTCTCAATTATTTTAAAAAAGTATCATTAATTTCCAATTTTTAAGAATTGGCCAACTGAATATGAATTATTATGAAAAAGTTACACTAAAAACCAATTTCCCCTTCATTATTGGAATGAGATCAACCGTATCTACGGTTGAGCCCGTAAATGGGCTCAACTGTATCCAATGGTTGCTTGCCAAATAGGCAAGCAACACCCCCTCTCCTTTCTCTCTCTTGCATGGGAAAACGAAAAAGTGACTTTCACATTTTTAGGGGGTGTTGCTTGCCTACTTGGCAAGCAGCCATTGGATACAGTTGAGCCCATTTACGGGTTGAACGGGCTCAACCATAGATGATCTCATTCCTTATTATTTGGTCATGTTTGAAAGAAACAAGTGATGACCAGAACGCCTGTTTCTAACGAGAGTGTCTCTCCTGGTGCCACTCAGAGGAGTCCGCACCACTGGATGCCCATGTTAGGAAGGGGCCCACGCATCCATACTCTATCCCACCCGGCAGTCATGACGATCAAACCCAAATTTATCATTCTCCAATTCCAGGAACATAATCATATTTATTTCCCCTGTTGGATCTCCTCTGGTGCGCGGTAGTCATGACGATCAAACCCTAATTTATGCCTTTCGTACTGTTTGCATAAGAGCCTTTCGTGCAAGGAATAATATATGTGCGGATGCTTATCATGAACTTTGGATTTTTAATTTAACAGGTGGAATCCAAATGTTGAGGATGAAACATACTATTAACCGGGACAATTAAATTTCACCCAGGATCCTCTGTGAAGCAGGAAGGTATCCCCGATTTATGGGGGTACCTCAGACAAACAAGAGAAACAATGGGGCACCCCAGGCAAACAAGGGGGTACCCCATTGTTTAGTGAAGCAGGAAGGTACCTGCCTCAAATAAACAATGGGGTACCCCATTGTTTGCCTGTGGTCATTTCACAGCAAACAATGGGGTACCCCCATAAATTGCCTGAGGTACCCCATAAATGGGGGTACCTTCCCGCTTAACAGAGGATCCTCTGTGAAGCGCTTCACAGAGGATCCTCTTCCATTAAATTTAGGCGCTGCACTCAGGCGACACCCGATTTTAACCTTCGCAACTCAAAAGAATTAATTAAAAAAACAGAGAGAAAAGAATACACGTCTCTTATACTTGTACCTGCATCATCAAACTATGCATGAACAACGTCATAGTTGTCCCTTTCTTTTTCCTTTTCCATTATTTTAGTGTTGTCCATTATTCACTCGCACACGAACTTTCTTTTTTTTTGGTAATGCACTCGCACATGAACACCACCCCTATTTTTCTTACCTATCAATTTAAGCCTATTATATATGCTTGTGGCCAAAACATGATTTCATGGCTATTCAGATTCAAAACATCACCTCCTACCAAGTATCGGATATCAAGTAGCTCGAATTTTCGTCAGGAAAAATTCATGTGTAATCTAACTTGCTTACGTGCCCAGTGATGAAACGGATGAAGAAATCTGATCTGAAAAGCAAGACCTGAAGAAATTCAGTAGAAGTGCGTAATACTTGTAGAAAGATAAAATGCAGAATTTGAGAGCAAATTCTCTTAGTTTAACCTGAGGAGCCGTACGTCCAGCACAACTCCCAGGTTTAAAAATAAACATACATCGGAATTCCACACCCAGACAAGTACATGTAGCAAGTAGTAAACTTCTATAAAATCAGGAAGCTAGTACGAACCGTCACTAGATGATTTGCCTTTATCACTTTATATTCATCCTCAAGGAAGAACAGGCACTAGAGACAAGGAAGACCGTACAGTACTGTTCTAGTTTCAGCTATTGGAGGGAGAACGAGTAGTGGGGATCTGAGAGAATGAATTGGTTGAACCACCCAATGGAATCATCCGAGTATCTACCGCAGAGGGAAAAGGGTTCATAAGTTGAGACTGGAGAAAGAGGAAATAGACTCGTGGGGTCGAGCAATGTTGGTGGAATATCTTCAAGCATAACTGCCAAATATGGTTGTGTCCAGAAATCTCCTTTTGGTTCTGCAACTACTTCTGTGGAAATATTAATATCTTCCATGCGACTTGTGTCAGTCACAATAACAGATTCCCAATTCGGTTCATAAAGAGAGATAGGAGAAAGAGGAAATAGACTCGTGGGATCGAGCAATGATGGTGGAATATCTTCAAGGATAGCTGCCAAATATGGTTGTGTCCAGAAATCTCCTTTTGGTTCTGCAAGTATTTCTGAGGAAACGTTAACATCTTCCATGCGACTTGTGTCATTTGCAACAACAGATTCTGAATTAAGCGAAGAGAATTCACTGGAAGACGGTTGTAGGGACACTATTGGACAGCTTTCAAGTATATGGTATTCCCCAGGTGTTAGTTCCGTCTTCTCGTCTTCTTCACTTTGGGAATCAATTTTATGGGACTTCAGTTTTGCAACTGATGCTGCTGAATTTTGCTTCATACATTTCTTTAAGTTGGTATGCCAATGGTTCTTTATTTCATTGTCTGTTCTTCCTGGTAGTTTCGCGGCAATGGCAGACCATCTGTAACAAAACACGAAATATATATGATTCAATATAAGTTAATTCTTGAAAGATTTCAACCATGCATCTGTAACTACGCAAGTAATATAAGAATTCACTACAAGTTTATGCTAGCTTGAGAGATTTCCAAGCAGCAAGGAGCTTCTCAGAATCACATATCGTCCTTGTCTACACAGCAATATTACTGAATTATTATTTACTTGTTATAAACATATGCTATACATAACATTTTCCTTGGATTTCTTTTATTGTAGAAATCATTACATCCGCAAAAGTCACGAATTACTACTCCATAATTATTTGTAATGAATGATCCATATTTATATCTTCACCAAAGAATTAAGTGTACCCTTGAGCCTCTTAAAACGCTTCCATTGTAACATTTATCGCCTGAATTTTGACAGATTATGAAAAATATTCAAGCAAGTATGTGCAAAAACATTAGGGTACGATCTTATGCTGATTTCCAATATGTTAGATTTTGTTCATGCGGTCCTGATTAACCAGTCTTTACCTATTCCCGAGAGATTCATGTAATTCCATGATGATTTTCTCTTCTTCATTGGTGAAGTTCCCTCGTTTGATATCAGGCCTTAGGTAATTCTTCCATCGGAGTCTGCAACTCTTCCCACATCTTGATAGGCCTGAAGAAGAAAACAAATAAATGAGGAAACATGCACATAGGAGTTACAATTTTTGTACAGCTGCTGCACTATTATACATACTGTCCTCAGGCATCTAAACTAAAAGCTACAAAACAATATCAATTACTGAAGTGTGGCCACAATGAAACACATGTTTAATTAGATGAATAACAAGGAAAGAAAAAGGAATTGTTTGGCATTCATTTCAGATAGAGAGAGGGGGAAGGTGGAGGGGGAGAGAGAGAGATGAAAATTTAAGCAGCAGCAGCATTACTAGTACAGGAACTAGTTGTGTGGTGCTAAAGCGCATAACGAAGGAAAAACGAAGTAGGTTGGGGTAGGGATGGGCGGTAGGGGTGTTCGGAATGGAGAAGAAAAGAAAGAAATGCTCTCTCAAAAGGTATATGTAAAACCATCACATGTGTACTAATTAGGATTTAGGTTTTGCAGTGGCTTCTGTACCGGCATATTTGGGGAGCTCACGCCAATTCCAACTGCCGTATCTCTTAATGTAAGCTGTGAGCTTACGATCTTCTTCAGGACTCCATGCACCTTTCTTCAGTCCCATTGTATCACAAAAGGGGGCTCTTACCATCTTCGATAATTTGATTACGCAAATCTCTGCAATCCCAGCCCTGAGACTGAAACACTTCCCCAAGCTACCGCTATTTATTCAATGTTGGAAAGCCCAAAACGTGTTTGCGCGCAGTAGTTTCATGTCAGTATCCTGTCCAGAAAGAAAGAGCCAGAGGAGGGTCCCTCCTAGAAGATGCAATCCAGATTTCTTTAACCGTCGATCAACTCCGGGTGGCAACCGAGATAATTCCTCAACTGTTGAACAAGTCAAAGAAAGAAGATAACCTAGTAGATTACCAAAAAAAAAAGAAGATAACCCAGTTGAACTCAGTCTCATTTTACATGCCCTGCACCCCTTCTATCCTTCCCATCTGATTGATGAGCCACCAACTTAATGGGTTCCGTTGACCCTGATCCTAGCTACTTGATGGGTTCGGTTGACCCTGATCCTGATTGTATTGTGATTGTTTTAATTTCTTGCAATATATTTAATTGATCAAAATTAAAAGATGAATCATATTCTGTTAGAGATGAATTACACATCAAAGAAAGAGAAAGAGACAAGAAAAGGAGACCAAAAGATTAAAATATGCCTTTGAACTTTTTTTTTTTTTTTTGTGAAGAAACGCAAATGATATTAATACCGTAAGGTTGAGAGACCTCTTACATCATCAAAAAGAAGAAGAGAAATATCAGGAGGAGAAGAAATCCACGAACAAAATAACTTCTCTAAGGCCAAGTTTGCCGGCCGATCCACGATTTTGTTGCCCTCATAAAATCGGGATTAGGAGAAAAAACAAATATTATTTCTTGACCTCCCATAGCTACCATACAGTTTCCCATGTGTCAGCTTAGTGTGAGCAGAAGACTGCCCATTAAATTGGAGAATTTAAGGATCATCGAACCGGGCCCACGGAATTAAAAAAAACAACTTGGCCAACATAGAAAACCGAATTTTGTTGGAAATCCTCTATGCCCATTAGGTGTGCCGATATTGTATGTCGGAATTAAGCTCATCAATCTAGGCTTCATTTTTCAAATACTACGTATGATTTAGCACGCGCGTTTCCACTGACCAAAACTGGTCATAGATGTACTTCACAATAAATTAATGGTTGAGGACAAATTGTGTAAATCAAGTGGGATATATTTTATACTGAATTAATTGATTTTGGGTGAGAGAACTACAGCTGCGGTCAACCGCGAGTCAATGAGACTGTAGAGCCATCCAGTCACAAGGAATCACATTACAAATTTATTGTAATAAAAAAAGTTTTAAATATAAATAAAGGAAAGAGAAGGAAAAAATAAAAATGATTGATGATGTGGCAACCAAATGTTGGTACAGTCGAACGAACACCTTATGGAGGATGATTGGCTATAGAGGGATTTCAATGTTCCAAAAAAGACTTTTTGGACACCAAACATGAACTCCATTTCCATTGATGTCTTATCATGCATAGTCGTGAATATATTACAATGGACCTTGCAGTTTAAGTGAGATGCTGCCATGTATAGCATCTCACCTTAAGGGTACACTTCCAAAACATAGAAACTTTAAGACCATTGGATACTCCACATGATAGCATCTCAATCGAGCTACTGCAACAAAACGAATTCAAACCCTGAGGAATAAAGCATAACCTGCCACGGACTCACCTCTTAAAGAATACAAAGTTATGAATCCCATTTTCTACCATATTCTTTTTAAGTAGAGATGCTTTCAGTCAATTCACCATTTTCTTTACTTAATTAATTAAATAGAGATAGAGGGTGAGAAAGTCCATCTGAAAATAATAGAGTTAATAAATGACAATATCAGAAATTTAAATTTTAGCCTTAGGAAATTAAATAGTCCATTGATCATGACGGACTCCATTGACCGTATTTTCAATTGGGGCTAGCTGTCTGACTTGAGAATAATGCAATTCTTAAAATGAGCGTGTCAGATCCATTTGGAATGACGCACTCTTATTGGTGTTGAATTTGAATCATTTCTTTAAAGTGCATGTCAATGAAGACAGACATGTATTTAAAAGGTTTAAATAGTCCGTGTCCATGATGGCCCCTCCCTAGTTATTGGGGACTTCAATGCAATGCTATGAAGATGATAAGCGTGGAGGATCTCCGCTGAATCCTTGCCAAACGGAATTGTTTTCTCAATTCATCCAAAATTGTAATATGAGTGAACTGCCTATAAAAGGTCCACAATTTACGTGGACGAATGGTCAACAAGGCTTCCACAGGATTTCTGAGAAACTGGACAGAGGATTTGTTACACAAAACTTCTATGATATCTTTCTTAATCCTCTTTTATGTTCACAGGCTATTATAGGCTCGGATCATTGTTCGATGATATTGGAGTTTTGCCAACAAAACAAGGGAAAACGTCGACCTTTCTGTTTTGAAGCAATGTGGCTTGAAGAAACATCGTACCAGCAGATCATCCAAGAAGCCTGGAATAAAAATGGAGCACAGTTGTCTTTGCCAAGTCAGTTACAAAAGCTAGCCTAGGAATTAAGGAGATGGAACAAAAAAGAACTCGGTAATATTCATGAACGTATCTCTCAGGTGAAATCTCAAATTCAGACTCTACAAGAGGCCATCTCACGATCAGGTGATCCCCATCTTATTCTCACTGAACAGGCTCTGCAAAACGAATACTCCAAATTGTTGTCTCAACAGGAGATCCATTGGTTCCAAAAATCACGAGTGAAGTGGTTGCTATATGGAGACAGCAATACGAACTTCTTTCACAAGACAACTCTAATTCGACGACACCAGAATTTTATTCATTCTTTTCGGTTATCTGATAATACGGAAATCTCTGACCCTCAACTTTTGCAAGATCATATCATCTCACACTTTGAATCTTTGTACAGGGGTACTCCGGGATGGTCAGAGATTCAACTGCCTGGTCTTATCCAACCTCAGATTACAGAGGCTCAGAACATGATGTTGAATCAGATACCATCTGTTGACGAAATCTGGAATGTTGTTAAAAAGATGGCGCCTTTCAAGGCCCCTGGACCTGATGGCTTCCCAGCCGTTTTCTATCAAAAATCTTGGGAAACTATAAGCCAAAATGTTGTGGATACTGTTCAACAGTTCTTCCAAAGTGGTCAACTGCCTCAGGACCTAAACCACACTTTTATAGTTCTTGTGCCGAAAGTGACACACCCAAGGTCTCTCACTCAATATAGGCCAATAAGTCTCTGTAATGTGAGCTATAAAATCATCTCTAAAATCTTAGTTCAGAGACTTAGACCACTGCTTCCACCACTCATTGATACCACTCAGGCAGCCTTTGTGGCTGGAAGAAATATTTGTGATAACATCTTTATCCATAATGAAGTGGTCCATTTCTTCAACAAAGTTAAGAAGCCCCATACAAAACCGAAAAGGCGTACTAATTCCAGGGGTTTTTATGCATTGAAGCTGGATTTTTCTAAAGCTTACGATAGAGTAAGCTGGGAATTCTTGAGGAAAGTATTGAGGGCTTATGGCTTCCACGAGCATATAACTGGCCTAATAATGAATTGTGTCCAATCGGCCACGTACAGTATCCTTTTTAATGGAACACCTATTGGAAGAATATAGGCTACCAGGGGCCTGCGACAGGGGGATCCCCTTTCCCCCTATCTTTTTATTCTGTGCCAACAGGTTCTAAGCCTAGCTATTTCCAGATATGAAGCTGAAGGAAGATTTAATGGCACCCGGTTGGCTCGAGGCAGTCCAACACTGACCCACTTAATGTTTGCCGATGACATAATCCTGTATGGTCATGTGAACACCAGGGAGGCACACTGCATGGTGAGATTATTGCATAAATATTGCATTGAATCAGGTCAGGAACTTAATCCTTCAAAATCGGCTATTTATTTTAGTTCTAATGCTTTACGTCAAGAAAGGGCAGAAATCAGGCGCATTTTCAATATCTCTTCTAATCATCGGGTGGACAAATATTTAGGCCTCCCAGTTCTTCATAGAAAGCCTTCTCCTAAGGACTGTAATGAATTGCTTTCAAAAATGCAAGACACATTGTCAAACTGGAAAGCATTATTGCTTTCACAAATGGGGAGAACTACACTAATCCAATCAGTACTATCGGCAATGCCCAATCATTTCATGCAGTGCTTCCTTCTACCAGCCTCAATCTTGAATAAGATAGACCAAATGGCCAGGAGATTTTTTTTGGTAGAAAGGGCCAGACAAGCAAGCTATCCCAACTATTTGTTGGGAACGTATTTCAATGCCTTGGCGTAGTGGTGGCTTGAACATAAAAATTGCAAATATTACAAATAAAGCCCTACTCCTGAAAGCTGCGTGGCAACTCCATTCCACCCATTGTAGTCTTTGGAAATCACTGATGAAAGCAATATATTTTCTTGATTGTGCATTTACAGAAGCTGGAGTGAGAATTAAAGATTCATTCATATGGAAGCAACTTCACACTTTAAAGGAGTTCATCCAACAAGGATCGACTTGGCTAATTGCGGATGGAGAGAACATAAAAATTTTCGATGACCATTGGCTAAGTTGCGGCGAAGCTCTTCCACCTCCAACAGTTAATCCCAGCACCAGAGACATCTCTCGGGTAAGCCACCTTTTAAATCCAGCAACTAGAACCTGGAATGTTAATTTAATTAATACTCTGTGGCCTCCCTCGGTTGTTTCCAAAATATTAGCCACTCCTGTCTTTCCTTTATTGAATAAAGATAAATCTATATGGAGTCTTACTTCAAAGGGCAATTTTTCTGTTGCCTCTGCCTACCGCCTGATAAGCAATGTCAGCCCATCTCAAGAGGACACATTCTGGCTACGGATTTGGCATCTGAAATGTCCACCCCGCTATAAGCTTTTTTTATGGAAAAGCCTACATGGACTAATACCAACGGCTGGGTTGCTAGCATCAAGAATACCGAATATCCCCAATTTGTGTTGTTTTTGTAAAAATGAGGCGGAATCTATAGAACATTTCTGGCTCCATTGCCCCTTCTCCCGGGCTGTATGGATTGCAACAATCGGGGGATCTCTCCAAAACACAGGTCCTACTCATTCCTTCAAACTGTGGTTTAAATTTTTAGCTAAATCTGCAAGCCATCTTCACATAGTTCATCCTGATTATATGCTTTCAAAGGTGGCCACATTTGGCTCGGTCTTATGGTTTCATAGGAATCAAATCTTATTTCAGAAGGAATGTCCTGATGTATTAAAGGTGATTCGGCATTTCAATCGAACTTGGGATCAGATTCAAGACAGTATGGAGGATAACTGAATGCATCATTGTATAAACACACAGGTTCAAGTGATCTGGAATTTTCCTCCCCCAACTTTCATTAAAATTAACTTTGATGGTGCTTTCAGAAGGGGAAGTAAGGCAGCTGGACTTGGCGTTGTAGCTAGGGATTGGACGGGTGCATTTATAGCTGCTGTGGCCTCAGAATGTAGTGCTTGCTCTTCCCTACAGGCAGAAGCAATGGCGGCCATGGAAGCTTTGAACCTGGCAATTGCAAATGGTATGTCTAACATAATTCTAGAAGGGGATTCCCTTAACTTGGTCTCACTTCTCAATTCACTGCAGAAAGAGTTCCCAAATGACAACCGCATCACATGGAGGATATACCCCTATCTACTTCAAAAATGTAAGTGCTGGGATAAATTCCAGAACATTCAGGTGACGCATACTCTAAGGGAGGGTAATGGTGCTGCAGACTTTCTAGCAAATTTCGGTATTGATAAATTTTCTTGTGTATGGTTCAAGCATCCGCCAGTAGGCCTGTGTAATATCTTGTGTGATGATGCAAGATCTCTTGTACATATACGTTCCTATCATAAATAAAAGCTTTCCTTCGTGTTCCTTACCAAAAAAAAAAAAAAAAAGGAGCATCCAAAGGTTACAAAGATTTTGCTTTTAAAAGTGAGAGGGAAAAAAAAAAGAATTTTTGTCGAGAAAACCCTAACCTTGAGATGCTCACTTGGTTGCTCTACGTGGATTGCACCAATAAGTGGTGGTAGACAATTTCATCTTGTATTTGTCCTTTACTTCCTGCATGCATTACAGAAAAGGCCAAAAAATATTATGGAAACAGTATAAGACGCAGCATCATCATCATCATCAAAATTCAATCCCCACCAAAATGGGTTCGGCGATACCAATATGTCTATCAAAAATTATATCTGTAGTTAATTTACGTTTTTGTAATTACTATTTAAAAAAGATAAAATGTTTTAAATATAAGCTCAATCAAATGATTTCAACTTCTCTTTTTCTTTTGACAAATGATTTCAACTAAGACGACTTTAAAGGGTTCTAATTAATAAGATACTTGAAGCACATGGGTTGGAACTTGGAAGTCTTCTTTGATAACCAAAAAAAAAAAAACTTGTTCTAATTAATAAGATACTTGAAGCACATGGGTTGGAACTTGGAAGTCTTCTTTGATAACCAAAAAAAAAAAAACTTGGAAGTCTTCCTAATCTTAAACAATACGATTGTCATGTCTAAGGTAAAAGTCGTTAAAAAAGTTCTGTTTAATTGGGTTCTTCTATCATTACCAAATTTCACCAAAAATAAAATATAAATAAGCCTCGTTGCCTGGACGTATCTTTCGGTACGCGCGAGCTGTTGTGCATCAAGATGTATCCGTGGGCTCTGATAATATTTAATACAGACGAGGTGGCCCTCCATGATAAGGCCCAATCAAATACCAGCCCAGGGTTGCGGAAGGAATTCTGGGAACAGTTGACTCTAGCAGTACGTTTTTAATTAAAGATCTGGTCATTGAAGAAGGCCCAATCAAATACCACCCCTCATTAGGGTTGCTTATCGGGTTGGGCCGGCGGCACAGCCCAACACGCTTAAAGCGTGCTCGGTTCTTTAGTAGGCTGACACGGCATGGCCTGTGGGCCCTACCGTGTCGAGTGGACCAGGCACGCGCAAAGGTGCTTTTTTGTCATTTTTTTTTACAATTTTACCCCCCAACAACCATATTAGGAAGGTATACTTGTAATTGACTGTAAATGACAATCTCTATCCTTCTAACACCCAAATAACAGTCATATTTGAGGTAAAGGTGGTAAAAAACCACTTTCGGTTTTTTATAAATAGGCCTAAATTCCAAACCACACCTCTTCTCTTCTTACTTGTCATGTTTAGAGATTTGGCCAATGGCCGGAAAACTGGGCATAGTGCTCACATGGGGGCGTCCCTAGGCCGACCATTGGCAAATCTCTTAATAGGATTCTAAGAAAGTTATGAATTTTTTTTTTTTTTACGTTCTTTATTTTCTTCTTAGAGTCATGTTCAATGATTTTGCTAATGAATTTTTTTTTCTTTCTTCAGTTCTACTTCTTCACATCTACATAGGAGTTACAAGGTGTTACTTGCATCGATTATTACTTAGATAGTCAAGCAGTACTTGATGTAAGTAACACATTTGCAACTCTTCGTCTCGGCACAGTTCAAGAGACAAAAATGAAAAAAGAACTGTTTACCATGCTCTGAAGAACCTCCTCGAAAAAGCTCGACAAGAAAAACCATGACATTCAAGGGCCTGTACTCGCGTACAAAAACCCTAAACAGGACAAGCAGGCTGAAAGGGTTTGCGAGATTGATTTAACTGCATTTCAGAATTTTTTATGTTTTTTTTGTTATCTTTTTCATTTTCTCCTCTCTTTGTTTTTGCAGAAAATACCCCAAGCCCACCGACCTGCCAGGCACAGCACGGACCAGCCCTAGCCATGTCACGGGTTGGGCCATGCCTAGGTTTTCGGTTACAGTTCAGGCACCCGTGCCGGCCCACCAGGCATGGGCTAATCGTGCCCGTGCCATGCCTGGCCGGCCCATTAAGCAACCCTACCCCATATTGCTTGTGCATTAATGCATGGCTGGCTGAATTTTATTATATGATGAGTAATAATTGGAGAGATCTTTCAACAAGGAAAGAAAGAATCCTAACTAAATCTCTGTTTGTTTAAAATCCTGGATATCAAGAGAAGATCTATTTTATAGAATAACCACTTTTAAACTAAGTAAAAGAATTTTTTTCTAAAGGATATCTTATTTTTACATTCTAAAGAGAAATATAGTGTTGATAACTTGATATACATGATGGTAAGCCTTTTTGCATTATTGTTTTAAATTTCATCCCACAACTCTTTTGAAGTTCCAGAAGGATTTCATATATATATATATATATATATATATAATCATATAATCATGGTCATCACGGAAATCAGTGTTTCCAGTGCGTGGGTAAAATGGACATTGTCTTATGATGGAAATGTAAGAGGGTGTTTGGTAACGTTTTTTTTAAAAACAGTTTGAAAACTAAAAACGTTTTCAACTATTTTTGGGTTTTTGAAAACACATAACAAAAAACTTGTTTGGTAATAATTGATAAAAATTAAAAAAAAAAACCATTATAGTTTTCAAAAACCACAAATATGCGTTTGGTAAGTCCTAATTTAAAACTTGATTTTCACATGTTTTAAAAAAAAAAAACTGATTGGAGCATTTTTATAAACATGCAGCATGCATTATTTAATGACTAGATTCTTCAAATGATTACAATCTTTTTGATGTCAATCAAGTTGGTTTGACGTGGTCAGTACATTGCCACTGATGCTTCGGTCTTCAGCACGGTGACTCCCAATCCCTCTCCTGGACATGCTCTCCTTCCCACTCCAAATAGGATGAACTTAAACCCTCTCCTTTCCCCTCTATCCCCTTCAAATCTCTCTGGCTTGAATTCCATCACCTCTTCCCACAAATTTGGGTCTCTGTGGATGGCCAAGGCATTCACTAATATAATAGTTTCACGAGGGATGTCAAAACCACCTATCATGCACTCTTCCAACGACAAATGGGGTACCAGAATTGGAGCCAGAGGATACAGTCGGAGCGTCTCATTGATGATGCAATGGAGGTAAGGAAGCCTGGGAAGATCCAAATCATTGATTAAGCAACCCTATCCGATTTGGTTCTCAAGTTCTGCTCTCGCCTTTAAGCGTCATTGCCCATTCCAAGGTCAGCAACAAGGTCTCTGTTCTAGCCGTGAACATCACCTATACCCATACCCAAGATCAGACTAGGAAATATCACTGTCCTTATATTAGAGAAAATCAAGACACTTTTATCTCAACTCAAATCACAGTTCGTCTTCCTCAACTTACCCAAAAATGGCTCCCTAAGATCGCTTCTGAGCTCGGTATCAAATCACTGTTCTAGAGAGCATAGATTTTGACAGTGAGCGGCTTGGATTCCACCTAGATTTCTGATTTGTTGTTGTGTGCTCATGAGAAAGAGAGAGTTTTGCAGAGACCAGGAGGGAAGGTATTGAAAATAAAATGAAAAGAATATTACAAAAATGCCATCGAATCAAAACACAATTCATCGTTTTTAAAAACCAAAAATTTCGGTTTTTAAGAACAGGGTTGTTTTTCAACTGTTTCTCTAAAAAACGATTTGAAAACTCTCTCAACCAAACAAGTTTTCGGGTTTTTGTTTTTAAAGACTGAAAAACGGTGTTCAACATTACCAAACACCTATAATCATGAATAAGAAAGACTAGTGTATTCTTGTGTTTTTGCCATATTTATCTAAACTAGACTAGACTAGGACAAAAAATATTAAAAAGAAAAAGGCATTGGCGATGCCCACATGATTCGAACCTGCGCGGGCATGAGCCCACATGATTTCTAGTCATGCCCGATAGCCACTCCGGCACGTCCACTGGCTTTGACGGGAAGGAGTGAGTTGTGATCACAGAATAGATGAGACACCCCATAAATTGTAAATTCAATCCTTAAAAAGGGCAAGAAATTTTTTTTACCAATGCTTGAACCAGTCCCCTCAGCCCCTGCAAAGCCTTACTTGTCTAAAAATAATATCCAAATGGGAGAAAAAAGGTGGCTTTTATGTAATGAACTCAATGATGTAGTTAAACAAGAAAACAAGAGTATCTGGGAATCTATTAAGGAGGTTGCAAATAAGAGTTTAGACAGCCTAGAAAAAATGTTGTATATATGTTTGACAATTTGGCCCGTAGGAAATAAATTGAGATTTGAGAAATCAGCTAGAATTGTTGTTTTTTTCATAAAGAAGCAAATGATCTTGAAATGTCTTCATATGCAGATGGCAAAAAGAGTGGTGAAAGAGGAAAACTACAGATGGCATGGACATTGCCCTTCATTCAAATCACTTGAAATGTTTAGTGATAACAAAATATATATACCCTTTATAGTAACTAGCAAAGTGCCCATGCATACTGTATGTGTGTAAGAAAGGAAGGGAAGAGGTAGAACGTGGGAGGGAACAGTTACGAAATTAATTATAAGTTTTGAAAAAAAAAAAAAAAAACTGGAAGCAGTTTAATCATTTTACCCTTTTATTAGTATATACAATCAATACTGTGTAAGGGCTGTTTTGGAAAGTTGTGCCTTTTGTTTGGTACGCTTCCCAAGCGGCCTATTATCATTATATATAGTATATATAGCACAGATAGATAAATTATAACAGTAAAATTTAAGAAATATCTGGGAATATAGATAAATTATAAAAGTAAAATTAAAGAAATATCTGGAAAAAATAAATATAGCTGTATTGTACGCTTTCCAAGGGGTGCTCAAGGACAAAACCTGTGGGAAATACTCGATATCTTAATTCATAATATGCAATTTATTTATGGTTACAGATGAAGAGTCATTTTTCTCATTTCCAATGGTTTTCTTCTTTTCAAGAATTTTGTAACTTCGTCAATGTTTACCTTAAAATTTCTCTGAATTTTAACCTGCATAACCGCATTGATATACGTTTAATCTTCATTTTTAGTTGAAATCACTAGTCCACGATACATCGCCTTCGGCATTTTAAGGTGCCTCATAAATATGAGCAACATAAGCCCCAAAAATTACAGGAAAACAGATGCCTTTCGTGGCAAATCCTAGTTCTCATACACAAGAAATTCAGAGATCATCAAAGATGGCCAATTAGTTCCACCACCCATGGCTAAACCTGAATATTGATTGAACCGTCTCCATATAATTTTGTTGCATCGTGCACATGCACATCAATTAAAACTACATCTAGACCATTGGAGGCCCATTCTATCTGGATCATTCAGGTCTTGACAGTAGGTCTCACGAGCCCAAGCCCTGATCCACTCCCCAAATGCTTAAAATCTTTTGCTTCCAGACGATCTCCGTGACCAGCAAAACCAGTCCCTCCTTTCGCCAAGCACACCAAATTCCTCTCTTTGCATCCCTTGTTGCAGACTGAACAAACCTTATCGACAGCCACAAACCTATCTGCACACTTCTTACAAAAGACGTGGCCGCATGCGCTGAGGGCCACAAGGGTCACCGTGTTCATCAGAGTACCCTTACAGCTGGGACAGATGAAGGTGCTATTCAGAGAATTGGACTTCCTCTCCTCATTGCTGTCTTCGGTTAAGTATATTGGGAAGAGTGTCTTCAGCTTGAGCTTCTCTTTGCCTTCTGGACAGATTGTATCGGTGGATGGGATCTAAATTTTTACAGGAGCTTCGGGTGTTGCTGAGGGCAGCCAAAATGCTTTCATGTTGCGTAAGGCTTCCTCTTCATATGACGTGACCTTTACACTGTTTGCTCCATGGAAGCCATTCTTCTCTCTTGTATAGCTTCTGTCATTGTATTTTGAGGGACTGCACCATGATTTTGCTGATCAAAGGCATCAAGCTCTCTGGCTTTCTGCAGCATTAATTTCTCCTCTTCTTCCTGCTCCTCTTGCTTCTGTTGAAGGGCATGGGCAGCTAGCTTCCTGAAAGGTTAGATTGACTATAAATTCCAAACAAAGTAAATTATTTAACAAAAGAAAAAAAATTTGATTTGAAAATGCAGCAGAACAGATCAAAAAGATTATTTATCATTCTCCAATTGCACGAAATATAATCATATTGATTCACCCCTTGGATCTGGGGGCAGGCATGAGGATCAAATTTATGCCTTGATAGAAAGATCAACAGACCACCCCCCATAAAAAAGGTACCTGTAGCTATAAATCAAATCAACTGGAATCCCTTAATTTTCTATAATCATACAATCCCAAGTATGTCAAAATATCACACTTTGGCTTGGTAGAGCAGATTCATTACATGTACATTTTAAGATCAAATATAAAATCATTTTTATGGCTAAACTGCCAAGGCAACAGCTTTATACAAACAACATATAGCCTATATACACGCTATATATTTGGTGTTTATAAGTTGATTTTTCTCAACTAAACTACTGTAACACAGGACCCCACCATCCAAAAAAAAAACCCCCCAATCACAACAACCAAAAACCATTTAACAAGGTACAGGACATTTAGGGCATTTCTTTTACTTGGCTTGCATGCCTATAATTTCCTAGCAAACAATATAACCATAATATCAAACAGATTATTTTCCTCCAGTGTCTCCATCAAGAGGCGATTAATTTGCTCCAATATTTTTTTACTGTGGGCTCAGTTTCCATCATCAGCTTCAAGCCACCTTACTCTAACATCCTTTCCCATCTTGCCATAAGGCTACAGCTTTATATTAATTTAAAGAAGGTAAAATCATTTTAAACCAAAACAAGAAACTTTAACCCATTGGATCAACAGAATAGAAAGTAAGAAATGCCATCATCATATAACTCACAACAACAATAAGAATTAGCATTTATTTTTCAGAACTCACAATTCCATCAAAAAATGAAAAAAAAAAAAACTGGATCCACCTAAACATTCATCCTACCATAAACTGCACCAAATAAAGTTCGCTCCCTTCCGCTTAAAGAGGTACTCTCCCAGAACCTTTTACCTATCCACCAGAACCTTCACTTCCCTAGACTTTTTCACCTATCCACCAGAACCTTTGGTTTGGTGACAGAGGTACTCTCCCAGTTTCCTTCTAGTTTATCTTGGAATATCCCTTTCAGAAGTGATCTGCATCCCTCTGACTTGAATGAGCTTTCCTCTCTTCTTTTTGTGCTTGAAGATGTGTTCATTGACCCTTTTGCTTCTAGGACTATCTGGACACCCAAACACTTGGCATTGTTTTCTTCTAAATCTTTTCTCTCATTCTCTAGGTCTGATCTTCCTACTCCTTTTGCTCATTTTCCTCATGGTCCTTTATGTTAGCTAGCTCTCCCACCATAAGTCAAAACTTTCCTCTGGACAGTACTTAAGAAGATTAACACTGCTGATGCCCTTCAAAGGAGAAAGAATTTCATTTCTCCCCCCTCCATCTGTTTTCTCCGCAGGTCACACGGCGAATCTATCAATCACCATTTTCTTCCTCGCTCTAGTACCAAACAGATATGGTACCACTATCTGGCCCTTACTGGTTTTGATTAGGTCATGCCAGGATCATTGTTGCAAACCTTTTCACAATGGAGGCTTCCTGAGCTTGGTAAGAGAGTGTTTGTGCTTCACACCTCTCTTTTTCACGCCATAGTATGGACGTCTGGGTAGAGAGGAATTGAAGGATCTTCAAGGACAGAAGCTCAACTGTGGGAAGAGTAATTGAAGATATTAGCATTTATGTAGCCTATTAGGCCTCAGTCATTCCAGAGTTTTGATGCGTATCTCTGTCAGACATTGTTAAGAGTATAAAAGGAGGTGTACTCCCAGACACCAATCTCTTGGATGGGATGTTAAGAGATGTGAATGGCAATATTATTTTGGGATTTTGAAGGCCTATGAAGGATGGGGGTTCCATAAAGCCTGAATTTCTTGCATGCTTAACAAGTCTGGACATAGCAAAAAAGGAAGGTCTTCATGAATTTGTGGTGGAATGAGATTGTGCTACCATTATTCAACAGACGACCAACGAAGCCCAAGGTTCGCGATGATTGTCGTATTTTCTTTTGAAGGCTAGATCTTTGGCTCTCAATCTGAACACCTTGGTCATGAGAGTGCCAAGGTTTGCCAATTCCTCAGCAGACCATCTTTCTAAAATGGGAGTTGGTAGAACTGATTTGTTTTGTAGGAGATCTTCACAATGACATGCTGTTTTGTCTTTGTTTCCTGTTTTTGGTTTTTATTTGTATCCTTTCAGTAGGTCGTTTCCGGGTTGTGGGTTTCTTCCTTGTTGTTTTTCCGTTGCATCTGTTGCTCTCACAGAGCATTTTCTGTAGTATGTTCTCCTGTTTTTAATAAATTCCTCACTTCACAGATCAAAAAAAGATATACTGCTGCAAGGTGATTGATGAATTCTTTGCTAAAACAAACTCATAGGCATTCCTGCAGTGATGAATACTCCACAAAACCTGATTTGAGATGAGAAATGGAGTAAATTATGCATGTATTATGGCTCCATTGTATCCAGTTACTTCGTATCTCTAAGCTTTGAACCCTTGGTAGCACAAAGCAGTTGAGGGCTCAGTAGCAGTCCAGATGTGAAATATTGAAGTTGCCTGAAAACATACTAATTCAACCAATCCTGACTACAATCAAATGTGCTTCCATGCAGCTATAGCAAGAGTAGAATTAATTAAGACATCCTAAATGACCACAAAGAGTTTTTTTTTGGGGGGGGAGGAGAGAGAGAGAGAGAGAGAGAGAGATTTCAGGCCTAAAGAATCTTAAAGAGTGTTCAAACTAAAAAAAAAACAGCACTCATGCTCCTAACTAGTTTCAATTGACAAATGAATCCCCTCCGTCATTCCAACACACTAAAAAATATACACTTCGTCAGATTCTGTACCATCAGATCATTTCTAATTGGGTCTATCCAGGCGCCTTTGTATCCTCTACAGCTATTCTGGATCTTTCTAATTGTACCATCTCATAACTTTTTGAAGAACCTACACAGTTCTCCACTCAACATCCATAAACCACGTTAGTTGACTTTCTTGCATGTCCGTATCCCTGGTCTTTTCACACAAAATACGTGTCAATCCATCTTAACATTTTGTCTTTTCACACAAATACATGTCAATCCATCTTAACATTTCTACTGCTATTATATCCATATTTTGAAGCTTCTTAATTTCCCAATATTCCACACCATAACAATGATCCTGGCATAAGAAGCATGGTCCATGAGAGCATTAGCGGCATCTGTAAGACTGCAACAGCACACACGCATCTGCTTAACACTCACCAAAATAAAATGATATCATCTCATTATCAACCGGACAAGCGGCCTTTGTGTGAAAAGACAAAATAACACAACCAAATTCACATCATCACTTAGGTCACCAAATAACAACACATGCATCATCCTCATGAATATCTCTGATATGGATGGATATTAATCTAAAATATTGGGAGTTTTCACATTTTGGAACAACCTAATTCTCTATTCTCACTATTCCTAACTACTATATAGCTAGTGGAATTTGTGGAACAATGACATATGCCACAATAATGCCGATTCTAGTGAACAATGACATAATTAAAGCTATCGAGTGAATTGTTAGTTCAGAAATTCATTCCTCCTATCTTCCAATTTTGGCAAATCTTTTACATAATTACATGCTAAAGTCTAGTCTGGGGCAGATAATGGCAACCTAGATGGGTTGTTCCCGTCACAAAGGACCAAGGAGAGATCGCAGTCCTACTTTTTTTTTGGGTGGGGATAAATAATGATATGGATGTATCAGCATAAAAAGAAAGCAGAAACACAACTCATGAGGAATGGGTAGAAAAGGAAAAATACCCTAATTTAACCTTCTTGCTACTTTTCATCAAAGCTCTAAAGTCACTGTTGACCATGCCTTTACGATATCACCCCTCTCAATCCCCTTAAATGTTTTCTGTAGAAGATAGCTAAAAGAATCTCTATAGAAGGGTTATTCCTAGGAAAATGATGGCCAGCCCAGAATCTCTGAAGTTGAGGTTCATTTTATATAATGGTATAGATTATGTTGAATCCCTAAATCAGTATTATTCTTTATTAAGATGTAGCAATCGCCACCTTTGTCAATTGCAAATAACGCATCTGAAGATGCTCGATATCAGCACCATATTCCCCAAAAGAAATTGCATTATCCCCAGAACTGTGTTCATTCAGTTAAATTTGGAGAATAAAAGTCTCATAAGTTCTCAAAGTCACTACTGCATACGACAAATTTAGGTTAATCTTTTTCTTCCCATTTTCCGAGAAAGAAAAGATAAGCGGATATTAGCATCTGAATTGAACGGAGATCATCCATATAATCGCAAACAAGAAAACAGACAAACCAGTTGAACAGAACAAATCAATTAAAAGAAAAAATACCTTTGAATATCCTTTTTCTGAGCCAACAAGAACTCAAGTATGCATTCCTTGCAGAAAACGTGCCCCTTCTGGCAACAGAGAGGATCGATGAAGGACTTCAAACAAAGGCAACAAGCGTCGAACGGCTTTATGGAATCTTTCCCAAGCCTCTCATATTGAGTCCCGTATCCGAGCTTTATATTCTCATCATACGTGAAGAAGGCGAGATCATTGTTGTTCTTCGAGTGTCGCTGAGGCATCGCTCCGAAACCCTAAACAACGGAACCGACCAAACAGATCTTCTGAAACGAGGCAAAAGAATACAAAATCAATGAGAAAAACCTGGGTTCGAGTCCCTCCCAGTCGTGGTTCCCCCTCGTCTCTCCGAGAATATTTTTGTGCTATTAAAAAGACGAGCGGCAGCTGCCTGGAGCGCGATGAGGCAGCACCGCACATGGACGGAGCCTTATTTATCCGATCCAAATTCTTCACAGTCCTTATTTATGCGTGTAATTGGCTAAAATCCTTGGGCCGACAACGGTAAACGAAATGGCGGGCTCCATCTGTGTGGTCAATCAAGTGGTGAGCTCAAGAATCATCTACTCATCGTTCTTCGCTAGCATTGCCTGTCGGAATAACATAACGCCTTCCCGTCCGACTCTTTCCATCCCCGTTTCGGACGGGAAGAAATCGTTTGTCATGTTTCACTGTGGAATTTTATCCTGCTTTTGACCTTGAGAAGTTGAGATGTTGTAACGTGCAACATGGACATTGTTTTTTTCATATGGGTCCCACTTCCAACATTTTTTATTATAAAAAAAGAGTGACAAGCATATCCCACGACACATGAGGGAACAATTCACACAAACAATACAGCAAATTTTCATTACGCCGGGACCTTTCTTGAGTTGCGGCGCGTTGTCGTATCCAGCAGGACTGATTCGGTTTCACACTCTTAGAACGAAGAGAGAGAGAGAGAGAGAAAATCAAATCCGAAAAGAGAAGGGAAAGAAAGGAGCCAGTGGTAGCACGGTCGTAACAAAAACCGATCGGTCATCGGATTGTAGAAAACTTTATTCGCCGAAAATTTTTTTTATTAAAAAAAATTCAAGATTATTTGTTTCCGGCATGCTTCCGCAACTGTCTCGGCCGGAATCAGAGCGACCGATCCCGGTCGTTCAAGTCCAGCCGTCCTCCCCACGCTTCCCTCCCTCCTCCACCAGCACACCAACTTCCGGGGCCCACCGTAAGATCGCGATCGCCGTTGATCTCAGCGACGAAAGCGCCTTCGCCGTCAAATGGGCCGTCCAAAACTACCTTCGTCCGGGAGACGCCGTCATCCTCCTTCACGTCAGGCCTACCAGCATCCTTTATGGGGCCGATTGGGGCTCCATTGACCTTTCGGTCGAGACTGATGAAGAGTCTCAACAAAAGCTTGAAGATGACTTCGACGCCTTCACTACTACCAAAGCAACTGATCTCGCACAGCCCTTGGTTGATGCTCAGATCCCTTTTAAGATCCATATCGTGAAGGATCATGACATGAAGGAGCGGCTTTGCTTGGAGGTGGAGCGTCTAGGGTTGAGTGCTGTGATCATGGGCAGCAGAGGTTTCGGTGCGTCGAAGCGCAGCAGCAAAGGGCGTCTCGGCAGCGTTAGCGATTACTGTGTGCATCATTGCGTTTGTCCTGTGGTGGTCGTTAGGTATCCTGATGAGAAGGATGGAGGTGCTGATGATGCCAATGCGGAGAAGCCAAAGGTGAAGGAGGCGGAGCTGCACCCGGTGCCGGAAGAGGATCAGGAGTATCATGACGCCTCTGATGATCATAAAGGTTAGGTTTTTTATTTTTTTTTTCCCCTTTCTTGATTGAGCTTTTAGGTTATTTTAACTATAATTTTTCTTTTTCTTATCATTTTCTATTTCATGCTATTGGAGTTAATTTATTGATGGAAATTGGGGAAGATGGTCTTAATTAAGGCTTTATTTTTCTGCTTTTCTGTTCTGTTCTTTTGTGGGGATAAACGGAATGCCACTTTCTGAGGCTGATTGGTGTTACTCATTCGGAGGTTCCATTGTGTAATTTATTCTCTTTAATAGCGATTTATCTGTGAGTTCCGTCTTTGATTACATACGGGGTTTGTAAGATCCTTATTTAGTTAGATAAATGGACATTACCTGGTTTTGTTTTGTTGAATATGAAGCTATTCAACTTCGTTTTATCTCAGTATTATGAAAATTTGGCTGCATGATAATTTGAAAAGGATGTTGATGGAGCATAGGTCATGAGAAAAGAAATAATGTTGCTGAATTTCTACATCAGCAGACTTATCTTTCTGATTCTGAAGATTTCGGCTTAGGGTCAAAATTTAAGGACTCAATTTGGGAACTGGATGAGTGATACGCATTGGTTTTAGTCACATCAAAGTGTCATAGCAGCACCTTCTTTTGGACTTTGGGAAGATGGTGCGGTGCATGAGACACAGTTTTCTTACTTGAATAACTTTCCACTAGAATAGCTCAATTTCAATCTGAATCTTATAATCATGAACAGTTGTTGAGCTAGACAGCATCCATGTATGAACTTTCTATTCCAAAAACTAAATTGCTTTGCAAAGTGAAACTTAACAAAGAAATATATAAATCTATATGATAGCTACATAATAGAAGAAATTTTTGAAATGGCAAAAACAAGAAATTGAAATTGTTAAAAATATTATTCTTCATAAAATGGTGTGTTAGAAATTTATTATTGTTAGCTTAAGCAAAAGAATTTTTATAATTAAAATTTTAAAAACATGATGTTAAAAATGGCATGCCTTGAGGTGTTTTCTTAAGTATATAATGTTAATTGAGGGCCCACTATTTAAAAGTTCCAAAAGGGCTCAGCTTTGGTCAAATCCCCATAAAGCTTTTTCCCTCGAAAAATTGACAGAGACAATGGAAATTAAAGTTTAATAAGAGCAACTAATTGCATGGTTCATCTTCTTCCTTCTTGAGAACAGTCACATGATTCATCTTCTTTGTTCTTGATAATTCCTGTTCACCTGGTTCATTCTTTTAGGAATCGATTGTAGTTGTCCCTCCCTCTCCCTCTCTCTCTCTCTCTCTCTCCCTCCCTCCCTCCGTCCCTCCCTCTGTGTGCATTGCTTTTGCAGAAGTGGACAAGGTTTGTTATCTTGTCATAGTTTAAGGAAAGGAACATTAGGATGAGTGGGGTTTGTAGGGCCTCTAAGGCTTTATTACTGGATCAAAGTAAAGTTGCTAGGACTGTGAACGTTGGCCAGCTTCCGTACCCAAGCTCAGTACAATTTGTAGGCTATTTGTTGGAATAATTCAAAGCTAATCTTTATGGTTTCATTTCCAGTGGAAGCTTGTTGTGATTCAGAGAATTTCAAGTTTTGTGATGCATTATTGGATAGCAACCTTAATGGATGATTAGGAGATGTGGGTCTGTCAAGATTACATTCCTAGACTAGCTATGTGTGTTATTGAAGGCAACACAGTCCTTACTGATGTGTTTGCATTGCAGCATCATACCATAGGTTGCTTTTAGGAGTCTGATAGAGCTAATCCTTGGCTGAGGATCTAGTTTTCCTGGGCTGAGTGTTTTCATGTTGAAATAGAGGTGCAATTCAGTCAGAGCAATCTGAATTTAGGTGCTAATTCTGCAAGGGGGGACAGAGGAGTAAGTATCTGAAGCTTGGCTTGATTCATCAATGCTGTGCCCTTATTTAGTCTAATCATGTGAGAATACGGTGCAGTAATTCAATGGATATCTATCTCTTCCAAAGCTGTCAGCATTTGCTCTGATTGACAGTAGGCCAGTTTTTGAGCAAGTTGAAGGTTTTAAAGATTTTGGTGTTCCGTTTCCTGGTCTATATAATGCAATGATTCAATCATCCCTGGTTGGAAAATCACTCCTCTTTGAAGGCTGATGATTTTATTTATCAGTGTTATTACTCTCTTATCTGCTTGCATGGATATAAATAGGCTTGTTGTGAATTGCGCAACGTAAATTGTAAGAAAAATAGAGAAGAAAAAGAACACGTAAATTTAAGTGGTTCGGCAATGTGCCTACATCCACTGTGTACGGCAAAATTTCCACTATGATGAGAAATCAATTAGGGTTACATCAACATATATATACCAACCCTAAACCCGGTATTTCTGAAATTCCAAAAATACCCTTTACCATACTACGGGAGGCAAAGTTCGTTGAGGTCCCTCCCCCCTTGGACCCAAAATATGAACCACTATTTCCAACAAGGCTCCACAACGAACACAAGGCCAGTATCATGTAGCATATGTTGTATATTGCAAATTTAGTCTCCCACAATTTCTACTAATCATATAACATGTGCTCACGTGCACATTAGACGGTGGAATAAAATTTAATTAATTTTTGTGCACAATTTTCATACTTAATTTTCCTGTGAACAATCACCTAGATTGTATTTTTAGTAAAGCTTTATTTTCCTGGGAACCAAACAATACCACAAAAAGGTTACTTTTCTTTATAAATTCCTTATTACATGTTATTGTCTGTTATGTTCCTTTTCTTGCAAGTTGCAACTTCCATAACAATCAAACTGCCTCGCGTGTAAGACTCTTGGAACACAAATTTATATATAATAAAAATGAAACAATCATGTAAAAGGGCATATAAACGCCAAAAAAAGGTGAGAAAGAAAAGGGGAAGATAAGCTCACCTTTTTGAAATAAAATATAGTATTATAAAAAGAAGAAAGAAAAAGAAAGAGAGACAAAAAAAAAAAGGATTGGGGTCCCGCATGGTGCTTGCTGGGCCGCGCACATGCTAACTGCCACCACCACCACCACCCACCAATCCTTGTTTCCTTTTTTTTTTAGTTTATTTCTTCCTCTCGTTTGTTGATCCTTAATTTTCATGCTGGCATATTGTTTTCATCTGTGTATGGATGGCAATGGGTGGAGAATTGCAGTGTTATTTTGATATTGACGAGGACATTCAAATTGTCATTTTAAGTTGTGGTATTTTAACACGCGTGTATATGTGTGCATTGTTTGTGTTTTCATTTGTTTCTCATGAGCTTCTCTGTTCTGGTAAAATTTCTTTGTGAGTACAGACAGCTAGGGGCTAAGAATCACATTCTGATGTTTCACTGATAGTGCTGACAGTCTTATTGTGAGATTTTATATTGTGAATGTGTGTGTGTGGTTTGATTGTGAAATCCATAAGAATCACATTCTTATGTTGTATGTGTGTGACTTTCTTGAATTAAAATTGTTGTCCTTGACTTCTTGTAATAATATATTTGTTATTTTTCAGTGTGAATATTTGTATGAGAAGGCTAATGTATTCTTCATGTGACGTTTTATGTGTACACAAACAAACATGTGGTTTGACTTCTTGAATTAAAATTGTTATATTTCAGTGAGCATATTTGTATGAAAAGGCTATCATGTTATGTGTTATTTCATTAAGGGCATAAGCAATAAAACTTGAAAGCATCAACTATAGAAAGTGAATTTTACAGTTGGTTATTTTAGCATATAAATGATGCGTTGCTCATGCAGCTTTAACATTTCTTCATTGTTTCTTAATTTGTACCTGCAGATGGTTAACAGGTAGACTGGGTCATGGCATTTTCCTCTTTAAAGAGGTGAAGTATGTTTTTATTTTAGTAGATGGTCAACATGATTCTTTTATTCTGCATGCCACTTGTTCTTTCTAAATTCTTACATCTTCTATTTTCCAATTTTGATTCACTAAATCTATGAAAAAACTTGTGCATTCTTATGTAGGGCAATTTATACCCATAATTTCTTAAGCATGCCTTTTCCTTCCCCTCGGGCTCTAATTTCTGTCTAATGTTATAGGTGAAGTACTTGTTTTTCAAACCGGAAAAAAAGGAAAGGGTTCCCACATCCTCAGCTCACTTTCTCATGATTTACTGATATTTAAAGTCGTCTTTGATTATGTTAGTATTTCTTCTCTGTTTGTTTTTACAACTGTCATTGAAAGTGTGCCGATTTGATTTTCATGAATTACTGGTATTCAAACTTGTCTTGGATTAGGATACTGTTTCTTCACTGTTGTTTATACTCTTTTATCTTAAGAGTGTTCATCCAAGGACTAATTGAGTAAATGCTGATATGGTATCCTGATTTCCGCTTTTGTTGCAGAAATTGAACAAGGGTATATAGAGTTATTGAGGCCAGGGATGTTAATGAAATGTTCATAGCTGGGGATTAGTGTCATGAAAAATCTAGTGGTAGGGGACTACCAGACTCTGGATCTTGGATCTCTACTTATTAACTGCCTCATATTATTATTAACTCGGCTATTTTCTTTGAAATTTGTCATCAACATGGTTTCCTCATGAATGAGTCTACAATCGAAACTGCATACTGAACCCTTTAATGCTTTGTTTATGAAGGTTGTTGGATGCATGTTTGTAGTTTCTGATGTATTTTTATTGCTCGCCTTAATGCATGTGTGTTGAATTGCTGCCATTTAAATCATGGTTATCTCTGTTCAGAGTGAGAGAAAAGAAGTTATAATGTACTTCATTTCTTGGGTGAACTGTAGTTTCTTTCGGCTGTTGAGAAACAGAAAAAGGCTCTAGAGCTTGTAGTGATACGTTCCATTACTAAGGTCTCGAAGTTCCAGAGAATCTGTCAGGAAAAATTTTCACAGCAAACCTGTTTGGGAAGTGTTCTATGGCGTATTAGGTTTAGGCTGCGTTTGGGAATGTGATTAATTAAGCAATCTCAAACGCAGCCTTAGTGTGTTTGCTAGTATTATTTTGAAAGTCGTTGATTTTGATTTGACTACAAGTTAGATCTGTTGGCTGGTTTGCGAAGGGAACTAGCTTAGGCTCCTTAAATCTAAAATTTATTACACATTATAGCAGGTACATGGTGCCTTAAACAGTAGAAGTCATCCATTACATTAGAATAGCAATTGAAGACTTTTGAGAGGGTAGGTTTTTTCCCACTTTGTGAGCGAACCTTGCATGTTAAAGGTATTAGGGTTTATAAAGCAGACAGCCCCTAAAGAAACTCTTAATCTCATGAAGATACCAATTTAATGCATTGATGTAAATTATCAATTTCCCTCAAAAAAAAAAAAAAGGTTTATCTATTCAATGTTCAGAGCATGGATTTTTTTGAGATCATTTTTTTTAACTAGTTATTTTTAAAAGTAATTCTGATTCACTCATCAAATTCACAATAATGATACTTTTTAAGAATACAACAATTGCCATTTTGCAGTTGATGGGTTACCATGCCCTTAATTGCATAAATTATAAACCCTTTTTATGGTCTACAAGTTAATAAAAAGGATGTTATAAGTCTATAGATGGCTTATTACAAGTGTTTTAACGAGTTTTAAAAGCATGTAAGTTAATTTATGCACCACGGTTTATGACATAAAAATAACACTCGTCTGTGAATATTCTAAAAAGGGCATCATTGTTTTCAAATTATCATGCAAGGTTGGGTGCTTGAATCCGAATTAGTTTAAAAAGTATCATTAAAAATCAATTTCCCAACTTTTTTTATGGGAAAATTATGGAAAAGAGTCACTTTTCTTCGATATTTATAAAAACATGCTACTAAAATCCCAAATTACAGAAAAGGGCCACTTTTGTTGATATTTATAAAAATGTCCATCAAAATTAAATTATAAAATCACTTTTCAAAAATAATTAAATTTGAGGATCATTTTCTTAGGACACAAGCTCATTATACATAGGACTCAAACTTATTACATGGGACACAAGCTCATCTTACATGGGACATGAATGTATTCTACCTGGGATGCGAGTTTTATCATACGTGGACATAGGACTCAAGCCTATTACATGGGACACATGCTCATCTTACATGGGACACGAATGTATTCTACATGGGATGCGAGTTTCATCATACGTGGACTAGAGCGTGGTCTGTCTATAATAAAATGACACTATTTTTTAGAAGTGATCCTTCAAGTTAATTATTGACACAAAGTGGCCCTTTTTGCAATTCAACATCTTAGTGACATGTTTTTATAAATATCGGCCAAAAATGACCCTTTTCCATAGTTATCCCTTTTTTTATCTTTTGTTTTTTCCTTTTTGTTTCATCTTTTGGGAGTACTTATCTAAACTCTTCACCAAGTTTATCCGATATATAAGAATTAATAAAATTAAATAGAGATAATTAAAGTTTGCCCTCATGAGCTTTAAAACAATCTCACCGCTTAAAGTTTTTGAAATATTAATTTACCGCCTTGAGGTTTATCGTGTGTAACAATTTTTCCTTTCTATATGTTTGACCATTGAAATTTTCACTGTGTGATAAAACAAAAAACATATATTGATAATTTTACCCTTCTTATTTTGATTTTTAAAAATTAAATACGAAGATTACCCTACAGTTAGTTGATTCAACGTTTACAAAATTGGCTCAAATGGAGAAGACCAGACTCAATCCACATCTACCTTTAAGGTATTTTTGGTACTCAAAGCTAAATAAATCTTTTTTTACTCTTTAAATATAAATATTAAAGAAGTAAACTTGTCAATTAACATTTTCTCAGTTATGATTTTAACCGTCAAATGTATTTAGATGGTTACACATGAAAATTTTCAAGGTGATAAGTTGATATTTTAAAAATCTTAAAGAAAGAAACCAGGATTATTAGGAACCTCAAGGGGTCAAGCTGTAAATATTCCAATTAAATAACGCTGGGCAAGCCGATAATGGAGATTGACAGCCCAAATCCCTTAACTATCAAATTACTGGAAATGGTATTACCAAAAAAAAAAAAAATTACTGGAAATAGAAGATTTCTGTCACACTGACACATTTGACCTCTTCAATCCACCATCACTTGGTGCATAACTTCAGTAAGACGCTGATGGGAAAAAGAAAAATGAGGGGGGATGGGGTGAAAGGTACTGCTGGTCTATAGCAACGTTTCTCAAGTCTTAGCGCAGACCCGAAGAAAAGCCGAACGAATAACCAATAAGTTGAAGCCGGGTAGCGTAAGTAAACGCACCTTAGCCAGAAAAAGTAGTAGGACCCATTTGAACAGCATCTCCTTCCTGGTCCACATCTTCTTTCTCCAAACGGCGAATATAGAAAAGGAGCGGCTTCAATTCCAAGTCATAAAACGAAACTGACGTCTGGACAATATTTTATTTTGTGGGTATGGCTATCGCACGAAGATTCATGGTCAATCCTCATCCCTGGTACCAAGAAATATCTCTTCAACGGCCTTTCCTTAGCCACCAAATTACAATCAATCTGTCTCAACCCAAATAATTTTCAAAGTTCCAAATAGACGAGTCGCTTCAAGGTTGATCCACGACCATGAGCAATATTAGCCTCCTCTTTCTTTCTATCAAGTTCAAAGATGATTATAAATTTATAATATAATAAACCATCCCATCCATCTTTTTTGATGTGATTGCCGGTATTCTACCATTCTTAGCATTATTATTCTACGATGAAGAGGCGCACTAACCTCGGCTTTAATCTTGTTTAAGATGAGCAACCCAGGATATTTTGCTCCGAAACCAATAAAAAAACCTTAATTATCTTCCATGGTCCGAACTAATTCCAACTCTTGACCAATGAAAACAAGCTCCGGTTTAAGAGGGGCAAGAGAGAAAAATAAAAAACAAAAATTGGCACATGGGCACCTTACCAACCAACAATTTGAATATCAATGTAACGTAGTTTTCCTTCAGCATTTTGAGGAAAAATAATTGGTTGTGCTGTCATTCCATATTCCTTTCCAAGCATCTGTTCTAAACGCGTGGTGTTAACATCAAGCCTCTCCATCCACTCAAATCAGTCTCATTTCCCTACTCACCAACCCTGCACCACACCACGTTAAGTTTATGGCTTCGAGACGTGCAACGCAATTCAAAGGCAACAAACAAATCTTGAAATTAGGAGTCGCTGGTAACGCAGAGTTGGTTAACATACTGGCGCACGTTAGACGAGCTGGAGTTATCACAGAAACGTAAAAGCATAAACAATGGCATCCATACGGTCGTTGGCTACTTTTTTCTTTTTTTAACTTTCGTACAAAAAATTCCCCATTTATATCTCTATAAAAAAGAAAACAAAAACGGTGTTTTTCTTTTTCTCTATCTCTTTTTTTTTTTTTTTTTTTCAATTACTGGATGGTACCCACAGCGCTGCACCATACACCACTTCGAATTCAACCACAGCTTCAGAAACTAAATTAGAAAATGGAAAAAGGAAAAGAAAAAAAAAGGAATAATTGTTAGTTCGTATCAATGCAGATGGGCGTTAAAACTGGAGATTAATTATGGATAAGTACACTCAGATCTTACGGCTAGGAGAGCCATTCGTCATGAGATCAACGGCTGCGCGATCTTCGCTTAGTTTGCAGATCCCGATTATCGTTGCAGAGGCGTCGTCGCCGGAGATCATGTCTTGCTGCAGCCTCATGAGCGAGCCAACGAGCGCCGTCGACTTCGATTCGATCTTATCATGGCCGTGTGGTTGAACATGACCTGATCTTGTTGCTATTGTTCTCCTTCGGTCCTTTAATGGCCTGAAGTCACCGAAAGATGTTGCTTCCTCGTTCTCTGAGGACCGAGCTGCCAAATCAGCGTTGTAATTCGGCTGGGAAGACGAAGAGGCGAGATCTTCCTGTAATTAGAAGAAATCCTGAGATATTTCTCACAAAATCCGCAGTATCGAACCATTTTCAAACGATTATTTACTCAAAATATTAAAAAATTGCTCGCTCTTTAATGAATCGGAGTGAAAATAAGCAGAAATTTGGATTAGATCGACCGATATTCGGGAGAGAGAGAGAGAAGATTGAAGGGAAAACAGCGCAAATCAAGAGCCAAACAGAAAACTTACTTCAGTGACGAGATCTGCATTCTCACGCATCCTCTTCAACGAAGATGCGATTGCTGGTCGAGAAACCCCTCCTTCACCACTGAAGAATCTGATCGCAGATTCTTCACTGCTCGAGGAACTTGCTACAGGCGGTGGCGGCGTTGAAGACCAGGGAACGACCTGGTTCTCTCCTTGCTCACTATCGTCGTCGTCCTCGTCGTCATCATCATCATCTTCATCACCATCATCATCGTCATTTAAATCACTATCATTTTCATCTTCACCATCTTCATCATCATCTTCGTCGACATCGATGTTACCTTCTTCATCAATATTATCATCAATCTCATTTCCCCCTTCACTCTCTTGTAAAACACCAACCTCTTCTCTTTCACCACAGCTGCTAACACAGCGCGCGCAAACTGAAATAGTCCGTCCAAGAGTCGATCCGGAAGCTTTCCATGGTGTTGGAGATTGACAGATCTGACAAAGAAGAGTCCTCGAATGCCTCGCGACGAGGAAATTCGCGCAGTGAACTTTCGCATCGCAGTCCCAGCACAAGCTTGCCTGATCCGATTCGCAATACATCCTCGCAGGAAAGTTGCAGAGCTCGCATTCCTTCATATCTTCTTCTTCAAAAGCTTCTTCTGCACCCCGAACGCAACTCACTTCCTCTTCCCACCTTCCCTTATCTTCCTCAAGGCTCTTGTTTTCTTTTTGATGGGATTTCTCAACCACGGTCTCTCTCAAGACCAGCTCAGACTTGGGACTCAAGGCTTTCAGAGAGCAAATTTGGAAAAAGAAAGTGACAAATGGCAGCAATTTATAGAAACTGCCCTCGACTTCCATTAACACACGTTATTTCCTTTCTAAGTTAGAAATGACCTGGTGGGTAATTTTGTCAATTCATTTCTCAGGATATAAACTTTGCGGCAGAGGACAGACCCATGGCTCTCCATGCCCCGTTGCGTCAACGTATTCCACGTGGCTTTAGAAGGGATTCTTACTCATCCAGGATATTGATCGGGATTAAATGCTGATATACCGCATCTACGTGTCACTAGATTTGAAAATGCAGATTCCTTGCTGCAGACGTGGCGGCTTTTAATCCATTTAAAAAGGAGACCACGTGATTAGCACCTGGGTCAAGCGGTGACGTGTCATTGTGGGTCTCACCTACCATAGTGATCCTCGCCTCGCATCGGGTTGGAATAATCTTGTCAAATCTTTAACGAGAAAGGATAGGCTGCTCCGTCGCACCATAGATAGATAGATTGTGATGTGACACGGACTACATCGCTCAGAACTGGTTGATCACATGTTCTCTCCTGGTCCTCATGATCAAAAAAGTTCATCGGACGGTGCAAAACAATACGGCATGTACTCCTATGGAGGAGTTCTGTTGGTGTTAGTGCGCGCCCGTGGCGTGCCCATAGCCACGATTACGGAATTTTTGGATGATCTCTTTGGGGGTTTCTCTCGCTTGCTGAAGTGGCATACCCACGTGATTGAAGCTGACGTGGCTGGCCTTGAACGTCTTGCTTGAAGAAACCGAGTGCCGTGTTGGACTGGAGAGGTCAGAGTGATTCTCTCGCTCTTGTGTGGCACATGATGACCATGTCAGACTTAGCGGTAAGATGCATGCATGACCCATGAGAGCATTAGCGGGCATCTGCAAGATTGCAACAGCACGCGCGCGTCTGCTTGACACTCCACCAAAATAAAATGATATCATCTCATCATCAACCGGACAAGCTTGTACCTTTAAAATAAATATTTGACATTATCATAGAAAACTATTAAGCGTGTTGTTGTTATCAAAAGGTTATTTTAGATAACATACATTACCATATCATGTGAATGTATGTATCCCACGTGTTTTGATATATGAGTAATTTAGTGCACATACAAAATGCCAATTCATACAACATAACAAAGAATTCCACCAAAAAAAAGAAAAAAACAAAACAAAGAAATTTATTTAGATGTGTGGCGCTTAAAAGTTAAAAGTTAAAACCAACTTGTTGGCTTTCGGATTGAATTATATGAGAATTTTAAGAAGATAACCTGAACGTTTCCATTCTTTAAAAATGTTTGAACAATTGTGGATGTATCAATTGGTGTTTCTTTGTCAAAATGTTTGAATAGTTGACATAATAGTCATCTTCTAAATATGCTGATTCTTTAGCACCCGTGAAATATACTATATAACTTGTTTAATTGCTTTCTTACAGAAGTAACCCAAGCTTATCTCGTAATATACTAGGCAAACTAACTTTAATCCTACATGCTATATCTTTATTAATTCTTCCATCTATTTGTAATATTGATTCATGATATATGAATTCTTTGCTTAATGGGTTATTTCAAATTTTCAACACTCTTCTGCATATGTGGGGAGGACAAACTTAGGGTATAAACATCCTGGATACAAATAAATGTCAAGGCAAACTCGTCCCGACAGTTGAACACAAGAACTCTCGCTCCGATACCATATTAAACGACTATTGCGCCTAAAAGCTTTAGTTGATTGGTGAATGCGCAACTATGTATAAAAGAGGGCCCATATATGATATTTCTTCAATACTCTTTATAAAGATATTATAAATTTAAAAGATGACTGTGTACCTTGTTAGAAAAGGAAAAAAGGAAAATAGAGAGGTAGCTGTTGATTGTTAAGGGAATGGTAACCATACTCTTTCATATATATCCCCACTGTAGACAAAGCATTGCGTGTCAGAGTGGTGAGACCCTCTTTCCACATAAAAAACGTAATGGGCAGAGAGAGACTTGTTACGAATATGGCGGTTACTTTCATTTGTTTATCTTCTCTTCTGTGGGGAAACTAGAGTTCAAAAAAGAAAAAAAAAAAGGAAGGGTTGGGGTTGTGTGGTTGAGGGAGAAGATAGAAAGTTCCCTGCATGGAGACGAGCTAGATAAAGGGGGGGAAAGGTTCATGTTCCAATTGAAATCTTGCGTGGGACCATACGCTATAGCCTCAAATATTTGGGCTTGGGCCCTACATGCTTCCCTAATAATTGCATGTTTTTATAATCGCATCCAAACCAAAGTAAAGCAAAGCAAAGCAAAGCATGGTAGGTGACAATGACATAACTATTATGTGATATCATGCAACCGAAAATACGGAATGGAACATGGTTAATTGCCTTGCACTCCCAGCTGATCGACCAGAAAGATAACGTGATCTTCATCAGATAAGGCTACATAAACAACAAGGTTGTGCACCAATTGTATGAAAACGTAGTTTATGTAGGGAACAAGATTAAGCAAATTATAAAAAATGGCTTGACGTTGGTGGTACGTATGAGACTAGTAATAACAAAGGTAAGCCCACCACCCATCCATTCTTTATATATAAAGGTGGGGTGCCTTGCGTCTATTAGATCTTAGGTATTTGGAAATTACTTTGATCGAGTAGTCGCGTAGCAAGTTTTTTTTCTTGCTAGACAGCCTAGCCTAGACCAGATAATGTGATCTCAACTCTCACTGACCATTAAAGGAAATGAGGACTCACAGTATGGGGATTATGTAGATAAATGTGATGATATGCAAATTTGAAAGCACTAAGCGACGCGATATATAGGCTGATTCATCAACTGCTTTAATTTCTTCAATTATCAAAAGAAACAAAAACAAAAAAATTAATAATAAGAATAAGAAGAAGATATAGAAGCGCACTTTAGCATTAATGGTGCATTGTCAATGTCGCCTGAGGTGATATTTGCTGGGTTGAGACAATAATGTGGGTCCATAGCCTTCTACTCGTAAGCCTTGTATTGTCCAAATCCAATTATGGGCTGAGCATGAGGAAGATGACCAAAAGCCCGAATCAATTACTTTTTAAATTCTCATCATTTTTTCATTAAAAAGGAGGTATAATACTGCTATGCATGTAGTATATTGAAGTCATCCTCAGGTTCAAGAATTGTAATGACATAATGGAAAGAGATTCTAAGGTGATTATTGAGCTGTTTGAGTTTGCAGTCAACCTCAATAGAAATCTTTGGCATTATCACTGAAGCTAGAAACCTACAAAAGGAATTCAACAAGGATAGAACATGTACAATAGGGAAGCAAATATAAGGATCAAATCCCCTGCTTGTACAATTAGTCCAAGAACTGAGGAAATTATCTTTGCTTGCAATACTCACATGGTATTATAGTGATAGTCCAATATCATCCCACTAAGGTGGGGTTGATTTTGTAGCTATGGGTCAATCCGGAAATTAACACGGAGGAAGCCCCTATGGTCACTCCAGAGATTGACCATGCTGGTAGCCTCCTTCCCCTTTTTCCCTACTGAAAGAAAAGAAAAAAGACACAGGAAGCTCCGCTCAACATGTTCCCTCTCAGGATTCAATTCATCTACAGATGAGCCCGTAAATGGGCTCAATTGTAGCCAATCGCTTAGGTAAGCAACAATCCTGTCTTTTCTCTCTCCTAATTTGAAAAGTTAAAATGTAATTTTTCACTTTTTAGAGACTCTTGCCTTGCCTAGCGATTGACAATAGTTGAGCCCATTTACGAGCTCAACTATAAACGAATCGAATCCTCCATCTCGTGTTCTTTCCAAGACTTAAGCGTGAACGAGGAGGTTCTGATAGGTCCCTCAAGAGGGTTAACCCGCAAACACAAATGAAATTAACTATGGCTCGTTGAGACCAGTTCACATCCTGTAAGACCTTATCTACAATCTTATTTGCAGCTTTTCATTGGATTGTTTAAAAATTTACAGTTATGCCATTTACAGTATATATGGCATGATCCCAATGCAGGCTTTACATAAAGTAGTAGATAAAGGTCCTACAGGATATAAAATTGCGTTGAGACACGTTGTATCTTAGTGTTTATAAGGTTGACTTCGCATGGAAATCTGTGGAGTTTGTCGCGTTAACCGAAGTAATTTTGCTTCAATTCGATCCACAAGAAAATCGCCAGAGGTTCTGGTGCTGTCCCCCACTCTCGCATACTTTTAGCGCTGGAGTTACATTCACAAAATTATGTGGTAGCGTTAGTCTCGTACTGGGTTTGAGGATTTTGGTTTGTGGTCATGGAATAGACGTTACTTCATTCCCACGCACAAGAGGCCCCATGTGAGATTCTAAGCCAAGTTGTGAATGTATGGCCGAGCTTTTGTGTTCACATATTTGCTTTCCACGGTATCTTTGAGATCGACTGCAAAAAAGGACATCATCTTATAATGATATGACTTACAAATCACCATGAAAGTCTTATTAAAGTACAGCATCCTAAGGTTACATAATCCATCTGACACATGAAGCAACAGTTAATTAACAACGAAGAGACATGGACACAGTAGTAAAGAACTACAACCTAGAACCGTTCATCTCCTTGACCATAGCATCTTCCAGCCATCTCCTTGACTCCACCATCAATTCAGGACTCAATCTAAACATTAGTACACAAAACTCCATCTGGGTCAGAGCCCCATCACCGTCCGAATCTCCTTCTCTTAACATGTCCAACAGCTCATCGTCACTCAAGCCTTGCAGTCCAAGAAGAGCGGAGTTTCTCTTCAAGCTCTCAAATGTAATCACACCCTTCGTTTCGTCCATCAGCAATCGAAACCCGTTGCAGAGTTCTCCGATAAGTCCATCGGCGCCCAACCACGCGGCCATTGCCGGCAGCAGATCTTCAAATTCGACTGCGTCCCCGGGCATTGTTATAAATTAATAAATAGCTTATGAGCTCTTCAAGCCAGTGATGGGGAATGGTTCTCCAAATGGGTTCTATATATATATAAATATAAAAGCCTCACATGAGTAAGGGAAAGGAAGCAGCAGCCAACCAAGAAACAGACAATAAATGTAGTTTCCAGGTTGCTTTGCTCGGTAGAACAGATGTGCTCTTTCTCTGTCCAAAAAAAAACAAAGATCAGATGTGCTCTTTCCTTGAAGCTGCAAGAGATCTTCCTTTTGCCGTTATAGAGAAAAGCGTACGAAGTAGAAACTGCCCAATCGAGAAAGATAGCTTGTCCTCAACATTACTTCATCAAATTATAGAAAAAACCTTCACCCGTTCACATTGATAATCATGTGATTTTGGCTAAGACGGTGTGAGCATACATCCTCTACAGCGGGGGCTGTAAACAGCCCCTCACATTCAGTGTGGGCCCCACCATTCATTTGGGGGGCCCCACACCATACATGTGAGGGGCTGTCTACAGCCCCCGCTGTAGATGATGCCCACTCAGACGGTGTGGGTTCATTCAAGAGGAAGTTTCCCCTCGGGATTTACGCTGCCCTGCTGGATAATAATAGTTCGCATGGTACGTACTGTCACGAAGCGATGCTAGGACGGGACGCAACGCGTTGCACCTTCGACGAAGAACACCCAGGTAGGGGTGCAATTCGGTTCGGTTTTAACCGAACCGACTTTGGTTCGATTTGGTTCGGTTTTATAGTGCTTCGGTTCGGTTTCGGTCCAAAAATCCCTAATAGGTCGGTTCGGTTTTGGGTTTCATGTTCGGTTAAACCGAACCGAACCGAACCCGAACCGAATACATTATTTTCCTAAACCGAACCGAACCGAACCGAATTCATATATATATATATATATATATTATAATATATGTGTTATATATATATAATATAATATATGATAAACTTTTAAAGTTTATCTTTAAACTTAAAGGATATTACAAAAAAACCATTGTTTAAGATAAGAATATTGGTCCGAACCGAATAGTTTTCATGTAGTTCGGTTCCGTTCGGTTTGGGTTTCGGTTTTTTTTATATATTTTCGGTTTTGTTGGTTTGGTTTTCAATTCGGTTCGGTTCGGTTTGGTTTAACTATGTATATTTTCGGTTTGGTTTTGGGTTGACATCAACCCGGATCGAACCAAACCGAGTTGCACCCCTACACCCACATACGTTTAAATTAGGGAAAATTATGAAAAAGGACACCTTTTGACCTGTATTTATGAAAACAGTCCATAAAGATATCATTTTACAAAAAGGTCACTTTTCAAACATTATTTTATTGAATGGTCACCTTTCAAAACTTAGGTATAAAACACGTTTGTGTCCATGTATGATGCACTTATATCCCATGTAGAATGCCCTTGTGTTCAATGTAAGATGCACTCGTATCTCACGTAAAGAAGCTTGCATCCAATATATAATTTGTGTATCAAGTAAAGTGATCTTAAAATTTAATTACATTTGGAAAGTGATTTTGTAATTTAATTATGATGGATTTTTTTATAATTATTGGTGAAAGATGGTCCTTTCTGTAATTTTCAATTATGATACACTATTTTTATAATTATTGAAGAAAAGTAACCTTTTTTAGAATAAGAGGAAATTAATTTTTAGTGATACTTTTGATAATAATTAAAATTCAAGCAAAAATTGTTATGAGTTTTAACAAATTCCAAGAATACCCTTATACTATTGACTCACATGATATGTACTTAGTAAAATGGTTTGTACAAGGTTTTTTTATTGACCTGTACAAGCCATTTGAATGATATAAGACAGTGGGGAAGAGTTGGTCTGTAATAGTAAAATATAACTAAAATTTTAATTATTATTTTTAAAAAGTATAACTAAAAATTAATTTTCCGTCAACTTTAATATAAAATAATATTCTACATACTTTTAACGTATACGATTATGATTTCTATTGTGTGCAGCAAAGATTTACATCAAAAAGAAATGACGTGGGGCCACGGAATATTCACTTGGTCGATCCACATCAAGCGATAACTTGCGGACTGCATACCTCAGGCACTAATGCCTTAAATGGCTTTTAGAATATTCGATCCTAAACTATTATTTTGGTAAAAAAAATATTTTTTTTGTGTGTGTACGGGAATAATTGTGCCACCTTAGTTGTCCAACCCTTAATCGTGCACAACACAAGGACGAAATTTGCATATCAATACTAATGCCCATATTAATTACAATAAAAATAATTTTTCCTGTCATTTTGCAGGGTTTAAAATGCAATGCGTTCCATTTTTTGCATTTGTCATGAATATTAGTGCTCCCATCATTTTTGGCTTTACTCGGGGATGTGTGAGTGCGCGGGCGTGTTAACATCTGTGCTAATGCAAGGAGTTAGAAACTTTGACTCTGACACCGATCACACACAGAACCAGATGAATTGCGATTCAGATATAACTTAGTGACCTGTTGATGTAGAGACTTTTGATTTGATGATTGTTGAAAGGATTGATATTTGTTCTCCAAGGTTTTCTCCCCTAATTTTATGGCAACATAGATGACGGCCACATTAGTGGTGGCCGTTTGATGTAGAATCTGTAGGAATTGAGTGTCGTGTGAGGTGATGGTCATTTCAAGGATAGATAGTGATAAAATAAATAAAAGGTAAGTAAAAAGAAACCACTAATATCTCGGTGCCTACCACATGTTTCCCTGTAACTATAATCGGTGTATAGAGAGAAGAGACTGGAGCACCTTGATGAGCATTAATTGGTTCTGGCACCACAAAAATTAAGTGATTTAGTGGCGGACGTTATTGGGCTTCTTGCAGCGGTCCTTAAACGACTACCGCTAAAATATATATTTTCACTTCCCTCCCTCCGTCCTCCATTCTATCTCTCTCTTCGTCTCTATTCTCTCCCTGGCGACTCTCTCTCCTTCTCTCTAGGTGTCTCTCTTCCATGTCTCCTCTATCTCGATCACTCTCTCTCTCTCTCTCTCTCTCTCTCTCTCTCTTCCATGTCTCCTCTGTCTCTCTCTCTCTCTCTATCTTTCTCCATTCTCTGTTCCCTCTGTTGCGAAATCCTAGATCAGAGAGCTTCGATGGTCATACAATTTGTTTAGGGCAGATATATTTCCATGCTGATCTCTTTTGGTGCAGAAGATCACAAAAAAGAAAAAAGTTGGTCCAGATCTAGCTGATAAATTGATTCCTACAACTTGCGATTTCTCAAACGATGGCTACCGATTGGTTTTTGCTTGCCTGTCAACTGCTTCGTGAGTCCATATACTGAAGATTTACAACTATAATCATCTCTTTTCTCAATGTACATTTATAGAGTTTCGATTTCTTAAATAGATTTTTTTTCATCTGAGGAAATTTTCTAAATCTCTTCTCTAAGTTCATCTTATCCGAAGATTTAGATCTGTTTTCGAATTTTTTGTTTTGATTTCTATAATCTTTCATAACTAATTTCGTTAAGCTGAACTGAGATCCCTTTCAGACTCCATGGATCCGTGGTCTAATGATGAAGTCCATGCGCTGTTGAGGATCAGATCTAACATGGAGAATTGGTTTCCGGACTTCACTTGGGAGCATGTTTCATCTAACATGGAGAATTGGTTTCCGGACTTCACTTGGGAGCATGTTTCAAGGTAAATAAATTCGTCCTTGTGACTCCTGTCTCTTGACCTACTAATGGTTTCTGTTATTCATGATATGGATAAATTAGGGTTTTTCTCTGGAGGTTTTTCTATTCAATAATATGGGAGTCTCTTTTGAGTCATGGATACTTATTTTCAGTTCCTTATCTTGAGAAATCATGGATGCTGGAATCAAAAACATGATTCTGTATCTTTGTCATGTTAAAAAATTACTTCATTTTTTTGTTGTTCTTCTTGATTAATTGTTGCATCTTAGTTCTAGCTTAATTATCTCATGAACCTGGGACTACCTATAAGGGGATCTGCTTTTATTCATTCATTAATTCGTACTTCTTCTTCTTCTTCTTGTTTTGATGATCAAGAAAGGAGAAAATTACAGGAAAAATTTAAAGAAAATCATCCTAGCTAATATAGGTTAATGATGGCTATGTTAAATTAGCTTACTAATAAAGGTTCATAACATACAAATAAAGAAATGATGGACATTGCAGTAGTTTCTAAACTTATTTGAGTTCTTATTATACCATATGCTGCTGTTAAAAACCGAATGCTAAAACATGTAGGGCATAATAAGTTGGATTGGGGAGAACAATAACAAGTTGGAGAAGCGTGAGTTTCAGCACTATTTCTTATGGTGAGTTAATCACTTTATAGACTTTTTCCATATTAATTGAAATTTAGCTGTTGCAATTTAGGTTTCCCGAACTCTTTTAGAAGTTCTTTGCTTTTTGTTTTCTAATTATAGAAGCAAGGACTTTCTAATCTAGTTTGTTTCAGACAATAAAACTGTTAAACTTTCTAGATGTCTTCATGGGGTCTATGGTATCTTTGTTAGTTATCTAATGTTTTTTCTGGGAGAAAGTTGGTGATATTAGGATAACACGAGTGTTAACATGCTAAATTTTTGGGCAGCTTGCTAGGTTTGATCCAGTGTAGTTATTGGGAGTAAGGAACAAGGAACTGTTGGCTGCCACAATACAATTTGAATCTTTAGATCTTTGGTAAACGGACACAAATGTTATGTGTTACTGCATTGTGCCGTGCTGATGTCTTCTTAACATGCTTGAGGATATTCTTTAAATTTTTTTTTTCAGAATGAAACAAGTTTGAAGGATTATATCATTTAGCAGAGGTCTTAATGACATGCTGATTCATTTGTTCTGCATTATGTTTTCCTTGCATTTAGTGTCTTGCTTTATGTTTTCAGGTATATAACTTAAGCACAAATTATGGAAGCCCCTCTTGTCCCCTTGAGATCTTCCTATTCCATGTTTGGATAAATGTTTAGGATGACAAAATTTTCCCCAGATTTGATGAACTCCATTCTCTGATTCTATTTGCTGCTCTGTAAAAACGTTTTTTCAAAACTTAATTTATTTATTTTACCTTTAATATCGATAGTATATAGGGGCATATATTTTTAAAGACAGTTTGATATAAACGATGCCCATTCAGTTAAACGAAATGAGGTGAGAGTCTTGACCTGATGAAGTTAATAGATACTGATACAGACAAGCTAGGTGATCTCCATTGGGCCTAGCAATAGTAATTTTGAGTGAAAGTTTTTTTTGGTACTTGATGGAATCTCAAATTGACTGGACATCTTTATTCAATGCTTTGTACTTTCTGAATGCTCAATAAGTTCTTTGCTTTATCATTTAGGTATAGAAAGACAGAAATATAGTTGCACAGATTGTGAGAAGAGCTTAAGGGGCAAGATTTAAAGCAATTGACTTGACTACTGTTGATATCCCAATACTACGCAGGGAAGCTGATATCAAGAACAGGTGCACCTAAACTCATTCTTTTTTATTGTTTCAATCATAAAAGCTTCTAGCTAGGCTATTGGATAAGAACCACCATTTTTGCATCACAGGTTGCTGCCCTAGCCGCATTGGACTTTTTCCCCACCTGGAAACACAGGACTTAACCTTCTCAGATCTCTTTCTTTCATGTTTTTCACATCTTGTATCAACCTTCTATTAATGCCTTTATCTGATTGTTCTTCTTTATTTATCCTCTTTCAGGTGCTTAATCCTCTTTCAGGTACTTAATATCCCAGCCAAGATTAACAAGAGTATGGTTGAAATTTTCTTAGGCCTCTCTCTCATTGGACCTTTTAAATTTTTAACTGTTGTGTTTTTTTTATAATGCTTTATAACAAGGCCTTTTAAATAAGCATTTTGTCAAGCACTTTTCTAGATATATATGTATTTTTTGGTATGGAAGCACTTTTTTAGATATATGTGCCATATTTTTTTTAATTCGCAAGGTAAGTGGGTGCGTGGAGAGATTGGGGGGAACGGGCAGGGGCAAGGGGCAAGGCAGGGGGCAGGTCCGTAGGGGCAGGGGCATGGGACGCGGGAAGCTGGAATGCGGGGTAGCACTATAAAAAATTATTTTTTTAAAAAAAAATGAAACATTGTGTGGTGGTCTTAAACCGCCGCTAAAACATGAAAACACCGCCGCTAAAAGATTCAGCGACGGAACCTTTTCTGATGGACCACTGTCGGTGCCAGGGCCTTTTAGTGGCGGTCTTTGAAGCTTTACCGGCGGTCATAGTCCGCCAGTAAAGGTGTGAATTTTTGTTGTGTGGGATGCACATAGTGACTACCCCTAGCCTTGGTTGAAGGAATAAGTAAGATTGTAACTAGCCGTGATCGGATTATCGCGTATCTTCTTAGCTTTATCCAGGAGGAGCAAGGGGGATCTCCATATGTTATTGCGATATGAAGCAACAAGGAAGATAGACTACTTTATGCTAAGAGGAAAGCATGATAGTAGGGTGGTCTGAAGAAACTGGATAAGAGGTTTGAGAAGACCGGGATAGCTAAGTGTTGTTGTGTTGTGTGTTGATCGAGGGATCCTTTTTCACTTGCCGTAAAGCCCTTTTTATAGGCTTCTTTACTTGATTGGGAAGTTTCCCAACGACATTCTCGATTGGCTAGGAAGTTGGGACCCCATTTTGTACGTTGATAACTTCCAACTAAATCCAGTCATTTAATCAGTTGGGAGACTTTCCAACCAATCACACTTTTACACAGTGGAGGTTTCTTCATGGACCCACTGCCCCCTTTTTAAAGGAATCCGGTTGTCATGTGGGTTCTCTTTTTCTACCAGGCTATGGCGGGTGTAAACAATTAGACAACCTCAATTGAAGTTTATGTTGAGTTTTCTTGATTTTTCATTTGATATAGACCATAAAGAAATCCTGTATAAGCTTGCATGCACTACAAAAAATTAATTTTTTGGCGACACAAAGTTTGCGGCGAACATAAATATTTGTCACTGTATATATCATATGGCGACATAATTTGACGTTCACCACTAAAAAATAACTATTTGCGGCATTTTTTTATGTTTGTCGTTAATGGAAAAAACATTTGCGACGTAATTTAATGTTTGCCGTTAAAAAAGAAACCATTTGTGGCATTTTTTTATGTTTGTCGTTAATGTAAAAAGCATTTGTGACATTACTTAATTTTCGTCGTTAATTTAAAAATTATTTGCGGCAGTATCTTATATTCGCCGCTAATTAAGAAAGCATTTGCTGCATTCCTTAATGTTCGTCGTTAATGTAAAAATTATTTGCGGCATTATTTAATATTCGCCGCTAATTAAGAAAGTATTTGCGGCATTCTTTAATGTTCGTCGTTAATTTAAAAGAATTGGCGGCATTCTTTAATGTTTGCCATTAATAAAAAAACCATTCGCAGCATTATTTAATGTCCGCTGTTAATTAAAGAGCATTTGCGACATCCCTTATTATTTGCCACTAATGTAAAAAATATTCGTGACATTCCTTGATGTTTATCGTTAATTAAAAAGGCATTTGCAGCATTTTTTAATGTTCGCCGTTAATTGTAAAAACAATTGCATCATTCTTTAATCTTTACCGTTAATTTCAAAATCATTTGTGGCACTCCTTGAGGTTCATCATTAATTAAAAAGGCATTTTTAGTGCTCATTTAAGGTTCGCCACTATATCATACCACTAATACATGGCGATGGAAAAGGTTCAATTAGAACAAATTAAGAATTAAATTAACCTAGCCAAAAAAAACTTTTTAGGTAGGTTTTTGTTTTATTATCGTTCCAGTTTTGTTTCGGTTTTATACTATAAAAACCTATTCGGTTTTGGTTCTCTCTCAATTAGGAGATCAAATTAAATTGAACTAAACAATCCTTAATTATATATGTACCAGCAGGGTGCACGTGTAGTACTACTGCACGTCGTGGGATCGAGGTAATATAGTACTTGCATAACTGAAAATTTAATTAGTTTCCAAAAAATTGAGGAATTTTTTTTACCATTACACCCTTTTATTTTAATGTATCTTCACGATGGTGTTTATGGGCTGTTATGGAAAGTTTTGCACTTTAATTGGATGGCGTAAATCCCAAAAGGGCACCTTCACCCGGGAGGTGCCATGGCACCCTGGGTGCCCCTAGTTGCCCCAAGCTGCCTCGGGCCGCAAGGGGAATATGCCCCACCCGGGGGGTGCCATATATGGCACCCCGGGTGCCCCCAGTTGCCCCATGCAGCCCCGAGCCGCATGGGGCATATGCCCCACTTGGGGGGTGCCATGGCACCCTGTGCGGGTGCCCCCAGTTGCCCCAAGCGGCCCCGGGCTGCATGGGGCATATATATGGCCACTTGGTTATATATAGTATAGGTATTTATATGTATATACACACATGCATGTTTAAGTCAAACCAATAAACTAGCTAGGAATTCGATTTAGCTAGTTTTAAACCAATAATCTAAACCAATTAAGAAGAATGTATATCAATTATAAAATATATATGTATTAGCTAGCTATTTATGTATCATAGTATTATAATTAAATTTTATGATATAGAATATATGAAATATACATAGAATATAATTATTATAGCTATTTATATTATTTTTTCGGTTTGTTGCTCGATTGAGGTGGGCTTGGTTCTTAATTTGGATTGGTTCAAGTTTGGTGGTCATAGAGACCTAGCTAGGTTTGGTCATGGGTTGAGGTAAACTTGAGCCAAACCAAACCAAGTTTCACCCCTTGTTAAAATTAGAGAAACCAAACTTTTAGATTTTTATTAATGGTTTTGATTTTATATTAAGAAACCCAATTAAATCAGTTTTGCTTTTGGTTTCCGTTAATAGACATGCATATATTAATGCCACATTTGGGTTTAATTGTGGTTTTATTAAAAACCCAACCGGACCATTGCAATATATACTTTGAATCGATCCTCTCTTTCCCGCCGAACAAAACAAATCAAGATTAAACAAGATAGAGATCGTCCTCCATCTTTCCCGCGGCAATATAGCGAGGAGAAGAAACGTGGGGCTTCCGTCACTCTCTCTCGCCCTGCTCGGTTCATTCCCTCTCTCGATTCAACGAAAGTGGAGAAGACATACGTAGGGCTTGCGCTGTATCACTTCACTCTTGTTTGATATTTCGCTCTCCGGCTTGCCCTGTCGAAAAGCCAAGACTCTCAAAAGCCACCGTAAAAAAATCTGGTATGTATCTGATTTTTTTCCCATGTATTTGCTAAACCTCCTCTGTTTTCTTCTTTTCTACGGTGAATGGGAGGTTGCCATAAACCGATAGGAAAAGAATTTATATTGAAAAGGTCTTTTTGTTCCCCTTTAATTTCAATGTGGATCGATTCCACTTCTTTCATTGTTTTCTTGTCTCAGTTAATTATTTACTCCATTTACGTTTACATCTTACATTATCCGTGATAACTTCCATAATATCTTTGATTTTACTTTCAATGTGGATCGATTCCATCAAAGGAGTAAGGAATTATGAGTAGAGAGTTAGCCTAATCGTGAACAGTAATTTCTCTGAAGGGTGAAGAAGTATGTTTTAGTTTGATTATGTTCTGATCTGGGGTTCTTGTTCAGTTCTGAATTTGATATTAATTCGGTTTTGAACTGGGTTCCTTTTTGCTAAATAGGAAAAGTGTAGGATGTGAATTGGTAGTTACAAGTAAATCTGGTGTGCTGACGTATATATATTATTAATAGAAACTTAAAAGAGTCAATAGTTAAGCATAGGCAAAATAAGAATCCAACTCATGTTTTACTAGTCAAGAATGTAGAAGTTATTTTCTTGATGCATTAGATAAATTTCAAGAGAATTACATATAACATAAGCAGGTGAATAAAGAAAAGAACTTCCTTGAAAAACATCCGATCTCTACCAAATAAACTACACTGAATTAATCTTGTTAGGGATGGGTGCGTAACCAGTCCCGAAGACAAACACTATGGAAGGCTCTTCTGCAATTCATTCTATCACAAGTATAATCAGGACCACTTCCACTCTTAGCTCCAAGTTCCTCATCTACATTAATGTCTCAGTCAAAAATAGATGAATGGTATAAAATTTTGATATCCTTAAACTATGAATTGTAGATCTTACCAATAGGAAGACACTGAGCATAACAAATTCCACATTCAACTTGCTCTACATCCTTCAGGACATTTGGAGGTGCAGGTAATGTCGTCTCTAGTATACTCGCAAGATTTTCACATAGTGGTCTGTTCATCATCCTATGCAACTAACTTAACTACATTACTATTTATGTTTTAAACAAATATCGGCAAAGTCAGACACACTATAGGAAAATAAAAATTAGAAGAAAAAAAAGGGAAGGGAGGGAGGGGGCTTAGGTGGCAGCAGTGGAATGAATCTGCTACAATGAACATCTTAAACTGTTATAGCTAATCCCATTTTACATTCTTGCAGAGTACTTATCTTGAAAAACAAGAAAATAGTAACACAAAAAGGCAAAAGATATTCAGGAACCATTAGTGAACTATCAAGAATAATAAAAAAGGACCATAACTCAGAATAGGTCTTTTCAAAGAAGGGTAATGAGAGGGGTGGCCCAGCAACATATCTAATTGTTAAAATTTATTTGCAAAGCGGCCACAATTAGACTCAAACCTGCGTTCTCATGCGAGCAGCCAAAGGCTACTATCACACAAAGTTGGTCCCCAAAGATTAAGAACTATTATATATGAAAAAACATGTGATCACTATCATAACACCAGTTTTACATAAAGGACTTGAATTATACCATCTTCTCCTATTTCTCCTCTATTTAGTCACCATATTGTTTAATATTGAATCTGGACCCAAGAAGCGACATCTGGCACAATTCAACACCCAGTTACTGAATGAACAATATAACCTATCAGTAGCAGCACATGTAACTTTTTCTGACTTACTCTGGTAAGGAGGTTGGACTATAGGCATTTATAGACAACACAATAAAGCACCCATTTCCTGAGAACATGAGCCCCATCATGGAAATTAGGAATGAACCTGGCAAAAGCATTCTCTACTATTGGGCTTTTAAAAACCATGTTCATTTATGAACTTTCTTGGGTTAGTCAAAAGTGATTAAAATTTTGTAATTCTATAAAAGTGTTCTTAAGCCAGAGGGTACTTCTGCAAGAAAATTGTCAATGATAGAGATATGGATCTCCTTGTTGGAAGATGTCTCGAATAGTACAGGTCTATGGGGTGCATCCTACTATTGCTCTTGGGTACTCCTTGGATAGGTTTGGGATGATTAGCTCTGGTTTTCCAGGTGTATTCTCTATATTCTGAAAGTTTGATCCTTGTTGGCTTCTATTTTGAACAATCTTCATAATTTTATAAAAGTTCTTTTAGTCTGTTATTTGCTGTATGGAGTTGATTATGGCTGCTTTTCTTTTCCTATTTCCCTGTTTATAATTCTTGCATTACAAAGAGTTACTGGATGAGGAATGTTCTAGATTTTGTTGTTCTCTAATCCAAAGAAGAAATTTATATGTTCACTTGTGAAAATTTCAAGCTAAAGGAGCTGATTCAAATATGTTAAATCTTTAATCAAATCTATAGAGATTCTATAATCTTATATCTATAGGAATGAGTATAGATCCCATTTTATGAATGATTCTATTGTTTTGTGGGTGTTAAATATTTAGGGTCTAGTAAGTTTTCGATTTGAGTTATTGAAGATTGTAGTTAAATTTTATACTTAGATTTTCTGGTTTTTCTTTCAAAAGGGCGTGTTTGAACATTAAGTAAAACAGAAGCATTGATTCCGGACAATGGATAGGTGTTGGACTGACGAAGAAAGGTAAACTTTCTATATATATTTTAGTGAAATTATAATTAATTTGAAACACCTCTTATTTTGTTTTACCCATACTAATGTAAATTATAATTTTCATTTTGTTTAAGGACTACTCCCGAGTATGTAAAATGGGTGAAAGATTTCATTATTTTTGCATTTGCCCAGAAGAAACTCAATAGGGGTAAGTTGAGGTGCCCATGTCGCAAGTGCAATAATGTGCTTTATCAAGATAATGCTACAATGGAAGACCATATGATTTGTTATGGCTTTGACAATCGTTATATGAGATGGTACTATGAACGGGAGTCTAGTTTACCATCGAGTTTGAACATCGAGAATGTAATGGATGATAATATTGATGTGAATGTGGAAAGGGATGAAGTGACTAACTTGGTACAAGATGCTTTTGGGCATTCAGGAGTTGGGAGTATGGACGGGATCGAGACAGAAGTAGGGGGACCACAAGGTGAAGACTTTAAAAAATTCTCTAAATTCGTGAGGGATTCTGAGCAAGAATTGTACCCAGGTTGTAAAACGCATACCAAATTATCATTTATTTTGCGGTTGTTTCACTTAAAGTGCTTGGGTGGTTTGACCGACAAGATATTTACCTTGTTGTTGGAACTTTTAAAAGAAGTACTTCCTGAGGGATCAATACTTCCTGAGAGTTTTTATCAAGTGAGAAAGTTTATTGATGAGTTAAGCCTTAAATATGAGAAAATTGATGCATGCCCTGAGGATTGTTTATTGTATTGGAAAGATTATGCCAATTTGGATTCATGTGTTACTTGTGGAACTTCTAGATGGAAGAAAGAGGGTAAGCGTTCAAAAGGAAGCAAGAATCCTACACCTGCAAAGGTGTTGCGTTATTTTCCACTAAAGCCAAGACTTCAGAGGTTATTCATGTCATCGAAGACGGCTTCTGACATGAGATGGCATGATGAGAAAAGAAATAAGGATGGGTTGTTAAGACACCCTGCAGATTCAAAAGCATGGATTGAGTTTGATTCTATGAATCCTGATTTTGCTTTAGATCCCCGTAATGTGAGGCTTGGGTTAGCAAGTGATGGGTTCAATCCATTTGGAAATATGTCTAGTACCCATAGCACGTGGCCTGTGGTTATCATTCCTTATAACTTGCCGCCTTGGGTTTGTATGAAACAGTCAAACATAATCTTGTCTATGATCATTCCTGGGCCTAAAGCTCCTGGAAATAATATTGATGTATATATGCAACCATTGGTTGAGGAGTTAAAAGAGTTGTGGGAAGTTGGTGTGGCAACATATGATGCATCTACAAAGGAGACATTTTCAATGCGAGCTGCCTTGCTATGGACCATCAATGACTTTCCAGGTTATGCAGACTTGTCTGGATGGAGCACAAAGGGTAAGCTTGCGTGCCCTTCCTGCCACAAGGACACTTGTAGCCAACGCCTAAAAAATGGCAAAAAGTTTTGTTATATGGGTCATCGCAGGTTCTTGCCTTCTAATCATAAGTTTTGTTTGAATAAGAATTTGTTTGATGGCACGATAGAGGTGAGGGATGCTCCTAAAATGATGTCTGGTATCGAAGTGTTATAAGAGTTGGATGGTATTCCTTTTACATATGGGAGAAAAACATCTCGATCCCGAGTGTCAGATGTATTGCCATACAACTGGAAGAAAAAAAGCATATTCTTTGACTTACCATATTGGAGGCACAATATTTTGAGGCACAACTTAGATGTGATGCATATTGAGAAAAACATCTGTGAGAGTATACTTGGGACCCTATTAAATATTGATAAGAAAACAAAGGATTCCTTAAATGCTCGTAAGGACCTAGAATTGATGGGGTTGAGACAACCACTACACCCTATCAGAGATAGTGGAAAAGTTATCCTCCCACCTGCATGTTACACAATGTCTAAGAAAGAGAAAAATATATTTTATCAAGTACTAAGCAGCTTGAAGGTTCCTGATGGTTATTCATCTAATATAGGAAGATGTTTTAATAAGAAAGATAAAAGTTTGTCTGGATTAAAGAGCCATGATTATCACGTAATCATGCAACAATTTCTTCCACTGGCAGTACGAAGGACATTGCCGAAAGCTGTTAGTTCTGTGCTGATAGATCTAAGTAATTTTTTTGGTGAGCTATGTTCGAAAGTATGCAAAGAGCAGGACTTGTTGCGATTACAAAATAGAATTGCAGTCACACTTTGTCATATGGAGAGAATTTTTCCTCCGGCACTTTTTGATGTTATGGTGCACTTGCCAATTCATTTAGCAACAGAAGTTCTTCTAGGTGGACCTGTACATTATCGATGGATGTATCCCATTGAAAGGTTAGTTTCCTATATGCATTTATGGTAATTAATTTATGTATTTCATTGGATTGTAATTGAAACATATTTTTCCAAATTAGGTTTTTGCATAGCCTGAAATCGTATGTGCGTAATAAAGCACATCCAGAGGCATCAATCGCTCAGGGATATTTGGCAGAAGAATGCTTAACATTCTGCTCGAGATACTTTATTGGTATCGAAACAAGGTTGCAGCGACCTCTAAGGAATGCTGACGAAACAATGATGGGTGCTGCAGAACAATTTCAGCTTAGTCAATTAGAATTGGTGCAGGCACATGGTTACGTGTTATTTAATACCAGTGAGATATCGAAGTATTTAAAGTAAGTCTTTCATTCACAAAAGACCAATTATTTTTGTTAAATTTTAGCTAACAAATCTTAGGGATATTGATCATATTTAATGCAGGATGCATGAAAGTCATTTGCGATCCACAATTCGAAATCCTCGTGATTTGCAAAAAGTTCATCGTGAGACATTCATTGATTGGTTCAAAAAACATGTAAGTAATATCGCATAATTATTAGTTATAATTCACAATTGAAATCATTTATTGTGTTTGAACATTAAATATGTGCATGCATTATAAAATAGGTGGCAGAGCTGAATACAATAGGAGTTTCTGTGCCTGATGAAATTAAGATGCTTGCTCGTGGTCCTAATAAATTTGCAAGGCGGTTCAAGGGATACATGGTCAATGGATATCGATTTCGCACGATGGATAAGGAGGTTGGAGGCATATGTCAAAACAGTGGTGTTGCTGTGAATGCAACAATCACAAGCTATGCGAGCGCCAGGGATAAAAGACCTACTGTGGGTTCAATCACATATTATGGTCGCATTCAAGAAATAATTGAGTTGACATATTCTTCAAACCTTAAATATGTGATGTTTAAGTGTGAGTGGGCTGATGTAAGGGGATCGGGCCGAGGGATAAAAAATGATGATTTCGGACTCACACTTGTAAACTTTAGTTGCTTGATACTTGACTCACAAGTTATCGATGAACCATATGTCTTGGCAACTCAAGCTGAGCAAGTCTTCTATGTACAAGATCCTCTTGATGAGGAATGGCATGTTGTTGTTAAACATAAGCCACGAGACATATTTGATTTGGGGCAAGATGAAAATGACCATGATAATACGTTTTGGGATAACTTACCATTTGGTGAACAACTTGGTATTATAGGTAATGAAAATGATGAAAATGATAACTGGGTGAGGGAAGGTGTTGAGGGAATAATTGTTGATGAATAAAAATGAATTGTGAGTTATTGTTATTCCATTCCATTATATGATTGTCTTATTCATTTACTTTGTAACTTCTTTGAGGACATATGCCTACTTAGTTTTATATATTGTGTGCAATGAAGAAATTGATTTTTAAATTCAATTTTAATTAATTGTCTCATATTTGGTTTTATTATTTACTCTAACCTATGATAAATAAGTTGGGTTAGTTCATTTAGTTGTAATTTTTACACATTATGTATGTATATTCTTACACATTATATATGTATAAGTTTATTATTGCCTGTTTTTACTATGGATTCACGTAGCACCATGTCACCTTCGGATGAGGACACCTCCATGCCTGGCCCTCATAAAAGGGGTAGGGGTCGGACACGAATGGCAAAATGGCAAAACATGGCACTTGCGATGAAGATTTCTATTATATTAAATAGGCAAGGAGTACCAATAGGGAAGACTGCTGCAAATTTATCTTCTTTTCTTGGGGTTAAATCAAAGAATGGTGAGGAATTGCCTTTGGACAGAAAGACGTGGTGGCAAATGGAACCTAACATCAAAGAGCAAATTTGGGAAGATGTTCAGGTAATGAAATTTTAATGTTCTTTATTAATTACATATTTGATTGAATTTTATTAGCATGTTAGTTGAACATTATTTTAAGCCGTAATTTTATTTCCGTGGTAGAAATTTTTCAATATTGATAAGCGAGGAAAACAATACGTTCTTAAGAGCATTACTAAATTATGGAGAGATTGGAAATGTAAATGCAAGCGTGAGTATTTTGATCCCTGCGCCACTCATGATGAAAGGTTGAAAAACATACCTCCTGACGTCATCCCTGATCAATGGCCACAGCTTGTTGACTGGTGGGAAACTGATAACCATAAGGTATTAAATAGTTAAATTGAAAATGTTGCTATTGTGAGAAATTTGTTTATGTTATAATTAATAAATTGAATTATTATGATTAGCCAAACTTTTTCTTTGTCATAACTATTAATTAAAGTGCTCAAAATATTGCAGGATAAATGTGCAAGGAATAAGCAAATTAGAGGGATGCAAAAGCTACTGCATACATCTGGACGAAAGAGTTATGCCCGAGTTTGGCATGAATTGGTAAATTCAATTTTAGAAATTTGTTTCTTTTTAATATATCTTTAACTTTATATATTGTCAATTGATTGTGTATTAATTATAAATATATGGAATGTAGGAAGAAAATAATCCTGAAGAAAAAATTACGCGATCCAAAGTGTTTCTTGCAACTCATAAGAGAAAAAATGGAGATCCCGTAAATGAATGGGTCGGTGAAAAAATTGTAAGTAATTACTTTGCTTTCCAAGTGTTTATGTGCTTTTCTTAAGTTCTCTGAAATGTCATTTTATGTCTTGAAAAATCTATACGAGACGAACAAATGTATTCTTGAGGAAGTATGCTAATCCTCTTTCAAATGTTAGTCATGATTATTAAAGGTTGTCTTCTGCAATGAAGTTACTCTTTTAATCTGTCACTGGATTCATACTTTAGCTTCACCTTAAAAAAATTGGATTTTTCTCTCTTTGACTAAGTCAAACCTTCGACTAATTTAAACCACTTGAAATAGTCCTGAAGAGTGAGTAACCAATTTTGAAAGGCATGACGATCTAATTTTATGAAGAATGCAAGAACTTTTAAAATTTTTAATGCACAATGATTTTAAAACTTCGTTGATTGGTCTCCATGATATTCATGTTAATCCATTTTATAAAATTGACATGCAATGTTCAACATTATACCTAATAGGTGATATATGCTGAGTTGTGTTATTTCTTAGACCTCAATGTGTTGCACCTTGATTCTGGGTTTGCCTCGTGGTCGCTCTTGCATTACTTTAAGCAACTTCGTCACCATCTGGAGATTCTTTATCTGGTCCAATTATTTTGTGCAACTAAGGCTTTTTTTTAAATATTTTCAGCTTCTTCTGGATATTTATCATCATACTTGTTGGCCCATATCTTGATCGTTTTTTAGTGACTAAATTAATCTGGTTGATCAATTCAAGTAAAAGTTTATCTTTCCATGATTGGAAGTCGGGCATTATAGGCTGGAATTTGGGCTTTCTCAAGGCAACACCTTGTGACCTTGTAGTGGAATGGCATCGATGATGCAATCTTTGAAATTTGAATAAGGTCTATGTTGGATGGAAAATGTATCTTGAATGAAAATTCATGACATTTCCTATAAAAAAAAATTTTTATGAAAACGTAGACATCTGGAACAATTGTAGTGCCCTTTGAAAATAAATTTTGGGGAAAACTTTGCCATATCATGGGGAAATTTAAAACCATGAATTTTCTGATCTATATTGATTAGCCTTTTTTGGCACTGTCCAAGATATTCAACCTGTAATTTTTGGTGTTATTCTGTGAGAGCTCTAGCTTATTCTTTGTATTATAAAATATCATTTCTACAGGTGGTTGCTTGTTTCTTCTTTTATTTCCGTCTTCATGATTTATAATTTCTTAACATTAATGTTGCTTGTTTCCTTCTTTTATTTGTTTGCTAAATTTCTAATCTTTGATTTATGGATATACATCAAATTGCTTTGCAGAGACAAGTGGAAGAATTATTATCCCAACCAGAAATAGCATCACAAGATAATACTGGAAGAGATGATATTTATTCCCAAGTTATGGGAACTGATGAAAGGCGTGGACAAGTACGTGGATATGGTTTGGGCCCAACACCAAGTACATTATGGGGATCTTCCACTCGAGCAGCTGTAACTTCAGATCCTATTTTACAAGATGAAGTTAGATCATTACGTGATGAACTTGCAGCCAAGGATACAGAAATAGCATCAGTGAAGGAATCTATGGCAATCAAGGACATAGAAATGATCACATTGAAGGAATCTATGGCAACCAAGGACGTAGAAATGACTTCATTAAAAGAAACTATGGCAATGCTTATGCAGCGATTGGATCAAGTGGAGAAAAATGCGGTATGATTAATGTTTATGTTAAATTCTATTATATAGGTTATAAGAAATAATTGATATTTGTTGCCTTCCTAACAGTTTTTCATTTTCAATTTTCTTTACAGAAATTCCATGGAGGATTTGCTAACAAGGGGAAACAGCGAACCTAGAGACTCTTTATTTTGCTATAATTGACATTCATTTTGCTTATTAGGGAACAATTTATTGTTTATTTGTTCATATGACTATAATTTTTATTCTTTTCTTTATTGATTTTGTTTATATTACCTTTGATTTATAATAATTGATAAGCTTCTTTGCATTTGTCATATGTGTTAATTTGTGGTCATTTTTAGAGTTTTATCATATCTATTGGTTAATTAATTATTACAGGTGAAAAGGAAAAATCAGTCCAACAAAACAATTATTTGTTTATAATTGGCTTTTTTGCGGCATTTTTAAATGTCGTTGTATATATATATGTAGGCATTCAAAATGTGTGCCACCAATATAAACATATAATGGCATGCATTGAATTGTCGTTAAATTAAACATGTTCGAATGTGTGGCTAAATTAAAGAAATAGTGGCATTTGTATGTGTATCGCTAAAGTAAGCAAATAGCAGAATTTTTATTTGCGTCGCTCTATATTAACAAATAGTGGCAGACTTGGCGGCTATATGCGTGTCACTAAAAAACAAATAGCGTTGTTTCTATGTTTGTTGCTAAAATAAACAAATCGTGGCGTTTATATGTGTGTCGCTAAAATAAGCAAATAGTGGCATTTTTATTTATGTCGCTATATATTAACAAATAGCGGCAATTATATGTGTGTCACTAAAAAAACAAATAGCATCATTTCTATGTTTGTCGCTAAAATAAACAAATTGCGGCGTTTATATGTGTGTCATGAAAATAGACAAATAATGACGTTCATATGTGCGTCGCTAAAAAAGAGCAATAGCGACATTCATATGTGTGTCTCTGATTTACATCTATAATGACGAACATAATGACACTCATAGCATGCTGCAAATTGTTTACTTTTGGCGGCTAATGCATAAAACGTCGCAAATTATTTGCGACGCGGCCTTCAGCGACAAAATTCAATTCGTCGCCATGTTCGCCGCCAATGGTTATAGCGGCGTTTATTTTAGATTTAGCGGCATTTTTATGAACGCCGCGAAAAACCTAATTTTTTGTAGTGATGATATTCAACCAAATGTGCCTAGGTGATAGAAATGATCCAGATCCTTTGAAATTAGTGTATTCCTACGCCTAATTAAATTATAATGATAATATCACTTTGAACTTATAGCTAGGCTTGTACTGATCAACAATGGTACTAATCACTTTGGTTATAACAATACATTTCAAGGTTCTTTGGATCATTGTCTCTGTAAATTGGTTCTGCATCTCAGTAAATGTTCTACCCTTTATCATTTTCTGCTAAAACAAACAGACTTAGAAGTAGTGAAAGATTCATAAGTGAAAATGCAAAGTAGAAAAAGATTCTGGATCCGAAATGAATTTAATCTTTTCTGAACCACAATGTGTAAAGTCAAGTCCTGTAAGACGACGCTTAGGACTCGCAGAAAGTGTCAAATATGAGTTTAGCAAAAGAATAAGATGGCAAGTATTACAATTGTTAAGGCCGGAACTAAGAGAATAAGATTTACAAAATGTGATCAGTCGACCAGATGCACCAAAGTGAGGCAGGTCTTTTTCAGCATTTATACATAGAAAGAACTATTACAAACATTAACGCAAGAATGAAAATTTAGCGACCCTCTTCCGTTGTGATTGTCATGTCATTGAAAGAAATTGTTTCTGGTCTAGTAGAAGAAGAACCCGAGCTAGATGCGTCTCTTCTTAGAGTGAAAGCTGGTTGCTTGGGCGTCGGAAGAGTTGTCATTTCATTGCCAAGCATGAAAACTACAGTGGACATGGTCGGTCGATCGTCTACATCTTCTTGTACACACAAGAGCGCAACAGCAGTGCACCTCAAAAATTCAGATGTATTGCACGAATCACGTAGGGACTGGTCCATCAAATCCAGCACCTTGTCTTCTGTCCACAATCTCCATGCCTGATGCAATTGTTAATTGAATATGAAACTAACCACATAAGAATAAAAATAAAGAGAGAATTTGAAACACTAGTACTTACATATCCTAGAAGGTTAAAAGCCCCTCCAGACTGATAAAATCCTGTATTCCTTTTTCCACTAATGATCTCGAGCAGAACAACCCCAAAACTGAAGACATCAGATTTTACTGAGAAAAACCCATCTAATGCATACTCCGGAGACATATACCCACTGCATTCCAGGTTCAAGATAAAAAAATTAGTCCATCAGACATATATGCCATAGGCTTTTGAAATTGATTCATTGCATGGTTTAGTTTATGGGGAACTGAGGATAGCGATTTGTGATAGAGAACTCAAACAAACTTCAGCCACAAGACTGGGCTACTTACTACGTCCCAACTACTCTATTGGTATTTGCCTCAGTTTGATTCCCACCAAAAATTCTTGCCATGCCAAAGTCTGAAATTTTGGGTTTCATGTCTTCATCAAGCAAAATGTTGCTCGTCTTTAAATCTCTATGGATGATTCTCAACCTGGAATCTTGGTGCAAATAAAGGAGCCCTCGAGCGATTCCCAAAATGATATCGAAGCGTTTCTCCCAGTTCAACAACAAGCATTGAGTCCGATCTTGTAAATTTTTCCATGGATACAACAATTTAATTTTCTGTTATTGCAAAAGTAATTCTGTTCCAGCATGATATAAACATAAATCAAAGAAAACAGAAAGAGATTTGAAGGATCAAAAGGCTTACCAAAGAGAAAGGAATCAAGGCTTTTGTTGGGCATGTATTCATAAATTAACATCTTTTCATCACCTTTAACGCAATAACCCAGAAGTCTAACAAGATTTCTGTGTTGAAGTTTGGCAATCAATAAAACCTCATTCTTGAATTCCTGCAGGCCTTGTCCAGAGCACCGTGCAAGCCGCTTCACAGCAATTTCTTGTCCTCCAGGCAACTTGCCCTGCTAACAGGATGCCCATTACATATATTTTCCGTCGCCACTTAAAAGATTAATTATTAGATTGAAAATTTTCCTATGGTCTCAATGAAAGAAATATTACCTTGTACACAGGACCAAAACCTCCTTGCCCAAGCTTATTTGAATTTGAAAAGTCATCAGTAGCAGCTAATATGCATTCAAAATCGAGGAAAGGGACACATATGCCCTTCTTCTGATCATCAGAATAGCTGACTATACTCATAAGGTCTTCCATACTTTGGCCGCTCTCACCCACATGATCCGTTGAATGTTCTCTAGCGTTTCCCCTGAATTCTGATATACAAACATGGTTGGAACTCACAAATAATTGGTTACAGCTAGCACAGGAGGAACTCAAGAGCAAAATCACTACATATGTTGCACAATTCATTAGTGGTGAACATAAATCACTTAAATTAGTTCTTGCGCAACGTGGGTCGTGAAGCTGTTTGAGAAGGGTCCTTTAATTTCCGAGATAATAAGTACGAGGATGGAAATGTTATTGTTTTACTCGTTTACCTTCTCTTTTGATCATCCTTCTTCTCCACCAAAAACTGGCAGTGAGAATGATGCAAGAGATGAAAATCCCAGAAGCAATAATTGCCGCAACCATCAGATTTGATGGTTTCTTTTTACGCGTGATATCTGAACATGGAAAAATAAAACAGAGAATGATAGAGATTAAAACTTTTAGAAAGCGATCCAGTTTTGAAGGACAAGCCAATTGAAATTTAGAATCAGTATGATTACAAAATAGCATCTTCACCTTGAGTGCAATTTGCAGTCATGGGATCCCAACGAAAGCTTTCCTGGCAAAAGCATCTTTTTTTCCCGTCTCCTGTAGCATTCAGCTTGCAAGTTGAATGTGGCCAGTCATTGCAGGCCTTGGATGAGTTACAGATTGGCTCTAACGGAGGCTTCCACCCGATTTCTACATGAGTGGTGCAATTTAGGTGAGAAATATGGTTCTCCGTGGTGTTGATCGTGAAAAATGGCAAAGTCCCGTCCAATTGCAAAACTTTGTCTCCAGGTCCACAGATTCCCGGCTCTCCCACTTGGATCAGGAAGGTTCGATTTTCTAGATTGAATGCAGAGACGACACTGTAGTTGCCGCTAGGTGCTATAAAGCTAAGCTTTCCGGTGGAGTCGTTGCAATGGAAACTAAAATACATGGGATCACCACAGTCAAGTCCAGTACTTAGGGGATAGGGGATGATGTTAGTGCCGCAAATCTCACAGCTTCTTGTAGTGTTTCCTGAAAGCATCGAGGACAGTTAAAGAATATTTTTAAAATAGCGATGTAGAATCCAAAAATAATTTTTTGTTACTATCAATTCATGTCAAAATATTAGAATTGTTTATTTTGTCTTAGTTAAAGGAAAATTATGAGAAATGAGTTGCTTTTTGGGTTTGGTTTCCTATCATTCCTTGGATATACGTTTCGGGTTTGAAATTCTCTTCTTACCAAAAAAGAAAAAGAAAAAGGAAACTTAATTTTTAGTGCTACGTTTTAAAAATAATCAATATGCATATGAGTTAACAATGGTCTAAATCTTAACTTCTAGACAACTATTATCAAAATAATTAAGCTTTAGTGACATTTTACTATTACTAACAAATTCTTCTAAGAATACCTTCATAACACTCAGTAAAATGACTTTACAAGTTAATAAAATGATTTGTACCTTCTATCAATATTGATTTTTTTACTAATTTTTAGAAGTCATTTTATTAACTTGTATAAGTCATGTGTACGAGTGGTATAAGGGTATTCTCGGAAGAATTTATTTGTAATATTAAAATGTAACTACAATTTAATTAAAATATAACTACAATTTAATATTAAAGGTTTCCTAAAAATTTTAGAAAATTACCCACTGAATTTTAATTATTTTCAAATATACCTTACTTTTTCTAAACAAAAATGGGGTTTGAAATTATCTTCAATCTTTTTACTGAATCGGTGGGCAGAGGAAAGGAAAGATCCAAAGAAAATAAAAAGTGGAGGTCGTGCACCTAAATCTGCGGTTGCGACGCGAACGTATAGGGTCAGGCCGCCGTCGTACTCTTCCTCTAGATTTTTCAAATCCTCCGTCCACATGCGGCATTCGGCACTCAGATTTCCTAGAACAGCCCCGTACCAATAAGCCTTGCATTTGCGATTACGACGGCACTCTTTTCCACAGTCCTCCCCGGACTCGGCCTCATGAAACGTGCTGTCAGGGTTCCCCACTTTCATCATCTCCAATTTCAAGAATTTGTCCTTGTCCACGCTAACCGGAGTCTTCCTTTGACACCCATCTACAAAAGTTCCCACATTCCAATTCTCTGGTACTGTTGGCTGGAACCCCGGCAAACATTTGCATACCGGCACATGGTAATTGTTGCAGCTCCCGAAGGCACCACAAGCATCGTCCACACTGCAATCATCCGGTTCCGACCAAACCAGTGACCATTCTCCGTTATCTGACATATTAATTAAGAACTTGATTTGGCCATCTCGATCCATCACGAGCCTCCTGTTTGGCTTCGTCGGCCTGGTGGAATTCAACAATAAATCGACATCTCTATGGCGCATCTTAGAAAAATTAGACATCTTATAAAAATTAGAGAAATTGCCAACTCTGGAAATATTCAACAATAAATCGACAACTATAGGGGGCATCTTATCAAAATTAAAGAAATCCGGTGCGTTGCTGCCTATCCAGTACTTATCGGATCTAATTCGGACACTAAACTGCCTCCCTGCCTCTGGCCCAAATGTGAACTTTCCCCGAGATGGGTCGCGTTCGCTTTTCCATGAAACCAGTTTTCTGTTTTCATCCAGTTTCATACCCGGAAGAAATGTGTCGGTCGGGTCGTCGAAGCTCCGCCACAGAATTCTTCTGATCGAGTGTTCGTCTCGTTGTTCTTGGGTACTCAAAACCAAGTCGCCGGAGTCAACGAGCTGCAAAATGGTGTTGTAACCAGAAGGTGACGCTGCATTAGGGGCGGACCAGAGAGATTTATTTGCTTCGTCTCTGACATGGAGGCGGTGGCCTTCTCCAATGGCGAAAGTTCCTTTCCCGTCCGGAAGAGGTGCGTCTCTGTTAGCAACCCACACGACTGCTCGCGGAAGCATCCTGTAATACCATATTCCCACGTATCGACGGGGGTCAGAGACATTCACTTCGGGTCCGGGGGTGAAGAAACCTAGCTCGAATCTTTTTCCGGCAGAAACAAGAGTTTGTCCGTCGGTGATAATTTCGCCTGGCGTGATCGTGTCTCTTCCGTTGCAAAGTAGAAGGTAACGGAATAACACATGGAAAATTAAGATTCTGCAAAGTAAGTGTCTAATAATTAACCATCGCATCATTTTGATACACGGCAAATGCTTAGATCACCTCTCTCTCTCTCTGAGCAGGTCTATCATCTCTCTCTCTCTCTCTGAGCAGCTCTATCATCTCTCTCTCTCTCTCTGAGCAGGTCTGTGAAGTCTGCTAGCACATGCGAGGTAGAAGAAGTGATACCCATGTACACTGACTTCCGGCCGCCACCCTTGACCGTGTTAGTATTAACGATGGCCACGTACGTTGATGAAAAGAACGACTTACATATCCGACGAATCTTAGCCCCCTTTAGCGTTCATTCTCAACCAAGGGAATGATCGAGTTCGGTTTGCATTATCTAAGGGAATCTTTTTTTTTTTCTTTTTTGAAAATTTATAAACATTCTTATTTTGTCATTTTTGTAATTTAAAAAGATTTCTCATAAATGATAGTATGTCCTTATAATGAAAAGAAATATTTAAAACAAGTTTCAAGTACATCTTGTAGAGATTTTAAGTATTATAAGTTTACCTTTTAAGATGTGTTATTAAAATCAAAAAATGGGTTTAGGATCATTCTTCATTTTAAGTATACTAGAAGGTATGCACGTGCTGTGACATCCTGACTGTCTGAGTAGGCTGCTGTGATGTAGACGGGTGAGAGACCTGGGTGAGCTACCATAGTGGCGAGCTACCAAGCGATGATGTGCATATGGTTGAGATCCCATATCGCTTAGGGATGCTATAAGAAGTCTTGCGATCCCTTACTTAGCAAGATACCTTTTAAGGTATAACACAAAACTAAATCCCCTTGGAACCGCGTGCTCGGTTAAGAGCAGTGCTATGATGGGTGACCACTGGGAAGCTTTCTCTTGTTATCCTTTGAGAACAAATCCGTGAAGGCCCAATAGTGGACAATATCTTGTTGGGTATGGGTTCAGGGCGTTACACGTGCAGTACTCCACTTGTGTAGGAAGGAATGGAGGAAGATATTTTTGGAGGGAACAATTGCAAAACTAATTGTTAGTTTTTTGAAAAGTTGAGATAGTTTTGACCGTTTTACCCTTTTTAAATAAATATTTTCAATAGTGGATAAGGGCTGTTTTGAAAAGATGCATATTTTGTTTCGCACGATTCCCAAGGGGCCTCTTCTCATTATATATAGTATAGATTTTTTTAAAACCCATTTAGAGAAAATCCATTCTCAAAGTGCAACCAAACACTTATTTTGTTTCAATAACTCATTCCAAGCTTTGTAACTTATTTTAAGCCATGGAATAAATTATCAGTTTGGCATTAAACAATGCCTTAATTTGGTGCATGCAGTTTCAACTGGCATAGTTTATAAACGTCATTGAGTATTGCATGTAATATTAGAGTCAGCAAAATGTGACCAAACCCGACGGGTCAATCCGATTAACTCGTTAATAAACGGGGTGGGTTGACCGGTTTATTAATTGGGTTGGGGTTTCCCCAACCTGCTAGTAATCAGATCAACCCAATTATGACCCGCCAACCCGATGGGTAACCTGATTAAAGGAAAAAGGTGGCAAAGTGTCTCGTTCCGACCCGATTACCCCTCAACCTGACCTGAACCCGGTACAACCCGATCCAATTACACCCCCCCCCCCCCCCCCCAAAACCCTATTTTAATCATATTTTTGAAAAATAAAAAGTAAAAAAATAATAAACAGGTTGGCGGGTTGGGGGTTTTCCAACCCGCCTTAATTTAGTCCAACCCAAACCCAACCCGATTAACCACAACCTGATTATGACCCGAATCGAATCCGACCCGTTTCCAGCTCTATGTAAGATGCATATATTAGAGCTGACAATTTATATATAGCTCATGTTCTCTTCAATGATGTCCTGCGATTTGAAGCAATGGTAGAAGCAATGGCAATAAACATGTAATAATGACTACATAGGTGGATCACAACACACTTGTTTGTTTTTTATTTTTCTTCTTTTTTATTTTTTATTTTTGTATGATAAGGATGGTTACCACGACATATTGTAAGCTCTAATTCGATGTCTCGTTTATGTGTGTGTATGTATATATACTAGTGGTGGAACATGCATACTATACATCCTGGATCTAATAACTATAGCATGAAAGTAGGGATTGGGTTTAAATTTAAAAGCGGAAAAAGGGTGGATGTAATGGTTATAATCTGGGATTCTTTCAATTTCGAAGGGCAACCTTTGAAAGAAAAATAAAAAAAAAAACAAAGGAAGATCAGTATTTGAGAATATTCTCTGAACGGGCTTTACTAATGGTACAGGTGTACAAGTAGAATTTCTAGTGCCTTGTTGTGAACAAAGGCACTAACGAAGTTTCGTGAAGCATTTTTATTTATTTTTTTGGTAATCAAAGTTTCGTGAAGGCTGTTAGTTTAGTTTTGGACAATAATTGAAGTGGGTACAGCAGATTCGAAGTCAAGGTCTCCGGTCCCTTTCTACCAAAAAAAAAAAAGGTCTCCGGTCCCTCGTTTTTTCCGGAGCTTCACTTTCCTCGAATCAAAAGCTTGACTTTCCAAGAATAGGCCGGCAGAAATCACAGAACTCTTTCGCTTTATAAAGGTGCGTCTGATCCTGTGAATGGCCTTGTAACTGGGAAGAATCAGGGCCGCGTATCTGTCGGAAAGGAGGAATGATTCCTGTTGTTGACTGGGCTGATTCCAAAGAAAAGGTTCGAAGCGTTTGCATTTGTTTTGCACTTTACTCGTTCAAAAACATGCACTCGTTTCCTTGAATGGGAAAAGTTTTGCAACATTCTTGAACCGTGTCCGTCATTTAATGCTGCGATAAGTGAGATACTGTCACATGGAACCTCTCATTTTTCAATTTCAAAAGCAAAATCTTTGAATAATCCTTTTATGTGTCAGCAATTTAGAGCTGTAAATCTAACTTGCCCAAAACCGGCTCAACCCAACCCGAATAAGAACCTAAAATTGAGTATTGAATTTGGGTTTGGGTTGGGCTTTATTTTTAGCTTGATGTTGAGTTTGGGTTTAAGTTATACAATCTGAAAACCCAAAGTTAATGTTTGATTTTATGTACACACCTTCATATAGATATATATATATAACTTCACCAAATAATAAGTGAATATATATATATATATGCTATTGTTTTTTTTTTTTACATTGTCTTTATATATAGTTATGCAATCAACTATTAAAAATAAATTTATTAACATGTGATAACGAATTTATGAATTTCTTCTCAAATAACTAATTTTATACCCAAGTACATACACATATATGTTACAATGAACGTGATACTTGGGCGCACATCCTCTATAAGAAAGATTGTGCAGAACCACAAATATAGTGGGTTAATATTACATTTTAACAATAATTTTTAAAAAATAAATAAATAAAGTGTTTTTTTTCCAAATTCAAGGGACTAATCAAGAGGCGAGTATAACATTTGCATTTATGACAAATAAACATAAAAGTATATTGATAGATGATTTAAATATCAACATTTTCAATTATAACAAAAATTAAAAAAAATATTCAAAATTATATACTTTGTTTAGGCAACCCGAACCCTGTCCCGGAGAACCAAAAAGACCAACCTTCATACGTGGGCACAAGTATGTTTTACTTATAATAAAATCACATCATTTTTTAATTTTTTTAAAAAGTGGCCTTTAAGTCAATTAATTTAAAAAAAATGACCCTTTTTTGTAAAATGTAGAGTGGGATGCTTCACATTGAACATTCTACAATTAGTGTTTTTTTATATGGACCCCACATGAAACATGAAAAACACCAACCGTAGGAGGGTACTTGTGGAAACATCCCACTTCAACAATAGGGACAATTTAGCACAATATTACGTACGATTTCATTCTCCATTACCCACGACTTGGGAAACAACTGAGCTGCCTGCATCGGTTGCTGTCGATGTTAGGTTAGTTCGCACGGTAAATGTTAAACAATTAATTGCGCTAGCAACGATAGATCGTTGTCCAGCTTACGTTGGGTCAAAATCAAGGGTGGACAACGTGATCAAAACGAACCTAGGAGAGGTAATGAATGATCAATTCGCAGGAATAGGCCATAGCCCGACGGATACAATTCTTACTCCATCCAATCTAACTAATTCGCTATAAAATTCCAATAACAATTGCAAAACTAAACAATCACTTTTTTCTAAATATTTTTAAAAGTAGGAATCAATTTAATTATTTAAACAAGCTTAACATTTTCTTAATTATTTTAATAACGTATCAGCAAAACCTAATTTTTCCTTCTTTTTTTATTTTTATTTTTGTAATTAAACCCAAATCAAATAAAATTTTTTCAGGCAAAAGTGACAAGTTAGTCATCATCAAATGACCCAATCCTCACGGTACACATGCAGTCAAGACTGATCGACTTGTAAGCCCTGTTTGTAGATTTGTAATATCAGTTCAAAGACTTATACACCCATTTGTAGACTTGTAAATCTAGCTTAGATATTTGTTAAACTCTTTAATGGACTTATAAATCCGGCTTAAAGAGTTATAAGTCATATGATTAGATTTCTAAATCTAATATGGGACACTGTGAGGGCATAACCGTTCATGTACATTAAAATAATACTCATTTTTAAATATGATGAAAAAACCCTGGTGACTAAATCTGAATTATTTTAAAAATAATCACTAAAAATCAATTTCCTCGTTTCGCACTACGTTATTTTCTCGATCGACATTAATTCCACAAATTCAACCCAAAAAAAAAAAAAATTTTTGATTGACATTAGTCCCGACTATTCTTGAATCTTATTAACGTAAGCTAGATATATTAATTGGTCTATCTTGAAAAGTTAAATATCTACGATACAAATTGGCCGACTAGCCAGTAATCTGGATTGGATTTACAGACATTCGGGGCAACCGATTGAAAACGTACGTGCAGGTTGCTGCTCCGAATAAAATAGCAATGAAATAGTTTCGAAGAGGAAATTGAAATTTTTTTAGCAGAATTTATCTCCAGTTAAAGTTAGCAATTAATGTAGCATTTTTAATACATTCCATGGTTTGTGACATTGTAATCATAATGTATAAGAGCCTATGAAATTGAATCTCTCAATGTATTCTTCCTGCTCACAACTTTCTTGAGCCATCCGCGAGTCCTGGACTCAATCTAAACATGAGGATACAAAACTCCATCTGATTCAAAGCCCCATCTCCATCTAAATCGCCTTCTCGTAACATGCATCTCAGGTCATCATCGCTGAGTTCTTCCAATCCCAGAAAAGCACGGTTTTCCTTCAAGCTGTCGAACGTGATGACACCCTTGTCCGCATCCATTAGCAAGCGGAACCCGTTGCAGAGCTCGCCAATGAATCCTTCGATCCCCAATCTCTCAACCATCAACGGGAAGAAGTCTTGGAACATGATCGCATCGTCTGCATCCATGGCTGAAACGATAAAAGATTCTGTAGCACTCAGTGGGATCGATGAAGAAACAGAGAGTACACAGGATCGTCTTAAATAAGAGAACAAAGGAAAAGAGAAGGAAACTAAGAGGATGGTGGAAGGGATCCGCTATTGATGCCAACGAAGGTACAGGTAAGAGGTTGTTTTAGGTCGTCACCGGCCGCATCTTTCTTTCTCCTTACATTCCATCCAAGAAAGAGCAACCCCTTCCTCGAAGATGCATCAGATCGAGCTTCCTCTTGCATATGTTCACATTAGAAAACTCCGTTCAGGGAAATAATTAAAAACTCAAATCGTATATATACACCTTTCCTATACCGCGGCCTGTCATTGGGCCACGATAGGTTTGTAACTTTTATAATTTTCATTAAAATATTATTATTTTTTCCAAAATAATAATTATCCATATTTAAAATCATATTTAATTTTAATTAAATGTTACCAAATGGGTTTTTTCTTCACTGGTTTTGTAAAAACACAAAAATAATTTGAAAAGATTTTTTTCCGAAGGAAAACAATAGTGTGGGCCCATAGCCTTCTACTCGTTAGGCCTTGTATTGTCCAATCGACTTATGGGCTGAGCTTGAGGAAGATGACTAAAAGCCCGAACCAATTACTTTTCAAACTCCCATCAAGTTTTTCATTAAAGATGAATAATATTGCTATGTATGTAGTATATTGAAGACATCCTCAAGTTGAAGGATGGTAATACAATAGTGGAAAGAGATTCTAAGGTGATTATTGAAACCTACTAAAAGAATTCGACAAGGATAGAACATGTACTATAGGGACAATTGAAATCCTGTGGATCCTTTATCTAGAATCCTTATGTGGATCCTCCACAAGATCATGCCATGTGCCCCTTGAATGGTGTAAATGTAATTTTCTTAAATGCTTCAAGGGACACATGGCACAATCTTGTGGAAGATCCACATAGGAGTCTAGATAAAGGATCCATAGGATTTCAACTCCTATAGGGAAGCAAATATGGCTTGCAACGTACAATTTGGCAAATTTTGCAATTGAAAGTTATATATTCTTGTTTTTGGTTTTGGTTAACTTTCTTTTTTTTTTTTTTTGAACTCCATTTTGTTAGATGGTTGTGGAAGATCCACACCTTGTTATGTAAGTTCAGTTTGTAATAGAAAAAATTTATGGGCGTTTCTACCCAAAAAAAGAAGAAAAAAACAAAGAGTAAGTACTATATTAGATAGTACAAGACTTAAATTAATTTTATAAAAGAATACCGAAATGTAATTTTATAAAGGCCATTACGTTAATTAGTACTATACAATCCCCGTATGTTAGCATAGGAACCTCTGCAACCATGTGGTTTAGAGGCCAGAGGTTTAAGGATCAAATCCCTTATCTGCAGGGTTACTCCAAAAGCTGAGACAAGTTGTATTTGATTGTTTATATGGTTGACTTTTTCAGTATGGCCGGGGGTTTTTGTGTTCTCATATTTGCATTCGACGGAATCTTTTCGATCGGATCGACTGAAGGAGGGCATCATCTTAATTCTAATGATCCAAAGATATTATTTGACTTACAAAATCACCATGAAAGTCTTATTGAAGTACAGCATCCTAAGGTTACATAATCCACCTGACACATGAAACAACAGTTAATTAACAAGGAAGACATGGACACTACAGTAGTGAAGAACTACAACGTAGAACCGTTCATCTCCTTGACCATAGCTTCTTCCAGCCACCTCCTTGACTCCACCATCAATTCAGGACTCAATCTAAACATGAGTACACAAAACTCCATCTGGGTCAGAGCCCCATCACCGTCCGAATCTCCTTCTCTTAACATGTCCAACAGCTCATCGTCACTCAAGCCTTGCAGTCCAAGAAGAGCGGAGTTTCTCTTCAAGCTCTCAAATGTAATCACACCCTTCGTTTCGTCCATCAGCAATCGAAACCCGTTGCAGAGTTCTCCGATAAGTCCATCGGCGCCCAACCAAGCTGCCATTGCCGGCAGCAGATCTTCAAATTCGACTGCGTCTCCGGGCATTGTTATAAATATATAGCTTATATATGAGCTCTTCAAGCCACTGATGGGGAATGGTTCTGCAAATGGGTTCTATATATATATATATATATAAATATAAAAGCTTAAATGAGTAAGGGAGAGGAAGCAGCAGCCAACCAAGAAACAGACAACAAATGTGGTTTCCAGGTTACTTGCTTGGTAGCTAGATCAGATGTGCTCTTTCCTTGAAGCTGCATGGGAACTTCCTTTTGCTGTTATGGAGAAAAGCGTACAAAGTAGAAATTGCTTAATCGAGAAAGATAGCTAATCCTCAACATTACTTCCTCAAATTGTAGAAAAAACTTTCAGCTATTCACATTGATGATAATCCTGTGATTTTGGCTAAGACGGTGTGGGTTCATTCAAGAGGAACTTTCCCCGATTTACGCTGCCCTGCTACATAATAATAGCTCGCATGGTACTTACTGTCATGAAGCGAGGTAGGACGGGACGCAACGCGTTGCACCTTCGACGAAGAACACCCACGTTACGGACGTTTAAATTAGGGAAAATTATGAAAAAGTCAACTTTTGACCTATATTTATAAAACAGTCTATAAAGATCTCATTTACAAAAAAGTCCACTTTTCAAATATATTGTGGCTGAATGGTCACTTTTCAAAACTTAGGTGTAAAACACGTTTGTGTCCAAGTATGATGTATTCGTATCTCATATAAGATGCGTTTGTATCCTACGTAAAGAAGCTTGCATACAACGTATAATGTGCTTGTGTACCAAGTAAAGTGATCTTCAAATTTATTTATTTTTGAAAAATGATCTTATAACTTAATTATGATGTACTGTTTTTATAATGACAATCTCACTTTGAACTTAGTCCTAGGCTTGTACTAATTGCCTTGGTTATGAAAATACATTTCAAGGTTCTTTGGATCATTGTCTCTGTAAATTGGTTCTGCATCTCAGTAAGTGGTCCACCCTTTATCATTTTCTGTACAAACGATCAAAATTGGAAGTAGTGAAACAATCATATGTGAACATGCAAAGCAGAAAAAATTCTGGATCCGAAATGAATTTAATCTTTTCTGGACCTGAATTTGTAAAGTCAAGTTCTGTAAGACGGCGCTTAGGAGTCGCAAAAAGCCTCAAATGAGTCCAACAACAGAATAAGATGGCAAGTAGAATAGTTATTACAAACATTTACATATCCCTATATAAAAAGGGTAAAGAACAACATGGGTAAAGAACAACATTTACAAAATCTGATCTGTCGACCAGATACACCAAAGGGAGGCCTGTCTATAGATTTTAGGATTTTAATTATACATTGAAAGAGTTATTACAAACATTGAGAAGAACGAAATTTAGCGACCTTCTTCTGTGGTGATCGTCATGTCATTGAGAGAAGTTGTTTCTGGTCTAGTAGAAGAAGAACCCGAGTTAGATATGTCTCTTCTTACAAAGAAAGCCGGCTGCTTAGGCGTTGGAATAGTTGTTATTTCACTGCCTAGCATGGAAACTATAGTTGACATGGTCGGTCGATCGTCTGCATCTTCTTGTACACACAAGAGCGCAATAGCGATGCACCTCAAAAATTCAGATGTATTGCATGAATCACGTAGGCACTGGTCCATCAAATCCAGCACCTTGTCTTCTGTCCACAATCTCCATGCCTGATACAAATCTTAATTGATTATGAAACTAATTAACCAAATAAGAATAAAAATAAAGAGAGAGAATTTGAAACACTTACATATCCTAGAAGGTTAAAAGCCCTAACAGGTTGATAAAATCCTGTATTCCTTTTTCCACTAATGATCTCAAGCAGAACAACCCCAAAACTGAAGACATCAGATTTCACAGAGAAAATTCCATCTACTGCATACTCCGGAGACATATACCCACTGCGTTCCAGTTTCAAGATAAAAAATTAGTCCATCAAAGACGTGCCACAGGTTTTTGAAATTGATTCATTGCATGGTTTAGTTTATGTGGAGATGAGGACAGCAATTTGTGCTTCTCCTTAATTGATATTTGACCCAAAAGACCGCAATAAACTTTTGGTAGAAGTGACAGAAAATTCAAATAAACTTTAGCCACAGGCCTGGGATACTTACTAGGTACCAACTACTCTTTTTGTATTTGCCTCGGTTTGATTCCCTTCAAAAATTCTTGCCAGGCCAAAGTCTGAAATTTTGGGTTTCATGTCTTCATCCAGCAAAATGTTGCTCGTCTTTAAATCTCTATGGATAATTCTCAACCTAGAATCTTGGTGCAGATAAAGGAGCCCTCGAGCGATTCCCAAAATGATATCGAAGCGTTTCTCCCAGTTCAACAAGAAGCATCGAGTTCGATCTTGTAAATTTTCCATGGATACAACAATTTAATTTTGTGTTATTGTAGAAGTAATTCTGTTGCAGCATGATATAAACATAAGTCAGAGAAAACAGAAAGGAATTTGAAGGTTCAAAAGGCTTACCAAAGAGAAAGCAATCAAGGCTTTTGTTGGGCATGTATTCATAAATTAGCATCTTTTCATCTCCTTTAACGCAATAACCCAGAAGTCTAACAAGATTTCTATGTTGAAGTTTGGCAATCACTAAAACCTCATTCTTGAATTCCTGCATGCCTTGTCCAGAGCTCTGTGCGAGCCTCTTCACAGCGATTTCTTGTCCTCTAGGCAACTTGCCCTGATAACAGGATGCCCATTATATATTCTTTCTGTTGCTTCTTAAAAAATTATTAGGTTGAAATGTTTTCTATGGTCTGACTGGAAGGATTATTACCTTGTACACAGGACCAAAGCCTCCTTGCCCAAGCTTATTTGAATTTGAAAAGTCATCAGTAGCAGCTAATATGCATTCCAAATCAAGGAAAGGGACACGTATGGTCTTCTTCTGATCATCAGAGTAGCTAACTAAACTGATAAGATCTTCCATACTTTGGCTGCTCTCACCCACATGATCTATTGACTGTTCTCTAGTGTTTCCCCTGTATTCTGATATAAAACATGGTTAGAACTTGAAAATAATTGGTTACAGCACAGGACAAACTCAAAATCAAAATCACTAAACATGTTGCATACTTTATCAGTAGTGAACATGAAATACATAAATTAGCACTTGCCCAACATGGGTCGTGAAGCTCTTTCCCAGGTAATAAGTATGACGATGGAGATTTTATCGTTTAATTAACTAGTTTACCTTCTCTTTTGACCATCCTTCTTCTCCACCAAAAACCAACACTGAGAATGATGCAAGAGATGAAAATCCCAGAAGCAACAATTGCCGCAACCATCCGAATTGATGGTTTCATTTTACGCGCAGACCCTTCAGATTGGCTAATGCTACCGGGCACTAAACGAGGGAAAAAAAGGCATAGAATGATAGAGATTAAAACTTTTAGAGTGGGATCCAGTTTTGAAGAACAAGCCAATTGAAATTTAGAATCAATATGTTTACAAAATAGTATCTTCACCTTGAGTGCAAGTTGCAGCTATGGGATTCCAGTGAAAGCTTTCCTCGCAAATGCACCTTTGTTTTCCATCTCCTGTAGCATTCGACTTGCAAGTTGAATGTGGCCAGCCATTGCAAGCATTGGACGAGTTACAGATTGGCTCTGACGGAGGCTTCCACCCGATTTCGAGATGAGTGGTGCAATGTAGGTGAGAAGTATGGTTCTCCGTGGGGTTGATCGTGAAAAATGGCAAAGTCTCGTTTAGTTGCAAAACAATTGCTTCAGGTCTACAGGTTCCCGGCTCTCCCTCTTGGATCAAGAAGGTTTGTTTTTCTCGATTGAATGAAGAGATGACACTGTAGTTGCCACTGGGTGCCATAAAGCTAAGCTTTCCGGTGGAGTCGTTGCAATGGAAACTAAAATACATGGGATCACCACAGTCAAGTCCAGTACTTAGGGGATAGGGGATGATGTTGGTGCCGCAATTCTCACAAAGTCTTGCAGTGTAGCCTAAAAAGCATGGATGCCAGTTAAAGAATATTTAAACCCAATCTTGACAACAACTAACACTACTATATATGTTTTGAAAATAGCTATGTAGAATCCAAAAATATATTTTTTCGAGTATCAATTCATGTAAAAAATGGGAAAATTATTTGAAGGGTTACTATTTAAACCTATTTTTATTTAAACCTATTTTCAAAAACATACTTTTAAAAGTTAATGGTACCAAGACATCCTACTCTTCAAAAATAATTGCAACTAAGACCAAAAACATTGTAGCTTAATGTTCTATAACCTAAATGCCTTAAGAAGAATGTGTTAGCATCTTACCATTATTGGATTGATATCTTTGGCTTGTATCCAATGATGATAACAATAGTATCCCACGAAGAACACCTGCATATATACCATATTGAATCAGCTAGTATCCTACAAGAAGATGGTTGTATCCCATGAGGAACATACTAGTATCCTACGATGATTGAATTGATATCCTTGGCTTGTAACAGATAATGATAATAATAGTATCCCACGAAGAACATACTAGCACCCTACGATGATTGGACTAATGTACTTAGAAGATTTGGCTTGTAGCCCACGATGGTAACATTAGTATCCCATGATGATCAGAATGGTATTACATAAAAAAAAAGTCAATTAATCGTCGATTAATTGAGTACAATTACAATTAATGGACAAAAAAAGTTGATTAATATAACGCATCTACTGAAAATGGTTAAAAAATATCGATTAATCGAACAAATACACAATTAATCGATACTTCGTAGTATAATAGCACGTTCTTCGTGAGATACTATTGTTTTTATCGTTGGTTAAAACGCTAAGTATATCAATCCAATTATCGTAGAATACTAATAATTTTCTCTAAAAAAATTAGAGCTGTTTAATTTGTATTATTTAAAGGAAAATTATGAGACATGGTTGCTTTTAGGGTTTGGATATACAGTTCGGTTCTCTGCAATGTTTTCCTAAATCGGTGGGTAGAGGAAAGGAAAGATCCAAAGAAAAGAAAGAGTGGAGGTGGTGCACCTAAATCTGCGGTTGCGACGCGAACGTATAGGGTCAGGCCGCCGTCGTACTCTTCCTCTAGATTTTTCAAATCTTCTGTCCACATGCGGCATTCGGGTTGGGAGGAGCTCCCCACACTCCGCCTTCCGAGAACAGCCTCATACCAATAAGCCTTGCAGTTGCTATTACGACGGCACTCGTTTCCACAGTCCTCCTCCGTCTCGGCCTCATGAAACGTGCTGTCAGGGTTCCCCACTTTCATCATCTCCAATTTCAAGAATGTATCCTCATCCTCGCTAACCGGAGTCTTTCTTTCACACCCTTCTTCAAAATTTCCCAGACTCCAATCCTCTGGTGCTTTTGGCTGGAACCCCGGCAAACATTTGCACACCGGCACATGGTTATTGTTGCAGCTCCCGAAGGCACCACAAGCATTGTTCACACTGCACTCATCATCCGGTTCCGACCACACCAATGACCACTCTATGTTATCTATTGAAATCAAGTAATTGATTTGGCCATCTGGGTCCATAACAAGCCTCCTGGTTGGCTCCGTCGGCGTGGTGGAATTCAACAATAAATCGACAACTCTAGTGGGCATGTTATCAAAATTAAAGAAATCCTGTGAGTCGCTGCCTCTCCAGTACACAACGGATCTAATTTGGACACTAAACTCCCTCCCTCCCGGTTTGTCTCGCCCAAATGTGAAATTTCCCGGGGATGGGTCGCGTTCGCTTTTCCATGAGACCAGCTTTCTGTTTCCATCCAGATTCATACCCAGAAGAAATGTATCGGTCGGGTGTTCGAAGCTCCTCCACAAAATTATTTTTCTAATTGAGCGTTGGTCTTCTTGTTCTTGGGTCAAAACCAAGTCGCCGGAGTCAAGGAGCTGCAAACTGGTGTTGTAACCGGAAGGTGACGTTGCAAGAGTGGCGGACCAGAGGGATTTATTTGCTCCGTCTCTGACATGGAGGCTGTGGTCTTCTCCAATAGCGAAAGTTACTTTCCCATCCGGTAGAGGTGCGTCTCTGTTAGCAACCCACACGACTGCTCGCGGAAGCATCCCGTAATACCATATTCCCACGTATCGAGGGGTGTCGGAGACATTCACTACGGGGTTGAAGAAACCTAGCTCAAATGTTTTTCCGGCAGAAACAAGAGTTTGCCCGTCGGTGATAAATTCCCCTTGCGTGATCGTGTCTCGTCCGCTGCAAAGCTGAAGGTAACGGAATAACACAGGGAAAATTAAGATGGTGGACAGTACGGGTCTAATAACTAACCATCCCATTATTTTGATACACCGCAAATTCTTAGATCATCTACGTTCTCTCTCTCTCTTCCAACAAAAAAAAAATCTACGTTCTCTCTCTCTCTCTCTCTGCGCCTCTAACACCAGGTTTATGAAGTCTGGTAACACTTGCGAGGTAGAAGAAGTGGTTCCATTCATGTACTAACGGCTGCCACGTACGTTGACTAACGCAACGACTTACACATTCATTCTCAACCAAGGGAATGAGTTCGGTTTCCCTCATTTTCATTGTATTTATTTTAAAACTCATTTAGAGAAGACCCATTCTCAAAGTACAATCAAATACTTATGTTGTTTCAGTAACTCATTCGAGGCTTTGTAATTTCAAGCCATAGAATGAGTTCTTAGATTGAACGGCAGAGGATGCCTTAATTAATTTGGTGCGTCCGGTTTCAACGAGCATATGTATAAGCATCACTGAGTATTGCGCGTAAGATGCGTACGTTAGAGCTGACAATTTATAGCTCAGAAACTCTATACTCTACGATGATGTCCTGCGATTAGAAACAATAGGAGAACCAATGGCAATAAACAATTAATAATGACCACAAAGAACAATTCGTATCCTTTATTGCATACGATGTATACACTCCTTCACATTTAATAAGGGAGCCCATCATTCATTTAGGATCCCATCATTTACTACACCATTTATGTGAAGGACTGTTTACAGCTGATGCCCATTCCACGGTCAAGGATCACTGCACACTTGTTTGTTTTTTCTTTTTCTTTTTTTTTTTTTCCTTTTTTATGAGAAGGATGGTTACTACGACGTATTGTAAGTTCTCATTTACATACAGATAGAAATTTCTAGTCTCTTGTTTTGAGCAAAGGCACTGATGAAGTTTCGAGAAGCATTTTTTTTTTTTGGTAATGAGTTTCGAGAAGCATTTTTTTTTTTTTTTTTGGTAACGGAGTTGGTGTTTGTTTACTTTTAGACAATAATTCAGGCGTGTACAGCAGATTCGAAGTCAAGGTCTGAGGTTCCTCGTTTTCTCCGGAGCTTCACTTTCCGACAGAAGTCACAGAACTTTTTCGCTTTATAAAGGTGAATCTCATCCTGTCGGACGGAAAGTAGGAATGACGCCGCTTGTTGAACCCGGAAATAGTACGCTGATCCCAAGAAAATGTTCCAAGAGTTTGTTTAGGATTTGAAGTACAGCATTATACTGAGGTTACATAATACACCTGACACATGAAACAACAGTTAAATTAACAA